>OY992890.1:32959290-33099290 GCA_963921405.1 Cepaea hortensis
CACTTTTGTCTACACTCTCTATGAGTTAGATACAGACAGTTTTCGTAACCATTTCCTTCGACTGGGGCACTTTTATGACTTTTTGTACTCGCTCACGAGGTAGGCTACATGTGCTGCCGGCTCAGCACCTTACCTTCGTGCAGCAGTGAGCGAGAAACGGCCAGGCCCTCTCATCCGTGAATCCATCATATCCCCCAGCTGAGAGCCTTCGAACAAGTATCAGAACTGGGCATGTAGCTTGCTTAGTATCTCGCCTCTATTTTTCGGTAGGTGGGTATCGGCCCGGCTCTCAGATCCGAGGGTTTGTGGCTTAGAGGCGTTCAGCCAAAACCCTCGACAGAGAGCCTTAGAGTATTGTCCGGACCAAGAACTTCTGCCTTCATGCGCCTGATTTAAACTTTTGACTGCTATCCTCAGTCTACCCGTAGAGCAGCAGATTGTGTCTCTCTTAGTCTGGTCCCTATCCCATATGCTGTCCGATATGTAGTTTTTCATCCATCGGCAAGCACATGGGGTCGATAGGACACGCAAGCTCCCCCACCACGTCAAGGTGGAGACACATCGGGGGAGGTTAAAGGGTTCAAAGTGTACTCATTCCAATTACGGGGCCTCGATAGAGTCCCGTGTTGTTATTTTTCGTCACTACCTCCCCGTGCCGGGAGTAGGTAAGTTGCGCGCCTGCTGCCTTCCTTGGATGTGGTAGCCGTTTCTCATGCTCCCTCTCCGGAATCGAACCCTGATTCCCTGTTACCCGTTACAAACATGGTAGGCATGTCACGTACCATCGATATTTGATAGGGCAGACATTTGAAAGATGCGTCGCCGGCACGTAAGGCCATGCGATCAGCACAAAGTTATCCAGAGTCACCAGTGGGAACGCCGCGCCCCGCGAAGGGCAACGACGATTGGTTTTGAACTAATAAAAGCGCTCTTTCCGCGAGGGTCGGAGCTTGGTAAGCATGTATTAGCTCTAGAATTGCCACAGTTATCCAAGTAGGATCGTGTCATCTAAGGAACCGCGACTGATTTAATGAGCCATTCGCGATTTCACCGCGAGACAGTGTGAACTTAGACATGCATGGCTTAATCTTTGAGACAAGCATATGACTACTGGCAGGATAAACCAGATATCTATCGGACAGACGGACTATTCACGCACACGCAAGCCACGAGTAGCATCGCTAAAGCACGCCCTCCCGGTTCAAGGTGATACATGCAAAACTACTGGACGCCTACCGACGAGCTTTCAAGCTACGCCGGCAGGACTGACCGAAAAAAAAAGCTATCCCCAGCTTACTGACTGCAGGCCCACTACTCATCGAGAGAGAGAGTGGGCGCTTATCGAGACTTTGTCGAACGGTCGTACAAATTTTGCTCTTTTGCCCGCTCAAACCACGACCCTGGCTGCACGATGCGGTTACATTCTCGAAACGCCTGCCTCGCTAACTTGCGTTGGCTGGGAAGATCCCATTTTGGTGCACCTCACACAGCCATCCGAGACAACGAACGCTAGACGCGGAACTGATCTAGCGAACCAGACCAGCCCTCACAAAACTGCACTTTATTGCCTCCTACCTTTTATCCTCATTATAACGTCTTCTCAACGAACACACTTCAAGCCGCTCCACTTGGATTAGCTCTTGCAGCCGCTTCCATTTATTTCCATAATAGTTGTCTCTGATTCTAGAACTATTTCACAAATGTTTAGAAGCTTTTTTGTCTGCTCCCTTCCATCCTGTTTCACGTAATCACAAAAATGCTAATTTCGTAATATTTAATTTATTTTGTCATCTGTTCTATTTAACCCTGTTGCTAGTGTACAGATGTAACACATCAAGAGGCAAAACCGGAGATTTTTAAATTGGAAATTAGGGTAGGTAAGCAATTCACACATTTGTCTGTTTTCACTACATCTCTGCATTCTTCTAGAAGAGCCCTATTTCATCTTGGTTCGCTGTGTTATTCTTCGTCTTTTATCTTAAGATTTGTTAAAGATTGGTTGGGTTTTGCAGATACAATTTTATAATGGATGGAGCAGCCAGTCATACGCCAATTCTCCCTTGCAGCCTCTGACAACATGAATGGGATGTTGAAATGATACTATTCCTTCTTTCCTTTAAGTGGGGTACTGTATCACACGTGTGGAGTGTTGCATTTACTCTACATTACTGTACAGTGCAATCATATGGATAATGAATAAAGAATGTTATGGTAACAATGACGCCTTCTAAATGTTGCAATTCAAATAAATTGGAAGAATATCATGATATGAGAAGAAGAAAAATAAAAGTCGCTTAAAATTCGACAGGGTCTACTTAATTGCACCTAGTATTATCCCATATGGTTCTGTCTCTTTCCGCAGCGCGGAAAGCGTCGCACAAAGCACGAACTCCGTAGCTCTAGCGACGACCCATAGGTGTCTCCGAAAAATTTCACTCGAGAACCCAAGGACGCGGCCCAGAATCGAACCCACAACATTCGGAGCCTGAGTCAAACGGCTTGACCACTTCGCCACGGAGACTCCCGAAACAAATCAAGAAATAATAAAAACAATGGGTTTGAAGAAAGAATTTCTGAAATGGATCAATGTCAGAGAACAAACTGACTGTCGTCGATATAAAGATATAGCTCCTAGTTAGAGGATGTCTTGGAAGGACAGGTTAAGGAAAGCTTGCAAGTGAAAAACAGCGTTACAGATGAGAGGACAATATTCAGATATGAGCTGGAAGAAGCTGAAATGAAATCACCATGAAGAAGAAGAATACAGTGTTCAAATAAACTTACATGTAGTAATTAACAAGCACAGCAAGTAACGGTAAGAAATAGAAGGAAGAAGCTTACTTGATAATATAAAAATGTATAGACTAGTATCGAACTAATGTGCATACTGACGTAACATGTGCACTTGGATGCCCGTCCAACAGGACATCTTGGAACACACACCCAATCCTGTCTAGTTGGTCTTCTCATCTCTGAGTTTGAGGGGGGGGGGGGGGAAACTTATAAAATTACCGATCATTGCCTACTAATATATTTCTGAAATTAGGCATTTACGTGAAAAGTTTCCAAGCAATGTACATTGCAATGTCAAGACATGCAACGGTTTAAATAGGAACATGACAACAAACCACGGACAATCGGCAGGATGGTAAACTCTAGCCAAAAGTAGACGCTAGTGGAGGATCCTTGACTAGCACCTTCGATGCGAGTATGTCAAGATGTCAGATCTGACATCAGCGTGTGGCATTCAGCCATTGTTCTTTCCCTCTAGGCGTTGGGTTGGAGTGCTTAACACCCTGCGGAGGAAACATGACCAACTTACGATTAATCTCAGTCAATCCTCGTGTGCTATTTTGAATCATAGTCCCAGTACATAATAAAAGCCTCCTCGCAACAGTAAAGTTAAAGTACGATGGTTTCTGATTGTGAAGAGGGACATGAGATCTATACAACCCAATCCCCGTGAAGGTTGTTGCTTTGGTACCGGATTGGAGGGGGGGGGGGGTCTCTACACTAACCTGTCTCCGGTAGATACACACCATTTGCAGGGATCAAACGATCTGAACGCCAATGCATTGGACTTATGATTATAAGTAAGCCTTCCAAAGGATTCACCAATCAAAGAGCCAACCAACAGATCGACCGATCGATAGATATCTCGCCCGTCCTACCGACACCAAGCCGGCTAAACAACCATAACAAAACACGTTTTACCATGGCTCTATGATATAACAGGGTCATCGCATTGTGCAGGCCTGAATGCACGGAACTATAGCTAGCCAGTCTGTCCCTTAGCGAGAAAACGAACACAGACATCGAACCGTCATCCGACCAAGTTCAGGATATTTTCAAAGTAGCCCTCTATCAATTACGCCAACGAGCCGCTCCATCCCCTGGCGGCCCCACCAGTCAACTAAACACTCAGTTATCCAACAAACTAACGAGCCAGTAATATCCTACGTGGACAAGGCCCAAGGTTCGTATCGGAATACGATCAGCGTTGCCAGTAGTGGGTTGTGCTAAATCTTCCATCCAGTAACACTTCTAAACTAGTAAAACATATTACAAACTTAACACTGTCAGCAAAATTATTAACTAAATCTGAGTGAATGTGTACTGTACATGATAAGAGCAGTCGCAGTTTTATTAGCACAACATTGACATAAATACACAATCGTAGTTACTGTAATTTGTTTTATTTTGTAAATAAAAAGAAATAAATGAACTTTCAGTGGCCTTGGGGTGTATTGGCTATATGGTGCTGGCCCTAAATTTTTAAACTAAGTCTGCGCAATGATGATGTGGTTGATAGGCTCCCTTTACTTCTGAGAATATGTCCTGGTACCAATTTTAGGTCACATGGGAGCCGAGGTGAATTTTAACAAAACTATCCTCATCCTGATAGGGATTTGAACACACGACCACAGGGTGAGAAAGCAAACTTGCAAGCTACTGCGCTCACGCTGCTCTGTGTTTGATGGTATCCTACCTGAACTGTGTGCATTCGGCTTGAGTTGCAATCTGAGTGAACAGCGAGTGGCAAACCACAGTGTTTATCAACGACTGGTTTTATCTTATGATTGATTGATTGATTGATTTAGGAATCGACATCACAGCATTCGGGACATTCCCATAATCGCTCCGTCCCATCCTCAGCAGCCAGCGAAGAGTTCCAACACCAAGAGTACCAGTAGCAATCTGATCATATGTCCGTCTCGTCTTTCCTCTGAGCGTTGAGCGTTGGCCAGATCCCCTCGTCACTCCTCGCTGTCTCATTCTTGCCAGACCATGGTAATCCATTTGCTCCTCCAAGGTGTGCACGTGCTCCCACAAGACCGCAACCACGTCTGCCTTGTCATGTATCAATACTCCACCTAGTTCTGCAGAGCCAGCCAATCTTGAGCATTGTCCTGAATTAGTTGCTGGATTTCCACTTCCGTGGCCCCTGCTGGCCACTCCCTGCACTCCTTGCTTAATATGATTATAACTCTGCACAAGTCTGACTGCTCTGCTGACACTCTGACCCACTCCTCTCCTCGCCTAATGTTCTCCAAGGGGCACACCTGTCTGATCGTATCCTCCGCCTGAGCCATCCATGATTTCCCTCTTATCAGTCGCTGACCCTTAACTAAGTCCAGCGCTTCATGCAACGGGTGATCTGTGTCTGCAGCTACTCTGAGGTATGCCTTCGCCTGCATCACCTTGAGCCTACCAGCATAAGTCGGCAGACCAAGGATGTAACGCATACACACTACTGGTGTGTCTCTAGTGCATCCAAGAATGACCCGCATAGCTTCGTTCTGTATGCGCTCTAATTTCACCAGCTGACTCTCTGAGACAGTGAGCAGACCTAATCCATACTCAATTACTGAGAGGATCAAGTGCTGGTATAGTGTGAAAAGCATTCTCTGCTCTGTGTCAATTGCAGCCATAGTTTTAAGTGCACTGAGTCCCTTTTGAGATCTTGTTACAACCGTCTCCACATGGTCCTTGAAGGATAGGCTCCTGTCAAATGTGATCCCCAGACACTTCAGTTTGTTCACTCTGCTGACATGTTTTTATCTTATTTTTATCATTTGTTTTTATCTTATGAGTAAACATCCAGGTTTAGATAAGTACGCTTGGCGTCAGGCTCCCATTTATGCTGTCAGACTTTTATGCTGAGTCAGAATCACGGGATGATCACAAAGAAACATCAATGTTGTATGTGAAAGCGTGTGTTTATAAACTTCTGCCTGGCGTATTAGTTAATAACATTACTCATCATGCATTCAATACAGGCATATTAGATGCAATGTTTACTTTAACACATTAACGCAGTTTCATATCTAAATATTGCATGCGTTCCACCGGAGACGTCCAGACAATCGACTTTACTTCATCTGTGACTCAGCTGAATAGCCTGTGCGTTACACTCTTAATGATAACTTTTCGGCAACCAATAGAGTTTATGAAGGATATTTTAATTCAACTATTAGTGAAGTCGACGAATCAAAAACAACGAACTAAAGCAACACTGATCATTTCACGAACAATTCTGTGCATTTAGTGTTAACTATTTTATACGGGAGTGCAAGAATAATAATTCTGATCTTGAACGTTCTGATGATAGTTGTGATAATACGCACAAGACTCTACAGTGTTGCTAACATATTCGTGACGTCCTTAGCTGTGACAGACGCCATGGTTGGATTTATGAATTTCATGATTGGAATTGTCTTCACCATCAATGTCCCGTCAGATTGGAAATATAAGAAATTAACCATAGTAGTAATTATATTTTCTTTGGGAACTACACTAAGTTCATATATCCACACTACTGTAATTGCCATTGATCGTTATTTATATATTGTGCATCCTTTCTTTTACTTCAAATATGTCAACAAACAATTGGTTATAAAAATGCTCATAGCTGTGTGGATTCTAATGTGCGTCTACATTTTGATAAAAGTTGTGATGTTAAAGAAAAACTACTTTAATGTTGACATCACGTTCCTGGATTTCAGCAGTGTCTACATCGATGGCTGTATTCCATTGCTGCTTCTCTTGGTAACATTAATGGCTTGTTTCCGAATAACAGCTCTGTCAATAAAACATCGCCGATTAATAGCTTCGGGTAATGTTTCCGTACTGTCTGTCATCTGGCAACGTAAACCAACAAGATGATGTTAGAGCCGGCCTCAGAGAAGACAAGTGGAGACAACTGCGGAACACCATTCGATTCTATCTTGTTATGACTGGTTCTTTTGATGCGATGACTTTTCTCATTACGATTTGTTATTTCATTTATGGATTTAATTCTAACATTGATAATAACATTCTGAATATTTGTGGACTGTTAGCGACATTGCAATCAGGCTTCAATTTCTTCATCTTTATTTTTATGAACTCTGATTTCAACGAAGCGGTTTACCATCTAATTATGTGCTGTGTGAAAAGTCTGTGCTGTGTTTGGAACTGACATATCAGATGGGAGAGGCCATAGCATAGCGGCCAGCAGACTCTATATGTTGGCCACTGGTGATCTATTCGAAACCACATCGAGGCAGATGTTCTTTACCTGGCATAAATTGACCTAGTTAAAGATGGACTTTTCTTATTTCTTATTTGCATATCCCTTACAGGACGTTACAGTCAACACCAGCATTTTTCAGCACCTGTTGATGTACTAGGCAAGATTACGCTCAGTAGTTTAGCATTGCTTTCTGAGCGACCGGCTCACATAACACCGTATGTTATCAGAGCGGCGCGAACAGCTGCCGATTCTCGCGCAGCTGCGTTACTCACGAGAATATACACGGGATTACGGAGAAAGACGTTAACCCCCTTGGCCAGGGAGACCGGCAAGGATGGACTATTGTTTTAAAATATTAACGAATTCTTTATGTGTACTGTGCAATAAAAGAGCAGTCGCAGTTACTTGTCATTGCGTAAACAAAAAATCGGGAGGCCGAGTGGTCTCGACGTATGGTGTCCGTCTCGAATGCTGGAGGTCCCGGTTTCAAATCCCGGTGAGGGCTGGGAGTTTTTCACATGGACTCCTATTAACAAAATGTCCCCTGGTCCCTGGGTAGTGAGATCGGAAGCCCGTATGTATTGTTGTGCACGTACAATTATTTGTTCGCATATCCTTCACAGGACATCGTTGTCAACATCAGCATCTTTCAGATGATTGTTGATTTCTTGGCAAGATTACGCTCAGTAGTTTGCCATTGCTTTCTGAGCGACCGGCTCACATACCCCGTAACTTACCGACCCGGAGAGAACCTCTACCGATTCTCGCGCACGCCGCGTTACTCACTAGAGTATACAGGATTACGGAGAAAGTCGTGTAACAGGGAGACCAAGTGTAACCCTTTGGCTGTTGGAAATCGAAAAAGAGTAGTCTAACGGCGCTGCCCAGGCAAAATTTCGAGTTTAAAATCTACCCAAAGTAGTTCAGAATCCTCGCCGGTGCTACGGAGTTCATGCACTGAGTTGAGATTCTCCGGACTCAGGTTTGAGTTAGGAGTAGAACCGAGCACTTATGGGTTACACCCGTGTGCCGTGATGTTAATCCGTCGACTAAACTAAAAACTAAAAAAGAAAAAAAAAAGAAAAAATGAAACTAAACATAACAACCCAATCGATGTTACTGTAATGTGTGTTCTGTGGTAAATAAAAAGTCCACCATGTCAACGCCCTAGAGTGTACTGGATATATGGTGGAAGCTCCAAACTGTTGTAAAGACAAATCTGCGCAATCAGTGATGAGTTTGATAGGCTCCGTTTACTTCCCAGAATATGTCATGGTACCCACTTTAGATCACACTGGAGCCGAGGTGAATGTAAAGAACACAATCCACACCTTGATGGGGATTTGAACACACGACCACAGGGTCAGCAAGCAAACCTGCAAGCCACTGCGCTCCCGCGTCTCCCTGTTTCACGGTATTCCACCTGAACTATGTGTACTCGGCTTGGGTTACAATCTGAGTGACGAGCCAGTGGACAAACTACAGTGCTTATCAACGACTGGTTTTATCTTATGAGTAAACATCCAGGTTTAGATAACTACGCTTGCCGTCAGGCTCCCATTTACGCTGTCAGACTTTCATGCTGGGTCAGAATCACGTGATGATCTCAACGGAACATCAAAGTTGTATGTGATAGCGTGTGTTTATAAACTACTGCCAGACGCATTAGATAATCAATAACAATACCCGTCATGTATCCAATGCAGGGATATTTTTATTAAGCATGTTTATTATATTTTAACACATTAACGCAGTTTCATAAATACACATTGCATGCGTTTCTTCGGAGAGAGCTATAAATACGACCCTACTACTTTTGTGACGGAACTGAAACAGTGTGTGCTCTGAATTTGTTACACTTTTAATAATAACTCTTCAGCAACCAGTAGATTTTGTGAAGGCTATTTTAATCCCATCATTGGTGATTGTTGACAAATCAAAAACAATGAACGAAAGCGCCACTGATGTATTCACGATGAATGCTGTGCATTCAGTGTTAAATATTGTATACGTCAGTGCAGGAGTTATAATTGTTATCTTGAACGTTCTGATGATAGTTGTGATAATATGCACCCCGAGACTCCACAGCGTTGCCAACATGTTCGTGACGTCTTTAGCGGTGACAGACGCCATGGTTGGATTGATGAATTTCATGATTGGAATTGTCCTCACAATCGTGACACCGTCTATTTGGATACATACAGACTTAAACATAGTATTAAATGTATTTTCTATGGGAATTACAATGGGCACATATATTCACATTACTGTAATTGCCATAGAACGGTATTTATATATTGTGCATCCATTCTTTTACTGCAGACACGTCAACAAACAATTGGTTATTAAAATGCTAGTAGCCGTGTGGTTTCTAACATGTGGCTACATTTTGACAAAAGTTGTGATTTTAAAGAAAAACTATGTTTATTTTGTCAACACCTACGTGGATTTCAATAGTATCTTCGTTGATGACTGTATTCCGTTACTGCTTCTCTCGATAACATTACTGGCTTATTTCCGAATAGCAGCATTGTCATTGAAACATCGTCGATCTATAGCCTCGGTTCATATTTCTGTACTGTCTTCTGGCAACGTAAACCAACAAGATAATGTTAGAGCCAGCCTCATAGAAGACAGGTGGAGACAACTACGGAAAACCATTCGATTCTATCTTGTTATGACTGGTTCATTTGCTGCGATGACATTTCCCATTACGATTTGTAATTTCATTTATAGATTTCATTCAAGCATCGACGGTACCGTTCTGAATATTTTTGGACTGTTAGTGACACTGCAATCAGGCTTCAATGTCTTCATCTTTATTTTCATGAACTCTGATTTCAAGCAGGCGATATATAATATATTGTTGTGCCGTAATACCAGATAGTCATTGCCAAGAGGTGTCTTACTCTCGTCATCTAATGTACTATTATTAGTAGCATTCCAACTCTCATACTTCTATTGGGTACTGTCTTCAATTGGCTCGGTCCTGAGTCTACCACCTTGGCACCTCAAATACTACCAACCCGCACTGGGCCGTAACAGCAAACTCATAACTGATTGGTGATGATATGCAACAAACAATAGTTAGTTACTTAGTCGCAGTTCCAATTTCACAGCAACGGGTCATCCCCATTATGCTCCGTTCCTGTGCCCGTGAATATCACACAAAACGCTCCCCACTGCCCAATGTGAAAAGTGGAAAAGACAGGAGTCTCGACAAACAACAGCCCGCACAGAAACACTGTGCATAAAGTCTCGAAAAAGAACAACCCCCCACAGATACACTGTGCATAATGCAGTCGCCAGAATATCAACACACCCCCACGAAACATCCAATTCATCTCTGATGGAATCGGCAGTCATTTTCCTATCTGGATGTTTCCTAGATGTTCACCCACACAGTCCACGAAAATACAGTTCATCACCGACGGCAGTGGCAGTCAACCAGAAGCCCAGCAGCCACGCATTTCTGCATAAGGCATAAACCGTTCAACTCTGGGACATAGCCACCTGCCATCGCTCCGAACATACAGTCACGTTCCAAAAAAAAAACAAAAAAACTTGGGACTATTCAAAAGCACTTCACACGAAACTCACAGCTCACAGTGTCGCGCCACGCACTCACTCAGTAGCAGGGCGACGGAACCATCAAGCCTCCGTAATCGCCAATTACGACATGCGTGGTAGGCTACAGTGTTGCTATTCTTTGTTTCCCTTATGGGCCCCGGCAACACAAGGGAGAAACAAGCAATAACAGGACTCATGTGTGTCCCAGTCAAAACCAAGCAATAACAGGACTCATGTGTGTCCCAGTCCAAACCTAATGTTTATTCATGAACCGCCCTACCACATGAGTCCTACACTATGCCGGCTATCTGCCGTGTACGCATTCCCATGTACGCATTCCCATGTACGCATTCCCATGTACGCATTCCCATGTACGCATTCCCATGTACGCAACTCACGTTCGGGTAGCGTTCTAAACATTATCCCAGTTTCATGCTGTTGACATGCACAAGCCTGTATCATCCTTGATCATCACAGTCACAACTTTCGCACAAAATACTCACAGAATATTTGAATAACCACTAACTTCTGGTCTATTTCAAGATCTCTACTTCTGGTCTAAGGCGAGACTTCTACCTCTGTCTATGGCAAGATTTCTCCTATCATTTTCCATCACACATGATCACTGGCAGGACAGATGTCGTGTCAATCTCTCTATAGCTTCTTTTCTACTCACATTATTAACACTGGCTCTTCTTTGATAACTGCTTTCCTATCTTCACTTTACTGGATCACACTCCGATGGTTATCCTTCACGTTTCATTCTTCCAAGCTTCTCACTTTCCTGCTTGCGTCTTTTCTCTTCGCTTCTTTCTCGTCGTCTGTTTCTCTCTGACGTCTTGGTTTCCACGTTCTCCCGTGTGCGTTCACTGTCCGCACCGCACTTGTTGTTGTTTTCAACTTTCCGATCCTTGTTGTCAGTGTGCGACACATGACACTCATGTTTAAGGAATTGGCATTTGTCACACAAGAGACGCGGTAGCGTAGTAGCTAGCGGCATTTCTGGCAGTGGCTGGCCCTAAATGGGAATCCCCATTCAGTCGGCCAGGTTGAACAAGACTAAATGAGTGGATGGAAATGTCCCGAGAGGTAAAGGCGGCTTCCATGATATTGACCACATTACCAATCACCTGCAGAGTGCACAGTGGACTACTAAATTATGTGTTTAGCACCATATTATCAGTGCATTTGACGCTACAGTGCACTGAAGGCATGCCAAAGGATTCTATATATATATATATATATATATATATATATATATATATATATATATATGTGTGTGTGTGTGTGTGTGTGTGTGTGTGTGTGTGTGTGTGTGCGTGTGTGTAGTGACTGGGCAGGCCCAGAGAAGGATTTTGCCGCATTGGTAACACATGGTCTCTTTAATTCAGCCCAGGCATTGTGCTATGGATAGGTATACCGCCATCCGTGGTCTTAACGTATCTCGGAATCAAAGCGAGAGGCAGAAGTTACGTGTTATACATCCTTGTCAACTGGCTTAGACAGGGGCGCCACTGTTTGCCTCCAACGATGGGAGACATCTACAGGTGTCACTGATCAGCTATAGCCTGCCTCAAGCTGGACAACCACCAGCAACTTGGTTGCTGATCCGCCCCAGCCTGTCTGGTTCATAGAGTGCTCTGAGCTAGGACGAAATCCGAATAGCAGGCTGTAAAACCAATGCATCGTGTACAAACAAGAAATAAAAACATTAGAAACCTCATACTATAACCAGCTACCTGGAACATACGAAACACGTGTTCGGGACTTTTCATTGATCTGACGAATATTGACGACTATAATTGTTGCCGAACTCAACGGTCTCAAAGTTAACATTGATGGCTCCGCCTCTCAGAGGAAGGCTCACTGAGGAAAAATAATTACTCCACTCCACTTTAGGAAGGGTAGATAGAGGGCAGTTAAAAAAAACATACAACATAGGATGAGCTTTCCAGTGAATTATTCACTATAGTGAATGATTGAATGTCCAGCAGGGAGTAACGAAAGACTGCTATCCCTGCGGTTGGCAACCTCGTTTGATTTTTGCCGCCTTTACCACTGCATTTGCACGAATTTCACTTCCACTGACGATGTTTCCAGACAGTTCCAAAATCCGAATACATTTATATGCTCGTTGACTTTAATATTCGTGTGAAGACGGACTCGAGTTCATGGCATGTATGCCATGCAAAATACAACTTTGGTCACACGAATGAACATGGACAAACGCTGCTGGAGCATTGCACAAGAAACGGCCTATGTATGATAACCTCACTTTTCAAAACACAATAGCGGCATAAGGTCACATGGAAACTCCAAAGATCCGGCCATCATCACAGGGAGTCAACATTTGAATCAACCATCATTATCTCAAAGTTACAGTGCTGATTGTGATATTGATCATTCTTTGGTTGTTGCAGGATTAGACAGACCAAAGAGAATCTACACGGCTAAACACAATCCTATCCCCAGGATTAATATTAATGACACCAAAGATCATGATAAGTGCTTTAAGATCCAACAGCAACTTGAAGACGTGCTCACTGATACATCAGAAGATTGCACAGAAAGTAAAACGGTGGGTATACTTAAGAACATTCTTTATAAAACTGTGGCAAGGGTTTATGACACCATGGATCATGAAAGGCAGGAATGGTTTGCGGCAAACAGACAGACACTGCAGTTGTTGATTGATACAAAGACGATAGCTCGCCTAACAAAACAAGGAAAGAACAACTCGAAACACCCCCAGTAAGCTGAAACAAGCAAGGAAGGATGTGTGAAATGCAGCCAGACAGTGTGCAATAGATTATGTGACCAAGTTATGCGAGTACAATCTAAATGTCAGTGATAAGGTAAACATCAGGGACATGATTGAAGGGATTATGGTCGTCTCTAAGAAGAAACAATATCACAATGCAACTTACAGATAAATGGTAATATTCTTAAACAATTGATTCAGTACAACTATCTCTGAATAGTCATAACATAGAATGGAAGGTGCCTTGAAGAGTTTAGATCAAGCATCTCTAAGGCAGAGGTAGCCTTTTCCATGATGCAAAACATATCGACCAATCAATATATGTCAATTGTAACGGAAAAAAAGTGCTGAAGTGCTACATAGAACATGTACTATTGTATGGGTATGAAACGTAGGCAATGAGCAGCCAAGCTGAAAAAAACATCTAACGACAGTGGACATGTGGTTTCTGAGGAAAATTCAAAGACTACCAGGGACAAACATAAAAACCAATGAGCAAGTCCTTCAAGATGCGGTAACTGATTAGAGAAATTAGACGTAGACATTCAAATATTTTTGGGCACGTTATAGGAAGAAATAAACTAGAGAACTTAGCGATAACTGACAAGATTGAGCGGAAAAGAACAAGGGTAAGGCAGAGAAGTAACTATCCGAATGGCTTAACCACATGGCATGGTCGGGACAATAACACATAGCTGATCCACGACTCTGGTGATCGTGTTAGGTGACGAAACATGACCGCCCACGTTTATCATTATGGTATATGATGATAAAGATGATGAAGGGATAAAGAAGGCCTGCGGTCCAATAAATGAACCAAGCGCATCATTGAAAACCATAACTGGAGAAAGCATCACTGATGAGTAACAGCAGATGGATAAATGAGTAGAGCACTGTTCGGAGCTTTACTCAAGTAAGAGGAAACTGGCAGGTGATGCCCTCAAAGCTGGAGAAACTCTGCCAACTCTTGACCATGTGGACACACTTCCCACAATAATAGACGTTAAGCTAATTAATGAACTTGTGTGGCTTTCGACGGAACCAGTCTACTACTGATATAATATTATCATTGTTACAGTTGCACACACACACACACACACAGAAAGAGAGAGAGAGAGACGGGGGGGAGAGAGAGTGAGAGAGAGAGAGAGGGGGAGAGAGAGAGTGAGAGAGAGAAAGAGAGAGAGAGGGGGGAGAGAGAGAGTGAGAGAGAGAGAGAGAGGGGGGGAGAGAGAGAGTGAGAGAGAGAAAGAGAGAGAGAGAGGGGAGAGAGAGAGAGAGAGAGAGAGAGAGAGAGAGAGAGAGAGAGAGAATGCCGGGAACTAAATCGACCACAGTTTATTGCTTTCATCGATCTCACAAAGAAAATTGATTTGTATAGGCATGAGCGCCTGTTCAGTCGCTAAACAAGATCGGCTGCCCGCCAACTCTTCCAACCATCGTGGAATCGTCCCACACAAACAAGAAGTATATACTGAAGTTCAATGGTGCACGGTCAGAAGAATTTGAAATTGAGATTCAAGAGTGGAATTGAACAAGGCTGTGTACTCCAAATCTTTGAGAATTTCACTTTTTCAAATTTTCACTTCTATTGAAATATGCCTTTTGTGATCAGGATTCTGATGTATGCAATGAATTCAGGTGGCGGCCTCTACAATGTTTAGAGATTGAAGGTCAAGACCAAAATTAGGAGGATACTGATCAGAGAGTTGTTGTTGCAGATGATAGTGCAAATCGACATACTATGAGGAATAATTATCATGTCTGCTATCTGCATTCTCCAATGCTTGTTCTGAATTGGTTTTTACGTTTAGCAACTAGAAGACAGATTAATAACGCAAGGTGAAAATGGAATGCTCTCAATCTGTATTGACGACACATAGCTGGAGATTGTAGACCATTTCACATATCTAGTATCATAGGTAAACAATAGATTATCCATTGAGTAGGAAATTAAAATCGGGATTGTTAATGCAGCAATAACAATGAACAGGTTAACAGACAAGAGTCTTGGAGAATAGAGAGAACGGAAAGCTTACTGCCAAATCAAAAGTCCTGTTCTATCAAGCCTGCGTCCTTAGGACTCTTTCTTATGGCAGTGAAGCCTGGTAAATTTACTCACACCAATAACACATTTCAAACAGCTTTCATATGCGGTGTCTGCGAAGAATACTTGATACAAGGTGGCAAGATAAGATCGCAAATACCATTTACAGATAGGGGTGGGGAGGGGGGGGGTGACGTTTCATTCCAGGCTCAGTATTCGTAAACGTAGATGAATATGACACATTAGGACAATAGACGTTGGTAGAATACCTATGGACATCGAATTTAATGAAATACTGATGAGTAAAAGATATAGAGCAGTGTTTCCCAACGTGGGGCCCACGCCCCACAGGGAGGCAATTTGATTGTTAAGGGGGGCAATTCGAAAATAGACTCGTCCAGAGTTTAAGTTAACCTTTAAATTTAAAAAAAAAAAGTGTATGGAGACTCTCAGTCGCTACTCAAGCTGGGTAAATATCCAGTATAAGTAACTTCTGTCCGCCATGTTAGTAGCCGTGATTTCATTGTTAGATGTTAGAGTTGAACTACTGGTTATACTGGGCCGGCACTAAGCATTTCGCGCTATTCGTTCTGAATGGTGCAAAATCATAGTGCCGGGATCTCATTTTCTGCAGTGTTTCGCATTAACGCTCAGCATTCACGGTTGGTGTTAATTTGAAATAAGCGTCCGTTAAATTGTCTTAAAAGTCTCGTTGTTTAATATATATATATATATATATATATATATATATATATATATATATATATATATATATATATATATATACATTGTATAAACATAAGTGATATATAAATGGTATGTAAATTCAATTGGTAATTTTTATTAATAATTTCAGTTTTAGAAGCATCATTTTCCAGAAAAATTTGTCAAATGAAAAAGTATGTTTTTTGTGTGGTGGGGTATATATATTTAAATAAGCATTTTTAGTTTACGTTTACTCCAGTACATATTATTTATTTATAATTTTTAATTGATTGTATATTTTTTTTAAATTTCAGCCCATAGTGAAATGAGTGGTGCAAGCAAGAAAACAATTTGTCAGTATTCGGAGGAATATTTAAAATTTGGTTTTATACCTGCAGTCCACGATGAAGGGTCACCTTTTTGTCTTTTATGCCAACAATACTTGATCAACGAATCAATGAAACGAGGTGGTCTTGAGGCACATTTGAAGGCGAAACATAATGCTCACATTAATTCAGATTTAAATTACTTTCAAACTTTAAAGAAAAATTTTGAAAAAAGAGTAACATTAAAGTCTCTGTTTACTGCACATAATGCAACTATCAATCGTACTCTCGAGGCCAGTTATCAAATTGCATTACTCATCGCTAAATATAGGAAAAGTCATACTATAGGGGATAATTTAATCAAACCATCAATAACAGCATTTCTTAAAACAGTTATGGAAAAAGATACAAAGACGTTAAAGATATGCCACTAAGTAACAATACTGTTAGCAGAAGAATAGACGAAATGAGTGAGGATTTGAAATACAACTTGTTGAATAGCTGAAAACAAGAAAATTCTCGGTGCAAATGGGTGAATCAACTTTGAGAGAAAGTGCCGCTGTACTTATAATTTACGTAAGATATAGTGATAAAGGTGATTTTGCTGAAGAAATGTTGTTCTGTAAATCATTAGAAAGCACCACTACCTCCAAAGATATAAATAGTAAGCTAAAAATTACCAATGAAAAATATAACATCTTGTGCTGCAGATGGTGCTCCTAATATGATGGGGAAGAAAAATAGTTACTTAAAATTGATGAAAGATGAGAATCCAGAAATGCTTCTTGTGTATTGTGTTATTTACAGTGAAAACCTGGTAGCTAAAAACATTTCGCCTGTTCTAAATGAATTACTAAATTTATTTATAAAGTGTGTCAATGCTATTAAAGCTAGTGCCAAATGTGAACGTCTCTTCAAGTTATTTTGTGAAGAACAAAATGAAGACCATGTGAGACTTTCACTTCACACTGAAGTAAGGTGGCTCTCTAAAGGGAACTGCTTGAAAAGATTTATGGAACTATTTGATACTATTAGTGATTTTTTAAGCGACAAACCTGAAATGAAAAATCTGTTAACGGTCGATGGTAAGGCACTTGTGAGCTATTTTGCCGATATCTTTGAAAAACTAAATATATTAAATAAACAACTTCAAGAAACAAATAAAACTCTTGTCGATGCAAAAGCGAAGCTATTTGGTTTCATTACCTTTATTGAATTATGTCAGACATATATTTACAACAAAAATTTTGAAAAGTTTCATTGGCTCCAAATATGTGAAGTGACTAATACCGCTATATATGTTATTGTTATCATCTGAAAATGTTATCGCCTGATTTAGAAGTAAGATTTTTTGATTTGAAACAAATTGATTTCCCAACTTGGATGATGCAGCCAATGTTAGTCTGATATTTCAAATATGCAGTATTACGAAGAACTCACAGAAATGCAAAATGATGAGTCAATGAAAACTTTATTTAATACTAGCTGCCCGGCCCGGCTTTGCCCAGGCTCTGGCGGGGATCTATCTATCTATCTATGTATCTGTCTGTCTGCTTGTCTGTCTGTCTATCTGTCTGTCTGTCTGTCTGTCTGACCCGGCCCGGTTTCACCCAGCCCCTGGCGGGGAGCGTCTCATTCAATTCATATAAGTATTCATTATACATTCAAATACATTCTCTAAGCGTACAGAGTATGCGTTCGGCCCCTGGGCCCTCGCAGCTAATTTATTGGTTGCAGCTAGAAAATTTCATTTAATGTTAGGATTATTTAGTTTTTTAAATGTTGACGTATAATTTTTCAGTTATGGTCGAACACCAAATTTGATGTCTAATGTAGTGCTTTTTGATAAACAATATTTTTTGTTTTTCTGTCTGGTGCGTACACAAATAAATCCGAATGTTTTCCAACGCGTGAGCAGGCCACATATAGCTGTCCATGTGTGAAGCACGGATTTTCCAAATTTAGTCCACACACTTGTAGCGATTGTCCCTGTGCTTTGTTGATCGTCATGGCAAATGCAAGTCGCACCGGAAACTGCAGGCGTTTGAATTCGAATGGCATGTCTGTTGGAATCATTGGGATGCGAAGCAACAGTACATCAAAGGATAGACTTCTTCTTTTTTTAGACAAAAAAAAAAAAAAAAAAAAAAACCTGCATTTTAACAGGCGTGCTGCGTGTAAGGTATGCATAAGGTATGCACACCCACAACATTGAATGAAAAATGTGATGTTGACCCACACGCGGCCAACTTTTTTTTTAACAACAAAAACAAAATCAAGAATATACCCATTTAATTGTGTACTGACCTTCTCTCTGCCAAGCGAACGGAAAAAACAAATGCTTCGATTACTTCAAAAGTTCCACTCCGAAAAAAGTACAGAAATAAAATTCTAACGTATCTAATCTAAAATAAATCCATTATTGTTAATGAGCACTGGTTTTAAAAACATAAAAAGATGTGTTAGAAAATTTTCACTATTTAAATAGATGCATTACTTTTATAAAAATTATGAAAATGCCTTAAAGATTATATCATTATTTATTATAACTCATATGCCTGTAAATAACTATAGACAGAAAGTTTATAAATCTTTGAAAACAATGCAACAATCTATACATAAAATAATAGTGATGTTATTAAAAGTTATGACCCTTGAAATAACTTTTCTTATGTTAAGTCCCCTTGATGGAAACGATAAATATTAGCTGCCCGGCCCGGCTTCGCCCAGGCTCTGGCCGGGATCTATCTATCTATCTATCTATCTATCTATGTATCTATCTATCTATCTATCTATCTATCTATCTATCTATCTATCTATCTATCTATGTTCGGCCCGTTCCCGTTAAAAATATAGATAGAATAGAAGAATAGATAGAAAATATGATTGGAAGAGATCTATCTAAAGTAAACTTGGCTCCCGTTCCCGACTATCTGTCTGTCTGTCAGTCTGTCTATCTGTCTGTCTATCTGTCTCTCTGACCTGGCCCGGCTGCACCTCATTTAATTCATACAGATTTCTATAGCCAGGGGACTTAACTTAAGATATACCAATGCTACTAAAAGTTATATCCCTTTTTGTCATATATTTTTATATTTTCTTATGTTCAGTCATGTAATTACAAAATTAAATTTTAGGAAGGTAATAGCTGATAGCTGATAGATAAAACTATCACAGTTGGTTGCATAGGAATGAAAGGAAAACGTGTAGAAAATTTCATCTCAATC
This sequence comes from Cepaea hortensis, assembly GCA_963921405.1. Classification (NCBI taxonomy): domain Eukaryota; kingdom Metazoa; phylum Mollusca; class Gastropoda; order Stylommatophora; family Helicidae; genus Cepaea; species Cepaea hortensis. Next base: position 32,978,942 of record OY992890.1, read on the forward strand.
GGTTGGACCGTTCGCGAACGCATAAAGGACGGACATACATACATGCATACATACACACGACAATTTTTATATATATAGATAAAAGGAGCGATGGCATGGCTTTGTGAGGAAACCGAAATGAAATATTCAGATGCAACTAAATGTGCAAGAGAACTATTGATGCCATCTACATCTTCATATTTAACTGAATGCGGATTTAGTGCCATAAATGATTTGCTGCTAAAAAAAAAAAAAAAATCGGCAAAACGGGGAGACTTGAGACTGACGTTAACTAAATTTGAACCTGACATAAAATATCTTTGCACAAGCATCAAGCGATCAAGGATCTCCTAAATTTAAATAATAAATAATTACTAATAGTTAAAATATATAGAAACATCTTTCATTAACATTATTTTGTACTTGAATTTCAGTTCTCCATTACAATAATGTTATGAGAAGAAATGGATTGGAGAATTTGGTGACAACTGGTAAGATCGAGGGGAACAGACCAAGGGGAAGACCTAGAAGCAAGTACCTGGATGGCTTGGCTTTGTGGCATGGTCGAGACAGAAACACGGAGCTGATCCACAACTCTGGTGATCGAGTGAGATGGCAGAACATGGCCGCCCACGCTTACCGGCATGGCACATGATGGATGGATGGATTACAATAATTTCCTAATGATTTCTTAATAAAACCTATCATTCAAATTTATTTAGTGAACATTTCAATTTTTGAATATTAAAAATTATGTATATGTTGGGGGGGGGGGGGGGGGACATAAGAATTTTGGAAAGACTTAGGTGGGGCATAGCACAAAAAAGGTTGGGAAACACTGATATAGTGGGTCGGCTCTACTACTGTATAAAGATATGTGTAAGAGGAACATGATTGATGCAGACATTGATATTGCACCACGGGAGGAGAGGACGCTGGTCGCATTGCATGGAGGAAAAATATCTTAAACGGAATAAAGACAAGGAGACAATGATTACAAACAGGTCACACACTGATTGTGTGGGGCGTCAGATAATGTGTGATGGTGTAAATGACCATATGTTCACATGCATATATTGTGGATGAACATTAACCGCGCGAATTAGTCTGATCAGTCACATTCGCTATGGCTTGTAATTATTATGTCTTTTATTTAAAGACATACTATCGTCTGCCAAGGTGTCAGCATGTGTGTGTGTGTGTGTGTGTGTGTGTGTGTGTGTGTGTGTAAGCATTATACTTTCTTATATATTACTTATGTTAATTAAAAGAGTACACTTTTGTATTTTAAAGTTCATTATATCAATTCGATTATGCTGCCTTTACGTGTTACTTTTATATTATTAGTGAATGATATAATGTTAAAATATAAATATATATTATTTATATATTTATATTTTAACATTATATCTAAATACTTCTGCTATGTAAACAAGGAAAATACCGCGAAGATGTCCTCACTTGTTTACAATTTCTACAAACCACTACTTTGTCTAACCATTAGGCTTTAACTTTTAAATATTCAATTTACAGCAGTGAAAACTGTAATGTCACTCAATTAATAAAATAACTCACAATCATGCTTTCAGACGAAATGAACATCGAGAGTGAGAGATGAGATCTCCAGCATCTATTGTCAAGGCTACACATCCTTTGCGATTTTGTACATATGCTTATGACTTTACCGTCTTTCCGTGAAACAAAAGTCAAGAGAACAGGAATGGCCAAAGATACTTTCATCATCTCATCGCATCTCATCTCTTCTTGCTGTGTCGAGGTTAAGTATAAACAGCGGGAGAGTGCCCGTTTATGGGCCTCATGTTTCGAGATTTCCACGGACTCTGTTATTCCCTCTGTCCATCGTTTACGTGGTCGGCATCTTCTTCAGCTTCCATTTGGTCTGCACATCATTGCTTGTTGAGGTATACTGTTAGTTGTTAACCTAGTTATATGGCCAAACCATTTGACTTGCTGCCTGCTTTATAGCGCTGCTATAAACTCATTTTAGTCCTAATTGCGTCATTTCTGATTTTCTATCTTCTTGATACCTTGAAGAGATTAGAACAAGAATCGCCATGGCGAAAATAGCCTTTAGCAAGATGAAAAACATTCTGACCAATAAAAAGATGTCAATTGAAACGAGAAAAAGAGTGTTGAGGGGATACATAGAGCCTGTTCTGTTGTATGGATGCGAAACTTGGACATTGTGCAGTCAAGCTGAAAAACATCTGATGGCTGCAGAAATGTGGTTTCTGAGGAAAATGCAAAGAATACCATGGACAGACAGAAAAACCAATGACCAAGTACTACAGGAGACAAATGAAAATCGTAAACTGATTAGAGAAATTAGACGTAGACAGTCAAAATTTGTTGGACATGTTATGAGAAGAAATGGATTGGAGAACTTAGTGACAACTGGCAAGATCGAAGGGAACAGACCAAGAGGAAGACCGAGAGGAAAATACCTGGATGGCTTGGCCACATGGCATGGACGAGACAGGAACACTGAGCTGATCCACGACGCTGGTGATCGAGTGAAATGGCGAGTCATGACCGCCCACGCTTTCCGGCATGTCACATGATTGATTGATTGATTGATTGATACAATGAGTATTGTTCTCAGGAATCTCAGTTCTGTTGTGATTTTTCTTTTCTCTTTTTCTGTCCAGCTTGGCATTGGGAGCATAGAGTTGGTAGGGATATTGTGTTGTAAAGTGCTTTCTTAGTAGTTATTGATACGCGTTTGTTCTTTAGTATTTGTGGAATTTGTCCAATGAGTTGGTTTGCCTTAATGCAGTATCTATTTTCGATCTCGTCTTCTGATTTGTTGCCATTTGATGATGCTATAGTCCCAGATGATTGGCAACAGGCAATAATAGTACCAATATGGAAAAAGAAAGGCAATATGAGAGAGTGTGAAACATACAGAGGTATATCACTCCTGAGCCATATAGTGAAAATGTACGCAAAACTATTGGAACAAAGAGCTAGACCCATAGTTGAACAAAAGTTAAGAAAAGTACAATTCGGTTTTCGGAAAGGTAAAAGTTTCACTGATGCACTATTTACACTTAGACAAATATGTGAAAAAACTATCGAATATAGTGACCAGTAGAACATTGTGTTTGTAGATCAAGAAAAGGCTTTCGATAGAGTAGACAGATACAAATTATGGACCATCCTTGAAGACTATGGGATACAAGAGCAATTGCTAGAAAACATCATAGCCATGTACCACTCGAGCTGAAGTGCAGTAAGAACACAAGAAGGAATATCAGATATGTTCACAGTCAATACAGGGGTGAGACAGGGATGTGTGCTCTCTCCTCTGCTATTTAATGTCTACATGGACAGAATATCCAAAGAAGTTAGTTAGTTAATTAGTCGACAGATCATCCTCATTGCACATCGAACCATTCATTCCATAAGTGCTCGGATCCCCTCCTCAGCAAATCCCGCTGCGTGTAGCGGCTCACGACACCAGTTCTGTGTTGGTTTATCAGTCTTCTTTGGCTTCCTGCATAGTGTTCTTGTTTGGCAACATCTCTTTTAATTTGCTGTTCTCGCAGTCTGACCATGTTTGTAGATTCACAGTCATCGCTTGGTTCTCGCAACAGTCTTACTTCTCGTAGAGTATTCAGAATGTCAGTCTGGTCCATAGCGCGTCCGCCCTCCACAGTAGCCTTACCTGCGAGCTTGTCAGCCCGCTCATTTCCTTGTACTCCCGCATGCCCTGGCACGAAGATGAAACTAATCTTTTGCAAACCAAATGATTTGCAACCATTCTCTTCGGATCCACACACACCCCCCCCCCCCCCCACACACCATATCCAAAGAAGCAAGTCTTGACAGAACAGATTCAGAAAATTTAGAACTCTTTACTCCAGATGAAACAACTGATCCACAGGAAATAAATGAACTTCTATTTGCAAACGATCAGTGCCTGTTTTACAACGATGAGGGCAGACTACAACATCATATTAATAATCTGAGTTCAGCCTGCAACAGATGCAATATAAACACAGCCAAAACCGAAGTAATGCAAGTTAGCAGATCGCCAGGCCCACCAAGTATACAGATAAATAGCACAACTCTGAAACAAGTTAAAGAATTCAAATACCTTGGAAGTATGATCACAGAAGATGGCAGATTGGACAGAGAAATCGAAATCAGATGTCAAAAAGCTAGTGCACTTACATATCAACTATCACTCTTACTGAAACATCCAAATATACCCATGTCCGCAAAACGACAGATAGTTAGTTAGTTAGTTAGTCGCAGTTCCAACTTCACAGCAACGGGTCGTCCCCATTATGCTCCGTTCCTGTGCCAGTGAATATCACACAAAATGCTGCCCACTGCCCAATGTGAAAAGTGGAAAAGACAGGAGTCTCGACAAACAACAGCCCGCACAGAAACACTGTGCATAATGCCGCCGCCAGAATGTTAACACAATAGTCCCCCACGAAACACCCAGTTCATCTCTGATGGAATCGGCAGTCATTTTCCCATCTGGATGTTTCCCAAATGCTCATCTACACAGTCCACGAAAATATAGTTCATCGTCGATGTCAGTGGCAGTCAACCAGAAGCCCAGCAGCCACGCAATTCTGCACAAGGCAAAAACCGGTCAACTCTGGGACATAGCCATCTGCCATCGCTCCGAACATGCAGTCACGTTCCAAAAAACCTCGGTCAGATTCAAAAGCATTTTACACGAAACTCACGGCTCACAGTGTCGCGCCACGCACTCACTCAGTAGCAGGGCGACGAAACAGCATATTCACACCAACCCTATGTTATTAATCTCAAACCTGGACTTTATCCAAATCACACCTTCGCAAAATCAACACCTGCGAGATGAGATGCCTGAGGAGAGCTGCCAACTTAACAATCCGAGACCGAGTAAGAAATGCTGTTATCAGACAGACTGTGGGATCAACACCTTGTGCCACATTTATTGAAAGGCAGACGATCAAGTGGTTTGGCCATGTCGTTAGAATGCAACATCAGCAACTACCATCACTGGCCTTACATCTAAGCTCATCTGCGACAAAACCAAAAGGACATCCTCAAAGAAAATGGATTGACGACATCAAAGACATTGTACAATCACACGGAATGACACTATCCAGTGCCGCCCACCGGGCGCTGGAACGCAAATTATTCCTTCTCCACGACTCTTGACGGCAGAAGTGGAAGATGATGATGATGATGATGATATGCTTGACGCTCTTTATTTGTTTCAGGGGTGTTCGTTTAGATTAATCGTTGTTGTTTTTTCTTATTTGGTTATGGCCATTATCTCTGTTTTACGTGTGCTAATGTTTGCTCTCTTTACGAAGCCACGTGCTTCTCAGGGATGCGCAGCATTTTATCATGGCTGTTTCAATTATTTTTTTTTTTTAAATTTAATTTAATTTACTTTCTGAATAATTGTTAATGAGATATTCTACCGGATGGGGTAGCCTGATAGACACGCATGGGTAGCGTAAGTCCTCTACTAAGTCTCCTCTAACAACATGTTTGGTAATGTACAGTGTTTCCAACCTTTGCTTTCTTTACTGGCTCCGGTAATTCATGTGTCTCTTTCATAGTCAGCTTTATTTAATTGTCCAGGGAGCGCCTAGAGATAAATAACTGCTTGACTGCATTCCTGAAATCCGAGCTCAAGAAAATATGTATATAGAAATTAACCCCTGATTGGACAATGGGTAGAGCCATTAAATAGTTGAAGACATTTGCATTGATTCTCGGGGCAACAACATCGACAAAGGTACATACTAACGTTGGTGTAGTCATTATTGCTAACGAACTGGTCATGATGAGATAGAAACGAATGGTTTTACGAACTACTGCCCAGTTCTCAGAGCTGAATCTGGCAGCATTGACACACCGATTGCTTGCAGCATTAAATAATTGTGCAGCCACTGACCGACGATGTTTCAATGAGATATGCGCTATTTTAAAATATGCCAACGATGTCAGTAATATGAGTAGAACTTCCATGATATACGTGACGTAGACAACATTTGGCGTAATCAGATCTTTTAAGATACAAGACTCCTTCTTGTCTTCAAACATGGTCATTAATAGAATAAATGTAATTATAAATGTCCAAAAACTTAACACGAGCTTAAACACAACCCTTTCACTAACATACGTGCAGTAGAAAAAGGGATGGCCAATGTAGATATACCGTTCTATAGCAATGGCTGCGACATGTAGATACGAGGACAGTACCATCCCAAAACCGATGTGTGCAAATGTCGTGTAAACATATGTAAATAACTCGGATGCCGAATCTACATGGAACAATACAATAGCAAAAATAAGTGCTGTTAATCCAACAACTGCATCTGTCACAGCTAGAGATGTCACGATGATGTTGGCGATGGTGCGGAGCCTTAAATGTCGTAAAATAATCACTATTATTAAAGCGTTCTCGAAAATAATGACGATTCCAATGCAGATGAATATCACGTTTTTCCAAGGTGGTTGTGGGCAGTTTAGGTGTATATAGGAGACTGTGGTGTTCATCTTGGTTGCCTAGGATAAAATAAAACAAATGGAACTTAACAATGATGCCATATTCGTGACACTTACATATTAGAGACTCTTGTCGTTAGCATGGGTGAATGAAGTGTTCGGCGTTTTGATTGATTAAGAATATTTGGAGGACTGTGAGTTTTGGCTGTGAAGCAGGATGCACTGTCCTGAACAGGGATTGTATCTGTCGGGGTGAGTTTGTTGTAATATTCATCCCAACACATGCAAAAGCACCTCTCTACCTCCTAGCTCAGAACCCAGCGGGGTGTGCAAGACCGCTACTGGAGCATTACATCTATGTAGTAGTAAATTAGAATATAAACACGCCATGATACAGCTCACCACAGCCTATGAGTTGTAGGTTATGTGAGTTTTCTCCAAATCTCCACACGTTTTAGGCATTTCATTGTCAACAGAATCCAAGCAAATGCTCACAGGGAGAACCCACGAGAGGGTACCATACACAACCTTGTCCTACAATTAGCAGCTCTGCTGGAGTTAAGGTCCCTGTTTGGTAGGACTTGCCATGGAAGACGAAATGGTTTGTAATTAAAGTGAATAAAGTTATTTTGGTTCAGGTGGAGAAATTCAGATATCTAGGCATATTAATAACATCAAATGGAAGATGCATCACTGAGATTAAAAAGAAAAAAAAAAAGATTAGGACAAGCAAAACTGCGTTCCATAAAATGACGAACGTTTCGTGCAATAAGCCATTGTCTTTGAAAGTCAGAAAAAAAAGAGCTCTTGCATGTTACACCCAATATTAACACACGGCTGCGAATCCTGGACAATTAGTAAACAGGCGAAAAAAATCCCTGTGTGGCAAAGTCTCCGTAGCCCCATCTAGTTTTGCTGGAATTGGGATAGACCTACAGTAAAAACGTTATGTACATTTTTGTATTCATATATATATATATATATATATATATATATATATATATATATATATATATATATATATATATATATATATATATATATATATATATAATATATATATGATCCTGGTGCGAGGAAATGCAATCTAAAGACAAAATGTCATGGCAGGGCAGACCAGGCCCTAATCCTTGGTTGGTAGCTGGTCTAGGATGGAAGCTCCGACAGGCGGACAATTAGAGCATTGCTGATCCGGCAGCTTCTGCAGCTTGTCTTGTTGCAGATGTATAGGGGTTACCTTTCCTCTGGAGTGAACTAGGCAGGCAGAGAGAGGGATCCTGCTGCATGGGCAACACATGGTCTCTATATTTTAGCCCAGGCTTTGTGCTATGGAGCGGCAACAACTCCAGCGTGAGAGACGTAAGATGGTGCATGATGGTGAAAATGACCATGTTTTCACATGCATCCACTGTGGACAAACATTTATAGCACGAATTGGCCTCATCAGCCACACTCGCCACCGCCATGGGGCGTACTTAAGCCTTTTTGAAGCACAATGTACCATACTATCGTCTGTCAAGACGGAAATGTGCCAATGGATATATATATATATATTATGTCAGTCAGGTCTTAGTCAGATATGACTGAGCTACCGTATAACAGTAGACGGTACTACCTGGTTTCTGTTAGCGCCGAACGTTGGGCGGCGCTTACCAAACCCGACACCCCACATTGTGCCAACGGCTTCGGGCGGAAGAGCGCAATTGGGAGGGTACAAGCCTTACCCTGGTGCGAGGAAATGCAAGCTAAAGACAAAATTGTCATGGCAGGGCAGACCAGGCCCTAAGCCTTGGTTGGCGACTGGTCTAGGATCGAAGCTCCGACAGGCGGACAGTTAGAGCATTGCTTTGCTGATCCGGCAGCTTCTGCAGCTTGTCTTGTTCCAGATGTAGGGGTGTTACCTTTCCTCTGGAGTGAACTAGGCAGGCCGAGAGAGGGATCATGCTGCATGGGCAACACATGATCTCTATATTTTAGCCCAGGCTTTGTGCTATGGAGAGGCAATAACTCCATCCCTGGTCTTAACTGGTCTCGGAATCAAAGCGAGAGGCAACTGTTACGGGTTATAAGTCCTTGTCAGTTGGCGTAGACATGGGGCGCCACGCGTTGCCTCTGACGGTGGGAGACACCTATAGGTGTCACTGATCAGCTACCGCCCGCCTCAAGCTGGGCAGCCCCCAGCCAATTGGGTGCTGATCCGCCACAGCCTGCCTGCTTCAATGGGTGCTTGGGGCTAGGACAAAATCTAAATCGCAGGCTGTAAAACCAATGCACCAGGTACAAACAAAAATATAAATAGAAACCTCAAGCTACGGCTTGCAACCTGGAACGTGAGAACCATGTGTCCAGGATTTTCCACTGACTTGACCAATATTGACGATGTGAGAAAAACGGCTGTGATTGATGCCGAACTCAATCGTCTTAACATTGATATTGCTGGCCTGCAGGAGACTCGCCTCGCTGAGGAAGGGTCACTCAGGGAAAACAACTACACCTTTTTCTGGAAGGGTAAAGGGCAGGCAGAAAAAAGGCAACACGGTGTGGGCTTTGCAGTGAAGAATTCGCTACTGGGAATGATTGAAATTCCAGCAGGAGGAAATGAAAGACTATTATCCCTGCGCTTGGCAACCTCTTGTGGGTTTGCCACCATTATTACTGCATATGCACCGACACTCGATTCCTCTGATGATGTGAAGGATTTGTTCTATGAGGAGTTAGACTCTGTGATCAAGGCAGTTCCAAAATCCGACTACATTTATATGCTCGGTGATTTCAATGCTCGTGTGGGCAAGGACTCGAGTTCATGGCCAGTGTGCCTTGGAAAATACAACATCGGTCGCATGAATGAAAATGGGCAAAGGCTGCTGGAGCATTGCACCAGTAATGACCTATGTATTACAAACTCTTTTTTTAAAACAAAAGAGATGCATAAGGTCACATGGAAACATCCAAGATCCGGCCATTGGCACCAGCTGGACTTCATCATCACACGGAGACAACATTTGAACCATATATCATTGACTCGTAGTTACCACAGTGCTGACTGTGATACGGATCATTCTTTGGTTGTTGCAAGGGTTAGACTGAGACCAAAGAGAATCTACACAGCTAAACACAAATCTAGCCCCAGGATTAATATTATTAACACTCATGATCCTGAAAAGTGCTTTCAGTTTCAACAGCAACTTGAAGACGCTTTCACTGATACACCAGAAAATTGTACAGTAAATGATAAATGGAATAAACTTAAGGAAACTCTTTGTAAAACTGCCGTAAAGGTTTACGGCACTGTGGATCATAAGAGGCAGGACTGGTTTGCGGCCAACAGCGAGACTCTGCAGCCCTTGATTGATAAGAAGAAGAAAGCTCTCTTAAGAAAGAAGGAAAGACCAACGCGTAACACTCTGAGTGAGCTAAGGCAAGCTAGGAAGGATGTGCAAAAGGCTGCCAGGCAGTGTGCAAATGATTATTGGATCAAGTTATGTGAGTCCATTCAAATCGCAAGTGATAAGGGAGACATAAGAAGTATGTATGAAGGAATAAAGAAAGCCTGTGGTCCAGTGATCAAAAGAAGTGCACCATTGAAAACCTTGACTGGAGAAGTCATCACTGATAAGAAACAGCAGATGGACAGATGGGTAGAGCACTATTTGGAGCTTTACTCAAGTGAGACCAAACTAGCGGATAATGCCCTCAACGCCATAGAGGCTCTACCAACTCTTGACCACCTGGACACACTTCCCACCATAACAGAAGTTAAGTGTGCTATAAATGAACTTGCATCTGGCAAGGCTCCAGGTAAGGATGGGATTCCAATAGAGGTTATCAGGAGTGGGCAAGACACACTCACTATACAGATCCACCAGCTAATAGAGCTATGCTGGCGTGAAGGACAAGTCCCACAGGATTTCAAAGATTCAAGCATCATAACACTGTACAAGAACAAGGGTGATCGGAGCGACTGCAACAACTATAGGGGTATCTCACTTCTGTGTATTGTTGGAAAAGTATTTGCCAGAATTGTTCTGCGCAGACTTCAAGTCCTAGGAGATCAAGTCTACCCCGAATCACAGTGTGGCTTTCGACAGAACCGGTCTACCACTGATATGATATTCTCATTGCGACAAATGCAAGAAAAATGCCGTGAACAGAATCAACCACTGTTTATTGCCTTCATCGACCTCACAAAGGCATTTGATTTGGTCAGTCGTGAGGGTCTGTTCAAGGCACTAAAGAAGATTGGCTGCCCACCAACTCTTCTGTCCATTGTGGAATCGTTCCACACAGGCATGAAGGGTATAATCAAGTTTGATGGTGCAACTTCTGAAGAATTTGAAATCAAGAGTGGAGTTAAGCAAGGTTGTGTACTAGCTCCCACCCTCTTTGGAATATACTTTTCACTTCTACTGAAATATGCATTTCGTGATCAGGATGGTGGTATATACATTCACTCACGCTCAGATGGCGGCCTCTACAATGCTCAGAGATTGAAGGCTAAGACCAAAATTAGGAGGGTACTGATCAGAGAGTTGCTTTTTGCAGATGATGCTGCAGTTACGACCCACTCTGAGGAAGAATTGCAATGTCTACTATCTGCATTCTCCAATGCTTGTTCTGAATTTGGTTTAACAATTAACAAAAAAAAGACACAGATTATGTCACAAGGTGCACATGGGGTACCATCAATCTTTATTGACGACGCCGAACTAGAGATAGTAGACCATTTTACATATCTGGGATCGGTGGTAAATAGCAAATTATCCCTAGATCAGGAAATCAACATCCGGATTGGAAAGGCAGCAACAACAATGAACAGGTTAAGAAAAAGAGTCTGGGAGAACAGGAAGCTTACTGCCAAAACAAAAGTCCTTGTCTATCAAGCCTGTGTCCTTAGTACTCTTCTCTATGGCAGTGAAACCTGGACAACTTACTCACACCAAGAGAACAATTTAAACAGCTTTCATATGCGGTGTCTGCGAAGAATTCTTGGTATTAAGTGGCAAGACAAAATCACAAATACTGAAGTATTGGAAAGATCAGGTTGTGTGACAGTTTATTCCATGCTCAGTCTTCGTAGACTTAGATGGATAGGACATCTTAGGCGGATGGATGATGGTAGAATACCAAAGGATATCTTTTTTGGTGAATTACAGATGGGTAAGAGATCTCAGGGTCGGCCTCTACTACGATACAAAGATGTGTGTAAGCGGGACATATAATGCACATTGGGAGCAAGTCGCCGCTGAACGTGTTGCATGGAGGGCAAATATCAGAAATGGAATAAAGTCAAAGGAGAAAATTATTGCAGAAAAGTCACACACCAAGCGTTTGAGACGTAAGATGGTGCATGATGGTGGAAATGACCACGTGTTCACATGCACCCACTGTGAACGGACATTTACAGCGCAAATTGGCCTTATCAGTCACACTCGCTACCGCCATAGTTAAAAGTTATTATGCCTTTTTAAAGCACAAACTATCGTCTGTCAAGACGGCAAGGTGCCAATGCTGATATATATATATATATATATATATATATATATATATATATATATATATATATATATATATATATATATATATATATATATATATAAAGGATGCAGCATAAAGTACTCTAATTTGTTATTCCTACTGTTGCGTGAATATAGTAGTTACGTAGTGAATTGTACAAGTTAAGTTAATGTATCCCGCCAAACCTGCAGATTTGACTGAGAACTTTGCTCAGTTTAGGTCTGAGAAAATTGTGGCAACCTAACAATATGGACCGAAATATGATCACGGGAGGGAAGCCAATTCTCTTTCTTTTAAGATTCAGACGTCGCGAAGACCGCGTCGCCAGTCACTAGTCTATTATAAACTCAGTTAGAGTGTGATAGTTATAATCCTACGGCTCTTAATAGGCCAATATTTTATAAAACTAAAATAGAAGGATTCCCAGGGCAATAGTAACACAAGGGACAAAATTTGGTTACAATAGGTTGAAGGGTTGGGTATCGACTGTGTAGATTATGTGTGGTATGTCTTCTTCTTCTTTCGTTCGCCTGAAATATGTCTATAACTGCAATGTTGTCTCTTGTATGAATCTAACAGTCCTTTTTAGTTCATTCAGCGGTCCATAGAGTTTATCTTCCACTGTTGTCTCTCTAGGCCAGAAGGTTAAATATTGTGGACATATACTATTTAGTACTTTTGAATTTCTTCATGCGTCTCTGGCAGACTCTCCGTGACCTTAACATAACAACAGAATGTTTACTATTGAAAATTTAAGTATTTCACATTTTATCAGCATTTTATTTCCGAACCAAACAGCCAGGCCAGTATCTTGTTGATTAAATCAAATGATAATGTCCAAAATGAGGAGATACGCATAAGAAAACCATCTCTAGAAATAAAATCACACACAGACCTTAACGTATCACCGGACTGTCAGCCATATTTGACCGGATATACTGTGTCGTATGTGATCCGACCGGTCTTTGTGATTGAAAGCCAGGGAGGTCCGACGATAGTAATGTGATTTTAACTTGTATACTAGATCGCTCATATTATATGTAGTTTTATAATTGGACTATGCCACTCGAGGAAAAGGGTATAATGTAATCGGGGAGGAACAAACCAACGTGGGATTCTATGGTGATGCGTGATAATCTAAAATTAGTAGGGTCGTTCAGAAACGAATGTCCATTAGTCCCTATACGAGTATAGTAGGTTATGCTAATCGAGTGGTTAGTTTAAGGACTAACATATACATTTATTATTTATTATTTAATACTAACGTGGTAAAACAAGGGAAACTATTTATTCTCACTAATTCTCATTATTGATCTTGCTTATAACTATATTAACTTTACGTCTAGCATCATATTCTATATTGCTAATTAAGTAGCGTGTGTGTGTCTTAAAGTATGTGTTACATAGAATAATCATTAATATATGCTAGGAAGATAATTCTTAGTTGTGAAATGTAACATGGGGTGTTCCGTATTGTGAGTTGTTCGCTTGTGGTATCGTGACGTATAGTTGTGACGTAGGATGTGTGTAGCGATAAGCACCAAGGGGCGTGTCTTCGTGTAACTCCTCCCACTAGGCGGCGCTTAGCGGGATTTCCAGCTAAATTTATCGGCGGGGGAAGCCGTTGAAATTCGGAGTTTCGAGACGTTTCTAGTAGGTTCTCGATAGAGCTAGTCTTGTCTGTTGCGTTGTGTAGAACAATCTGGGCACAGGGCTAATATGGGTGTCTCGTGCTAGAACCACGTCCCATGCGGAAAGTCTGTTTCCCGAGAATAACACGTTTTGCGTGGGTCCGAGATTTCTGCCCAACTCGGAAACAGCCATTGTTTCTGTCATTCACCGACTTCTCTCTGTGCGGAGCAGACGCATGTTTGTCAGCCTCCATATTGTCTCCAGAGAGATGTTCTTCCCTCGACAAGGTATGGCTGCATGCAGTAATTACTTCTTCCCTAAGGTAACACCCTCCTTTCTCTGTTTATTGCTTTGTGTACTAGTATTTCGCGAATATAAGCGGCGCTATTGGCAACGTTCGCGTGGCAGTTCATGAATAATTAATGGAGCCAATTGATCGTTGTGAAATGTAACCATAGGCCGTAGGCTGTTTGTGTAATACCTATTATCACTGTAGTTCTGTGAATACGGCAGGAAAATAGATATTTATCAAAGTCCATTCCTACTAGCAGTGTGTTAGATCGTTCCATTGATTAATTATGGTGGGAATTTGCTTTAATTTGTGAAAATGTTATAAGTGCTGTAATTTTATTACTGCTAGTACCACGAGTCCGTATGTTGGACAGAGCAAGCTTCAGTAGAGCAGTTACTGTGTTTTAATTATGGTAGCACAATTAGTTAGGATGCTGTAGTGCTGATTTATGGCAAATCGGCTGTGGTGTTGTGATTCCAGCGGATCGTGGTGTAGTTGTATCACAGAGTTATTGTGGTTATGTTTATTCTAATTCGGAAGTGGTGTTGATATTTCCGAGGGATGTTCTGATGTGTAGTGACATTGTTGTGGTGTTTTTTTTTTCGAGTAGAATCGTGATGGGTATATTTTGCTAGCGATTCGGGAAGGAACGCTGAGTGATGGGATCGCGGGTGTCCGGTACGTATGGCGTGTGGAGATGCGTTGTACTTGTGAAGACACTCGGTCTTGTACTCGACACGTTACTCTATCCTTTCCTCATTGTCTGGGGACACATATACTAGGGGTCTGGTGAAGGGATAATTGCTTCTATACTTCAGTAGACGACAAGAATTATGGGATGGGAAGCAGGATACATTCTAAATAAATAGAGGATGTCTGTTCTTAACCGGCAAGAGGAACCGTTCATACTTTAGTCTTCGCCTAAACCACGGTGTAAAGGAAGAGGGATGGATATATACCAGCTACATGTGGTATAGCATGTACATATATAATTGCTCTTTGCTTTCCAGCAGGGAAGTTGTAACAAAGAGGACTTTTCTCGGATCTGGGGTAGAAATCCCAGAAGAGTTATTAACTTATTAATTAATTAATTAATTAATTAGTTAATTAATTTCATTGATTGATTAATCTGATGCTGGTGATAAGGTTGATAGCCATGAAGGAGAATGGTCCGAACAGACATAGCTACCTGAGAGAAACCTACACTATAATGCAATATTTAAATATGTTACTTGAGTAATGGCAGAGGAGAAAGACAGAGAGAGAGAGAGAGAGAGAGAGAGAGAGAGAGAGAGAGAGAGAGAGAGAGAGAGAGAGAGATAGCGGGAGGTATTAGCGTCCCACGACAGTGTCCGATTGACTAGACCGGTGTTACTTGAACCCATACCTCCCAGACGAGCAAATTAACAGTGCTTTCTGACAGCTAAACGGCAGTCTTGCCCGAACCTATGCTATGGTGAAGGTGATCCAGTAACCTATGATATGTGGTTATTTAGAATCTGATAACGTTTAGATCATGCATGTCATATATGTCAGAGTTGGTACCGAATGCTCTCACTCAGTGCTCTCCTTGCAGGGCTGCCTTTAACAGTGGTAATCCAGTGTTTACATTGAAGAGATAATTTGCCCATAGATGCTTTTGCCAGTGCGACCAGCCATGATGGTGCTAAAGTCTATACAAGGGGAGCAGGCCTGATCAGTATCCTTCATGTTATATCCACCTGATATGTATGAGAAGAAGGTGGTACCCATTACTCACTACCTGCAGTCACTTCTCCCTAAGTCCGACGAGTAATTCTGTCACACGTCAATATGAGTTATGATAAGCCCCGGAGGTTGCCTACTAGACAGAATCGTCTGAATCGACGTTGCACTTTTTGAATCTTCAAGATGGCCGTCACGCTACATGACATGATCCAGTTGAGGTCATACTAGTCAACGGAAGAGTCTTGTGTAATATTGACTTTAGACACAAGGTCAATGATGCTGCTTGTTGGAACTTACCAGACCAAGAACGGGTCATCTGAACTGATGTCTACTAGATCCAGTAGTTATGAAGCTTTCCAGCACTTAACCGACCCTGAAGGGTTGAACAGACTTTAGTGATTAGCAATCTATTGACTTTAGAGGATTTCCCACGCTCTATGAGTCAGTGCCTCATTTTGAACTTCTGTGGGGACACCTAGTAGTATAGGGTCTCCAATCCAAGTTAGAATGTGCTCAAGACTTTAGTTGTAAGTCTACGCTACCATAGGACACTTTGGTAATGAATGGCGTGTATATCTACATCCTGTTTGTGAACCTCAGGATGGTTCATGATAGTTGAGATTCACCGGAGACTTGAAGGAAGCCGGAAGGGTCTGCAACTTTCCAGTCAGCTCAGCTTGGTGGGATCCGGTGAGACAACGAAACCGACTAGACGTACATTTCGCTGAGTCTAATGGATACATGATGACATTTGGATCATTCCTGAACCTCTTCTACTTTCTGATGTCACCGCTGTAGATAACCCTATTCTCTGGCCAACTGGTTATCCTTTGTATTTAGACACTTTTGGTTTATTAAATTTTGCATTTCTGTTACCATGTTTTTGCTTGACGTCATATGTGTTGTCCAGGGTGAGCCCTCTATCGGGGAGGGAGGAATGGACAGTTAGTGTCCCGAATCTGGTAGGGGCGGAGTAGACTTTCAATACTTGGGTGGTGGTCAGTGCAGGGCGGGAAGATCTAGGGGTACCACTACCTGTCTAACCCCGGTGATACTGGTACAGCGTGCATGGTTTCAATTTAATTCGTCCGATATGAAGTGGTGTTTATACAACGTGCTCATTGTAGCTAGAGTGTTTATATAATTACTTTTAGATTATCTTAGAATGACTTAGAATATAGAGGTTACTAGGTCTGTAGTTGTGAAATTGAATGTCTGTGTGCTTATACATAATAGTTTAAATTATAAGAAGACGACATGTTAGTATATTGTTTGTGTGCTGTATTTCTTAGGTCAGTGTACTGGTATTTGATCATAGGATCGGGAATTGTATGTAACAAAGGCGGATAACACTTGCTATTTTGTCTGTGCCTGTATGAGACATGCTTGGCCATCAATGAAATAGTTCATGGCCAATTTTAGATGCGTTCAGTAGTCTCGACAGAACATTTACCTTCTCTCGCTGAATATATTTCACAGCTTCAGACACCTCCATCATCAAATTTTGAATGAGCCAAGAACTTTTGACTTAACTGTGAATCACTGCTCATCACACTGCAACCTAAGCTTTTTGTGGTTAAGCACCACCCGTTACCCACAATGAATTTATCTAAAGTCCAGTGTCGCACTACTATCTAAATAGAAAATTTAACATTTTTGTTAGAAAATTTGTTTCGGACTGAAGGGACGTGAATTCTAAACATTCGAGGAAAACACCGGAGTCAAGCACCGAGGATAGGAAATTCGTTTACGTTATTTCTTATGAAGAAGAGAAGACGAGACGAGATCTAACGAATCGCTTGCCAACCCGGAGGACACGACTCATCAGCTAGGTGGCCACTTTTCCCGTCGGCCACACGATAACCTTGAAACCAAATTTCTAATTATTTCAGACTATGGAATTTATGTCAGTGTTTATATGTAAAACAGAGGTAATGACTGTAACTAAAGAAGAAAAAGCAACAACGATTCACCTATACGAACATCCCTTGAAACAAGTAAAGAGTTTCAAGAACCTAGGAAGTATAATATCATTAAAAGGCAAATCAGAAGACGAGATCAAAAATAGATTCAATAAAGCAAACCAACTCATTTGACAAATGACACCAATACTAAAGAACAAACATGAATCAATAACTACTAAGAAAGCACTTTACAACACAATCTTCCTATCAACTATATGTTATCAATGTCAATATGTTACCAATGCCAAACCTGGACAATGACAGAAAAAGAGAAAATAAATCACAACAACAGAAATGAGATTCATGAGAAGAATCCCCAATGTATCAAGAAGAGATAAGATCAGAAATGAAGAAACTAGGACTAAAGTAAGGATTGTAGCTGCACTAGATTTTATTAGAAAGCAGCAAGTTAAATGGTTTGGCCATGCAAGTAGGTTCCCAACTAACAGTATACCACAACAAGCAATGATGTACAGACCAGAGGGAAGCAGAGGATGAGGCCGACCACGTAAACGATGGACGCAGGGAATATAAAAGAGTCCATGGGAATATCGATACATGAAGCCCCTAAGCGGGCACTCTCCCGCTGTTTATACTTTACCTCGACACCGCAAGGTGCAAAAGGAACATGATGAGATGAGATGAGATGAGATGAAATGAGATTATTTGTATTCTAGCTGACGTAGAACATAGCAGGGCAATAATATTCACTCCAAGGTAGAATTTTAGAATAGGAAAGGGAATTGTAATCCCTAAATGTTCAGAGCTGTATCTCGTGGGTCTCCCGAAGTGTTTTAATACATTACAATTAAAAGTTGTGATTTTAAAATGTTAGAAAACTTAGTTGTTAAATTAGTACTTAATATTAGTATAAATGGAGCGTGAGAAGATACGAAAGGTTTGTAACTGTATATATTTATTAATCTGTCTTTCTCCGTTTCTGTGAGGGTGGATCAGATTTGTGGGGATAAATCTTTATACAGGCAAGGTAGCTGGAGAATCTTGGCATACGGTCTTATCCTAAGTACTGTTGTTCACCATCCCTCTCCTGCCTGTCATGTCAGAAGATTAGGTCTGTCCTGGGACCTTTTATCAGTCTAGAATTACGAGCCATTTGGTCTCTTCTTCGGCAGTGGATGTTCTTTCTGTTCTTAGGAAGCATATTGGTATCTACTTTGGTATATTTTCTGTCATCGTAGCAAATCGCTAAGCTACACCCTGGAGGCCTTGGAGATGTAGTTTTATTGAAGCATGCTAAAAATTAATTGGAAAACCAAAATGAGCAATTTCGATGTTTTAAGGGAAGCTGAGTTGTAAAGAGAACTTACAAGAATCAGAAAGAAGCAGCCATCGTTTCTTGGCCACGTGTTGCAACAACCGGAAAAATTTGAAAGAGAGACAGTGGAAGACAGAGTGAGAAGATTCTTGACAGTCTTATGTCATGACATAGAAGGGAGTCAACACAAAAACTGATCCATATCGTCGGAGATCGCAATTTGTGGAGAGGTATGATCGCCCACGTCATCCGACAAGGCACTGGATGATGATGGTGATGATGCAACAATTCTAAGAATCTTTCTGTAATTGTTAAGCTCAAAAGCCTAAATATATCCTGTAATAATTGCGAAAATGTCAATGACTCACATCAACACGTTCCCACTTGTATAATGTATGTTCTTATTATTTTTACTTAATCTTATTTTAAGGTGTATCCCATTGGTTGTTAATACTGTTTTACATTTTTTTTTTTGCAACATCCAGTCTACGCCAGATCTATTTTTTTTGACAGTTCAAGTTGTTTTTCACGGAGAAATTTAATTACGTCTTAATGATCTTTCAGGCAAATTAACAATAAACTATTCCCATCTTTATATTGTGGAACTTCAATAACAACTTCACACAATACACAATAAACGTAAGACCACCTTCACCATATAGCGAACCGCCGATATAGACAGATGCAAAATTGCCAGGGAAAAGGGCAGGATTCCTCACGGTTAAATGGAAGGTGCCGTGATAATTTAGACGAGTCATTATGCACTTTGTGCACAGTGTAAGAAGCCTTCTGGAAGGCACGATGGCTTGTGGGTAGACACACATAGCGGTGTATTTCTCTGAAACAGCGAAAACCAATTAAAATGTCTCGAGGCCAGATTTGAAGGTGCGAAACAACGACAGGAGAAAGATACTGGGAAGCTACGTCCCGGAAACTAAAAGGAAAGTAAAAGGGGCGAAATTTTCGCATAAGAAAGACTACTTTCGTCAATCAGAATTCACATGTCTTGCATGCTCTGTGGTGAAATGCATATCACTGATTGGTGAAATAATTTTTTAAACAGCACTTCGGGGTATTTTATATAGGGTATTTTAAAGTCAAGGAGATTGATTTCATTGCACCCTGTTTATCCTATATACCTAGCTATCATTTGGCAGAGCGGACTAACGACAGCACCAACTAAACTGACGACCCGCTGGCGGTCTCCGCGTGAACCACTTGACGGAGTCCGGTATCGAACCCAAGACAACAGTCGTGCGAGGCGGGGAGCTTAACTGATTCAGTGCCGAAGGATAATATATCGCCAAATGTGCTCTCCCATTTGGACAGGACGATATATCGCCATGCTAGGGTCATTGTGTTATTTGTTTTGTTTCGCGGTACATTCCATAACTGTAATGCTCAGTGAACGGAAATGTACAATATAATATTTATTCATCTGTGTGTGTACCGTGTTTGGTCCAAAACTTCGTTTTGTGTGGCACTATATTCATTAGCAGCTTCGCCACGTAGAGCCCAAGAAATCGTCATATAATTGTAATACACTCCGTTTTATTAAATAATTGAGAATATCACAGCAGTGGTAGAAGTAATCCTTTTAAAGCTAATACTTCACACATTAACTATGTTCACCAGTTTCATTCACATGTAGTCTTCTACCAAAAATCTTAGAGAATGTGGTGTTCGCAACGCTCTCTTAGGATATACTGCAACGTAACTTATTTCTGCTGTCCTGTATTGTTAATGCATTTCTAAAACGGAATATTTACTTCTAAGGCTTGCGGCATTTACAATCGATTCCAGTCCATTATCTGTGTTTGGTTTCACAAGAAGGACAGTCATGTGACAGTTGACGTGATGCTATTTGTCGTTAGATAATAAGTACAGTTTTCCACGCATCAATGTCACAAATTCTTGCGTGTCCCCGTGACTTGCGGTATTAACGTGGCTAACACGCTGGTCTTCCGGCCACCGGGTCTTGTCTTCGAAAAGCAATCGAGAGAAATTTCTTTAAATTGACTTGGGAATTTAGGGATTATGCGAAACAAGATAGAATGGGGCAGACAGAAAGCTTCTAAAAACATATTTATGTATAGCACCTTGCCGTCTTGACAGACGATAGTTTGTAGAATGGGGTAATCTCTCCATAACACAAAACCTGGTCTGAATTTAAAGACCATGTGTTGCCCATGCAGTATCATCCCTCTCTCGGCCTGCCTAGTTTACACCAGAGAAAAGGTGACACCAGTACGTCTGGAACAAGACAAGCTGCAGAAGCTGCCGGATCAGCAAAGCAATGCTCTAACTGTCCATCTGTCGGAGCTTCGATCCTAGACCAGTTACCAACCAAGGCTTAAGGCCTGGTCTGCCCTGCCACGACATTTAGTCTTTAGGTTGCATTTCCTCGCACACACTCACACACACAAAAACAGATTTAACACTGCTGTTACCAGGTCATACAGAAACAATTGACCCTCACTGTGAAGAAATGGCCCCAATGTTTTAAAAAGAAGCATTGAATGTACTAAATGAGTGGGAATACGTGAGTTCTAGAATACCAATAGAAACATTTAGAACCACACACACACACACGTACACACACGCACGCACGCACACACGCACGAGTAACAATGCATGTGATGCAGCGTCCCGCAACTGGTACGGATGAATTTGTGAAGGTGTAATTGTAATTGAAACTTCAAAATACTATATTAAAACGTAAAGAAGCACGTTACACGCATTGAGGTATATTGTGCAGGTGGAGCTAAACCCGTATTATTATGGGCCATCAGTACTCGAGGGGTGATGTGGTCATTGTCACAACGACCGCCTTTGCTTTCCAAGACATTTGCTGGTACCCGGTGTGGGCTGGGTCGACCTGTGAGAGCAGGTTAATTCTAAATATTTGTCTCTATACGAATTCGAACCCACACCGACAAGTCCGACAGGCACAAGATACCACTGCGCTATCGTGGCTCACAAAGTACAACAGATAATAAATTGATACTATGAGAATGTTGATGGGGTCACCAGAATGCCAAGTTAGGATCGGATAATACGGGCTATAAAGAGATTATTGGAAAGGACGGACTTGTGGTTAAAAAAAAAACATGGATACACATTCACACGTTTCTTTTAGCAGTGAGACTGTATGTCATAGATGAGCGTGTTTTACCAATAAAAGATACATACAACCACTTAAATATTTCCTGACGACAAAACATAAAATAAAATTGATGACATCTCCTTTCTCAAGATATTTAGAACATGTCTACGTTATGTAATATTTTCAGAGGCGCAGATATGAATGGAACATGGTTATCTATTGTTCACACATGTCAACTTAACATTTCATTGTGGGAACGTTAATATTCATCAGATGAATTGAATACAGTAACATATTGTTTGCTCAACAGAAGTAAATATTCCAGCGTCTCCTCCTCCTAATGACACAGAACCTCTTTACCAACCCATACCGAGCTATTTTTAGATTTATATATAACTTGTTGGATTATTTTCAGCTAAGGTTTTCTTGTGGCGAGTCTCTCGCCAGCCATCATGCGTCGCCTTTTACGACATGATTGTTGAATGGAGTTCAGCTATTTTGTTGTTGTTGTTGTTTTTTTGTTTAAACAGCTGCTAACGTATTCCTTTTACCGTAGGGATGTTATTCTCTTACGTGTGGTAAGCAGTTTTACCAAATGTCACATTAATGTGTAAGTAAACTCACAGGTATAGATTGACACTCATAAACGTAGAGGACAATAGTCGAGGTCGATGTAGACACTAAACACTATACAAATTGATAAATACAGATTCATCGGTATTCGAACCCTCCGCCTCTAAATGACGACGATGCAGGAACAATCTTACAAAAGACTATTATAGAATTCGAATCACCTTGTTATTTGCACCTGGGAATACGTAGTTCGACAACAATCCCATGATCTCAACTGTCTCAGCACAACTCATCAGAACTACATATTACTGTTCCTACTGCTCTCAACTTTGAGGATACCAAGTTGACCAGGTGTCACAAAATCGGGGTAGACATTCTCCTCCCGGGCTGCATCTTGTGTAAGGTTGCTTCAAGTGGTGGTGATACAGACAGGTGCAATAGGAAGGATAATCACACACGATCGTCGTATGGGTCATGAAACTTACACTGATGATGATAATCTTTTTAACAAACAAACAAGAAGGGGGATCCTGCAACAACAATAACAAACGGGTGAATACCTCCAGATACAAACATATCTCCTCATTCACTCACGTATCCAATACCAACCCACTCCTGATCCTTCATATCTAGATGACTTTACCCATATCTCTGATCTATCCCCTAGAGAACAGACATTCTCGTCTGCAAAGATTCCTGGTCAAGAGATCCTTTTCTGGGGGGGTTGAGTGGTCTCGAGGTATGGTGTCCGCCTCGAATGCTGGAGGTCCCGGGTTCAAGTCCCGGGTGAGGACCGGGATGTTTTCACGTGGACTTCTTGTAACAAAATTTCCCCTGGTCTCTGGGTAGTGAGATCGGACGACACCCATGTGTATTGTTGCGCACTTAAAAAAATCCCTTGGCAGTTGGAAATCGAAAAAGAGTAGCCTAACGGCGCTGCTCGGGCAACAATTTAGAGTTAAAAATCTACCCAAAGTATTTAAGGATCCTTGCCGGTGCTACGAAGTTCGTGCACTGAGCTGAGATTATCCAGACTCAGGCTTGAGTTAGGAGTAGAACTAAGCACGTATGGGTTACACCCGTGTGCCGTGATGTTGCTCCGTCGAATAAACTAGATCCTTGTCTCCTTCAGGAATCCAAAAATAGACTCAATATAATGGTATGAATTCATTATATTCATTCACTGTCCTCATTGTATTGTACACGAAAGATAAGGACAATAAAGACAAGCGCTAACCTATGAAGTAACTTAGATATATGCGCAGGGTCTCGGCACAGCCACATGATGATAAAAAGATAAAGTTCATTAACATTGTTTTTCATGCGTTCAGTTTATTTCCCCATTCGATCATTTAGAATGTAGCTCATTTCGTGACAAGAGTTCTACATTGTTAATGTACTTCTAAAAGTGTCAAATCAATATATCAGTTTATTTCTCAAGCTATTCAAGAAATTCAATCTTTTCCGAGCATTGAACGTATTAATGTCCTGGTTTGCAACTGTCCACATGAGCAGACAATGCTAAACGATGCACAATCAACACATTGGCAGACCGTATCATAATTGCCACAGACAGAATGGCGGAGTATCATTGCCTCAAACCTGAGATGTGAACAAGGCAATTGGTCTGATCTGACATCGATATCAATCTGTCAGTAACTGTTCGTTTCCAATTAACAACCAACAAATCCGTGGAGGAACCATAACCACCTTAGCCAAATCCAGAAAGCCCGTATGGGCTGTGCTAAATCATGGATTGATTACGTCTTAACATGCCCCACCTCAGATGTGAAGTTTCATTAACAGTCTTGGTTTCCGATTGTGGAGAGAGAAAGTGAAGCTATGCTACACATTCCGCGTGAAAATGGTATTGTAGTACCTTATCATGAGAAAATAGTCTACACCAACCTCATACGTGTGTGTGTGTGTGTGTGTGAGAGTGTATGGGTGGTGAGATGTGTAGTTAAGGGATGTGTGATTGGGGTTTGGAGATCGGGGTGGGATGATTGGCGAGTGGGTGGGTGGAGGATGTGTGGGAGGGTGAGTGTGTGTAGGTTGGGGGTGGGATGGGATGTGTGGGTGCGGGATGTGTGGGTGGGAGAGATTGTGTGGTGGGTGATATGTGTGCAAGTGGGGGATGTGTGAGTTGGTTCGGGTTTTGTGTGTGGGTAAGTGCAGGATATGTGAGTTGGTGGGAATATGTGTGTGTGTGTGTGGGTGTTGGAAATGTGGTTGGGGGATGTGTGTTAGGCTGAGTGTTTGGGGGTGTTTGGGTGGGTTGTGGAGGATATGTGGGTGGGTCAGTCTTGGTAGGTTATGGGATGGGTGGAGGATGTGTGCGTGTGGGTGGGTATGGATGGGTGGTTGTATGCATGTGTGCCTGGGTGTGTGGGTGGGTGGGAGATGTGTGGTAGGTGGGAGATGTGTGTGTGTGTGTGTGGGTAGGGAGATGATGCATGTGGGAGTGTGTTTGGGATGTGTTGGTTGGGGGATGCGTGGATGGATGGGGTCATGAATGTGCCTGTGGGTATGTGTGTGGTTGGGTTGTGGATGTGTGTGTGGGGGACACACGGATGGATAGATGGGTGGGTGGGTGGGGGCTGTGTCTCATAACATGGTAACATGCATTGTTTATGCTTATAACATTCATTTGACAATGTTTCTTTTACTATGTGAATGCACTATGCACTGATGAACGAAAGATGAGTGATTGGAAGGGCCGAATGTAAGACGGGCCTGCGTGCCTAATTTGTTACCCTTCGAAAATAAAGTTTGTTCGTTCGTTCGTTCCTTCGTTCGTTCAAACCGATAGATGTAATTTCTTTGCAGATCACAAACGACAAGCACGCCGATGTATCAGACATTCCAGTTAAACGTTAATGTTTCACTAGGCTGAACAACCTGCTACCGAACCAACTGAGCAGCTGGCCGATACAACACGATCGCCTGCTACCCGTCCGACGTTCTGCCCGAATGACAAACCGACAAAAATAGCGACCCGCGAAATTACCACACAAACAATCAACTAATGACCCAACCAAACAACTAATCACCCATCGAACAAACTAACCACCCAAACAACCAACTAACAACCCAACCACCCAACTAAGCACCCAAACAACTATCCACTAAACCTAACAACTAACCACCCAACCAACCAACCAATTAACCACCAAATAATCTAATTAACCAGCACACCCCCAACTAACAACCCAAACAACCAACTAGCCACCCAACTATCCAGTTAACCACCTAACCACAAACGTATCACCAAACCAGACAATTAATCATCCAATTAATCACCCAACCAATCAACTAACCACCAAACCAACCACCTATTAAAAATAAAACTTCTAACCACCACATCAATTACCTAATCACCCAACCACTCACATAACCACTCAGCTAACCACCAACTAACCACCAAATCAACCAACTTTTACACCCAGCCAACAAACTATCCACCCAACTAACCACCCAACCAACATACCAACCACTCAACCTAACAACTAACCACCCAGCCAATCAACTAACCACCCACCCAACCAACTACCCAAACAACTATCCATCAAACGAACCAGCAAATCACCCAAACAACCAACTAACCACTCAACTCTCTACCCAACTAACCACCCAACTAACCACCCAACTAACCACCCAATTAACCAGCTAGCCTCCCAACATACCAACAAACCACCCAACCTACCAACAAACCTACCACTAAGCACCCAACCAACAACCTAATCACCAACTAACCACCCAATCATCAACTAACCACCCAACAACCAACTAACCACCCAACCAACCATTAGTAACTTTTCTGAACAATTTCAGCCAGGGAAGCCCTTTTTCATGAAATATTAATGAAGTCAATTTTAAATCCACGCTACTTTATAACAATTTTCCTGTATATTTTTGGTTTTAAAAAGTATGAACAGGCTCAATGCATATATGGGTATATGTTGCTAGCCCCATATATGTTATATTAATCTGTTCTAGATGGGTTAGGTCGTCAGTATCACCAAGATGCGTTAACTTCCCAGAACATAATCTGTGCTAGATGGGTTAGGTCGTCAGTATCACCAAGATGCGTTAATTTCCCAGAACATAATCTGTTCTAGATGGGTTAGGTCGCCAGTATCACCAAGATGCGTTAATTTCCCAGAACATAATCTGTTCTAGATGGGTTAGGTCGTCAGTATCACCAAGATGCGTTATCTTCCCAGAACATAATCTGTTCTAGATGGGTTAGGTCGTCAGTATCACCATGATGCGTTAACTTCCCAGAACATAATCTGTTCTAGATGGGTTAGGTCGTCAGTATCACCATGATGCGTTAACTTCCCAGAACATAATCTGTTCTAGATGGGTTAGGTCGTCAGTATCACCAAGATGCGTTAATTTCCCAGAACATAATTTGTTCTAGATGGGTTAGGTCGTCAGTATCACCAAGATGCGTTAACTTTCCAGAACATAATCTGATCTAGATGGGTTAGGTCGTCAGTATCACCAAGATGCGTTAATTTCCCAGAACATAAGCTGTTCTAGATGGGTTAGGTCGTCAGTATCACCAAGATACGTTAATTTCCCAGAACATAATCTGTGCTAGATGGGTTAGGTCGTCAGTATCACCAAAATGCGTTTATTTCCCAGAACATAATCTGTGCTAGATGGGTTAGGTCGTCAGTATCACCAAGATGCGTTAATTTCCCAGAACATAATCTGTGCTAGATGGGTTAGGTCGTCAGTATCACCAAGATGCGTTAACTTCCCAGAACGTAATCTGTTCTAGATGGGTTAGGTCGTCAGTATCACCAAGATGCGTTAACTTCCCAGAACGTAATCTGTTCTAGATGGGTTAGGTCGTCAGTATCACCAAGATGCGTTAACTTCCCAGAACATAATCTGTTCTAGATGGGTTAGGTCGTCAGTATCACCAAGATGCGTTAACTTCCCAGAACATAATCTGTGCTAGATGGGTTAGGTCGTCAGTATCACCAAGATGCGTTAACTTCCCAGAACATAATCTGTGCTAGATGGGTTAGGTCGTCAGTATCACCAAGATGCGTTAACTTCCCAGAACATAATCTGTTCTAGATGGGTTAGGTCGTCAGTATCACCAAGATGCGTTAACTTCCCAGAACATAATCTGTTCTAGATGGGTTAGGTCGTCAGTATCACAAAGATGCGTTAACTTCCCAGAACATAAGCTGTTCTAGATGGGTTAGGTCGTCAGTATCACCATGATGCGTTAACTTCCCAGAACATAATCTGTTCTAGATGGGTTAGGTCGTCAGTATCACAAAGATGCGTTAACTTCCCAGAACATAAGCTGTTCTAGATGGGTTAGGTCGTCAGTATCACCATGATGCGTTAACTTCCCAGAACATAATCTGTTCTAGATGGGTTAGGTCGTCAGTATCACAAAGATGCGTTAACTTCCCAGAACATAAGCTGTTCTAGATGGGTTAGGTCGTCAGTATCACCATGATGCGTTAACTTCCCAAAACATAAGCTGTTCTAGATGGGTTAGGTCGTCAGTATCACAAAGATGCGTTAACTTCCCAGAACATAATCTGTTCTAGATGGGTTAGGTCGTCAGTATCACAAAGATGCGTTAACTTCCCAGAACATAAGCTGTTCTAGATGGGTTAGGTCGTCAGTATCACCATGATGCGTTAACTTCCCAAAACATAAGCTATTCTAGATGGGTTAGGTCGTCAGTGTCACCAAGATGCGTTAACTTCCCAGAACATAATCTGTTCTAGATGGGTTAGGTCGTCAGTATCACAAAGATGCGTTAACTTCCCAGAACATAATCTGTTCTAGATGGGTTAGGTCGTCAGTATCACCATGATGCGTTAACTTCCCAAAACATAAGCTCTTCTAGATGGGTTGGGTCGTCAGTATCACCATGATGCGTTAACTTCCCAGAACATAATCTGTGCTAGATGGGTTAGGTCGTCAGTATCACCAAGATGCGTTAACTTCCCAGAACATGTCCTATTACCCATGTCAAACGTGTTCGACTGTAAGCTTAGAACAATTTTAAACCAAACGTACCCGCCACAATTGGAATTCGAATACAAGACCACCGGGCTGGCAAGTAGAGTGATAGCCACTGCGTTTATTGCGGCTCACTTATGCTTTGGCACTCTACCTGAAACTGTGTGTACTCTGGGTGCAATGTGGTATTAGTGATAATTGATTAAACAAACTGCAGTATCCGTCATTTGCTGGTTTAATTTGTTGATTAAACACTCAGATGGCGATAACTCTGCTTGGTGTCCGGATCTTACTTCTGTTGTAAGGCATTTCTGTTTGAGTCAGGGATAACGTGTAGTCAGAACGTTATATATAACGTGCCTGTTATGCCGTGTTTCTAAGCTACTGCATGAGTGTTACAAGCTCAGTAAAAATAATTGACATGCCTTCGGTAGAAGGATATATTATTAATTAAAATGTTACATTGTTTTAACACATTAACATTGTTTAATTGACGACGAGCTTCACATAATGCGCTGCTACACATGGATAGCTTTACTATGGAGACGCGAAGGAACACTGCCTACTTCGTTTGTAACAAAGCTCTAGCATTGTGTGCTCTGGATGAATTGCACTCTTAAATACTGTCGATATCTTTTGTGAAGGATCCTTTGAATCTAATCCTGGTGAAGCTGACAAGTTAAAAACAATGAACTTGACAGCTGATATGTGGACGGCACCACAACAGTGAGAAACACCCGGGAAGGCTAACCTGATCAACATATTTCCGTCATGGTCGGATGTGTTGGCCTAAGGGCGCATAACCAGACACACCACAATTACGTCTGAAAAATAAAAACACTCCGGATGAACACAGAAGAGGAAGAAAAAAACACAATGAACGAAAGCACCATATACACGTACAAGGCTGTCCCGATCTTACATGGCTAAATATTTTAGATATCAGCGTAGAACAGTCATCTTCATCGAGAATGTTCTAATGATATTTGTGATAATTAGAACTCTAAAACTTCACAGCGTAGCCAACATTTTCGTGACTTCCTTAGCTGTGACGGACGCAATAGTTGGACTCATGAATATAGCGACCGGAATTGTCTTCATCATCGTGACACCATCAGAGTGGATATATGAGGATGTAAATATAGCACTAAACGTATGTTATATGGGAACTACAATGGTTGCATATCTTCACATTGCTGTAATTGCCATAGATCGTTATTTATATGTTGTGCATCCGTTCTTTTACTTCAGATATGTAAACAAACAATTGGTCACCATAAGTATCCTTATTTTGTGGATTATACTACCAGTCTACATGCTGATAATAGCTGTGGTTATTAAAAAAAAAATATGTTTGTTTAATCAACGATTTCATGCATTTAAACATTGTCTTCATCGACAGCTGTATCTCATTACTACTTCTCTTGCTAACATTGCTGGCTTATTTCCGAATAGCAGCTCTGTCACTGAAACATCGTCGATCTATAGCCTCGGTTAATGTTGCTGTAATGGCATCTGCCAACGTAAACCAACAAGATAATGTTAGAGCCGGCCTCAGAGAAGACAGATGGAGCCATATGCGGAAAACCATTCGATTTTATCTTGTTGTGACTGGTTCTTTTGCTGTGATGACATCTCCTATTATGATTTGTAATTTTATTTCTAGACTCCATTATAGGATTGATGAAAATCTCATGAATGTTTTAATGTTTTCCCCTATATTGCAATCCGGCTTCAATTTCTTCATCTTTATGTTCATGAACTCTGATTTCAAGCAGGTGATACGTAATATGATGCTGTGCTGCTTTATCAGTTAATGACATTTATTGAATTGACATATATCCGATATAGGAACATTCAATAGTAAACCAGATGCTGAAAGGTCAGACCCAGTGTGTAGTGTCCTTGAGCTGTTTAACATATACACTGAATACGTGTCAGAGATATATACACATACATATATATAAACTATACATATCTTAGTCATTGGGGGACAAGACATTAACAATCTCAGAAATGCAGATACCATATCCTTAATGGAAGCGGATCTGCAGCATGTATATTAAATATTAACAGCCAACAACACACCCAAGGGAATACAGTAAATAAGACTAAAGTAATGGTTTTCAGTAAGAAGAAAGAACGGAAATAGACTAAATAAAACATAAATTCTCACAGTCGTCATTCATATAATTTAAGTCTGGAGCAGTCATTAAGCTACAACTTTATGAAAAGGAGCTTATTCTTGTAAAAAACATATATTGAAAACAACAAGCTGCCATAAGGATTGATAATGAAGTAGGTCAATATCAGCCTATTAAGAGGGAAGAACATCATTCTGTGTTCGTGTGTCGAGTAAGACCATAGTCTGCTCTTGCAAAAGACAGGTGCTGAAGAAAGAGGCAGCCAGCCAGGAGGTACCGCAGAAATCAGGCTGCCACGCAATTACGCCAAGAATTATGTCGATAACTGCTACATGTTATGGTGCTCGCCCTCCTACGGACCCCCAGGCAGGTGCAGTGCCTGGCTGTATGCCTCGTAAGGGTCTAACCACAACTACTGGAGGTCCTTCTCAGATGTCTTGCGGAGCCAGGAGGCCTGACAATGGAACGTCTGGCCGCACCAAACAGAGACTTAAAACAATGCACTGGAATGCAGAGTGCGTCAACAAGAAAAGAATAGAACTAGAAAACATCTTGGCTATAGAAAATGTAAGTCTATGTTGCTTGCAATAAATCACCTCAACGAAAATATAGCCTTCAAAATCAGAGGCTACCACTGTTACCGATCTGACCGTAAGGACAGGCGAAAGGTTGAGATACTGACTCTTGTCAAAAACAACATCCCTGCTTCCCAAAGTGAAGTTTACATGGTGTCGCTTGTCTTCTCTGGGGGGACAGTAGAATCAACAAGCACACTTCAACTTCCCTTTTTCCAATGTTGAGTCTTTTGCCTGACCTTTGTCTACACACCCCCGTTCCAGTCTTCTATTCAATATCTCACTCTCTCTATTATCGCAATGCCATACCCCTCTTCCCTGTCCTTCAGAACATACCCACACAACACCGACCTCCAATAAATATTAAACTTATCTTATATAAAAAAGAGAATCTCCGTCTGTATGTATGTCTGTGCTTTACGCGTTCGCGAACGGTCCATCCGATTGAGATGAAATTTTCTACAGTCTTCCTCTCATTCCCGCGCTGCCAACTGTCATATTTTTAAAGTGTAAAATTGGCTATTTACTTAATATTATTTAATATTTCATTTTTCATTATAATTTCTATACAGCAAGGGGACTTAACTCTATAAAAGTTATTTCAAGGGGCATAACTTTTAATAACATTGCTATATACCTTATAGTCATATTGTTGCATCGTTTTCAAAGATTTATAAACTCTTTGTTTATAGTTATATACAGGCATATGAGTTATAGTAAATAATGATATAATATTTAAGGCATTTTCAAACTTTTCTTAAAAATAATGCATAATGCATAACATTGTAACTCATCTTTTTATGCTTAAAGAAGTTATCTACAGTCATGTAGGTGATTAAAAACAGTTTTCATTAAAAATAATGGATGGTGTGTGGAAGGACATTCTTTTAAGTTATTTTTTTTTGTTGTATGAATTTAATGAGACGCTCCCCGCCAGGAGCTGGGCGAAGCCACGCCGGGTCAGATAGATAGACAGACAGACAGACAGATAGTCGGGAACGGGAGCTTATATGACTACATATATGAATTAAATGAGATGGCCCCACCTTTTCGCTGCAGTTATCTACAGGCATATGCGTTATAATCCTCCTCCTCCTCTCCCCTCCTCCTACTACCCTCTTCCTCCTCCCCTCCTCCTACTACCCTCTTCCTCCTCCCCTCCCCCTCCTCCCTCTCCCTCCTCTTCCTCCTCCATCCTCCTCCTCCCTCTTCCACCTCCTCCTCCCTCTTCCTCCTCCTCCCTCCTCCTCGCCCTCCTCCCTCCTCCTCGCTCTCCTCCTTCCTCCTCCCTCTTCCTCCTCCTAATCACTCCTCTTCCTTCCTCCTCCTCCCTCCTCCTCCCTTCTCATCCTCTCTCCTCCTCCTCCTCCCTCCTCCTCCTCCCCTCATCCCTCCTTCTCCCTCCTCCTCCTTCTCCTGCCTCTTCCTCCCTCCTCCTCCTCCCTCCTCCTCCCTTCTCCCCTCCTCCTCCCTCTCCTCCTCCCTCTCCTCCTCCTTCCTCCTCCTCCTTTCTCCTCCTCCCTCCCCCTCCTCTCTCCTCCTCCCTCCTCCCTCGACCTCCTCCCTCCACATCCCTCCTCCTCCTCCTCCCTCCTCCTCCTCCCCCTCCTCCTCGCTCCTCCTCCCTCCTCCTCCCTCTTCCTCCTCCTCCTCCCCTCCTCCCTCCTCCTCCCTCCTCCTCCTCCCTCCTTCTCCTCCCTCATCCTCCTCCCTCCTCCTTCTCCCTCTTCCTCCTCCCTCTTCCTCCTCCCTCCTCTTCCTCCTCCTCCCCCTCCTCCTCCTGAGTTCTCCTCCTCCTTATACTCCCTCCTCCTACCTCTTCCTCCTCCCTCTTCCTCCTCCCTCTTCCTCCTCCCTCTTCCTACTCCTCCCCCTCCTCCTCGCTTCTCCTCCCTCTTCCTCCTCCTCCTCCCCTCCTCCTCCTTCCTCCTCCCTCCTCATCCCTCTTCCTCCTCCTACAGACAGACAGACAGACAGACAGACAGACAGACAGTCGGGAACGGGAGCTTATATGACTACTTATATGAATTAAATGAGATGCTCCTCAACAGGGGCTGGGCGAAGTCGGGTCGGGTCAGACAGACAGACAGACAGACAGCAAGACAGACAGACAGACAGACAGACAGACAGACAGATAGTCGGGAACTGGAGCTTATATGACTACTTATAGGAATTAAATGAGATGATTCCCACCAGGGTCTGGGCGAAGCCGGGCCGGGTCAGCTAGTTTAATGAATAAAAAGTGCCATGGCTGTATATAGTGTGTATGTAAAGGCGTTGTTGGTGTGTTCTATCGTGTAGGTGAGATAAGATTGACAGTCCAAGATTAATCTCACAGTGCTCATCACACAACGGCATATATTGTCACCACAGCACAGAACTTGTTTACACTCACACAGTATAGTGTCTCTCTCTCTCTGAATGCTGATGAGGATGTCTTCACAATATCCTTGACTTTTGAAATAAAATGTATTTTCATAACAGCGTGTTTTTTATATGTAATGTCTTTCCGGTTGAAAAATCCAATTTTATTAATGTTTTTCTTAAAATCCAGGGAATGTTTACACATCCGCTATAGTTAATAAAGTATAGTCTATGGATGTAGGACTAATCACAACCCTGCATATATATTCCACGGACACACTGTTTGTATTAAAGTCCAAGAATGTTATATTCCTCAGAGGAAAAACTTCAGGTATTACAGTTTGTTTGTATTTATCGTATGGTCATGTGAACCATATTGCTAATCCGTTCTATGTGGAGTTGACTTTATTCTGCTTTAAGCCTCTTAGCCAGAATGCCTTATATGTATCCATTAATTCTGGAACTTGCTGACATGTATGTGAGATATCAGACTTCAATCTGGCCGATATGTATTACTACACCAGCCTAGAGTCCATTCTTTCTTTTCAGGAGTGTGGCTATTCCTTCGTTCATGGGAACCTGTAGAAAAGACAATATCAGGTGCTATCAACCTAACTCAAACTCATTAGAAGAGAGAGTAGGCTTATGGCCGTTATCAGTTATTACTTCTATAGATTCAGAGAACTGACCTCTGACATAAGACATAGGAGATATAACCATAACCTAATACTAGGTAAAAGAGGGAAATGTCATAGGATAGCTCAGAAATCCCAGTAACCATCTATACTAGAATCTCCTAGTCTCTATTATACTAGTACTCAGACTATCGAGCGTCCTGACACCTTACTCAATCCACTAAATCACTTCTCAGCTAAATTTGGCCGACACTCAATATTACGGTTTCACACTCAAATACACTATGTTAGATTTAGACTCTACACCACAACTACCATATAACTATCCTCGGCTGAATCGGGA
Source organism: Cepaea hortensis (assembly GCA_963921405.1). Lineage (NCBI taxonomy): Eukaryota > Metazoa > Mollusca > Gastropoda > Stylommatophora > Helicidae > Cepaea > Cepaea hortensis. The sequence goes on from OY992890.1 coordinate 33,013,541, forward strand.
ATACTTCTGCACATAAGTACAAAATGCTCGTCGGTTTCATCCAACTTGAAACATCGTAACTCCCTTTCCCTAATCACTCAAGAATAAATCACCACTTCTCTCGTGGAAGCCAAGTAGCACACTAAATTCAACTAGATGATCCAGCCTATTAATACTCTGGCTCTGTACGACTATATGGGCCTATTCCACGAATTTCCCCCCTGTCCTCTTCATCTTTTCAATAACAACCGAATTTCTCCTTTGATGCACGGTCATTTCGGGACATCAATGATTATCTACTCGTTTCTTCCGACCACAGATATTCGTCTCCGTTACTACAAACGTCTGTGATACGGTGTGATCGCGAATCTCCGTTTCCCACTTCAAAGTTTTTTTGAAATTGCTTTATCGCGATACTTCGGTGTTCAAAGTGTTGGACATCGTCGTATTCCGTCGTCCGTCCTCCAACAAACACTCGATATCTCTTTTGATCTTGGAGTCGATGACTTGTATTCACCTCAAGACCGAATTGCTCGATTGTTTTTCTGATCCAAAGGTCAATACTTCCCCAACAACTGTCACTGTCCTTACGCATCCGATCGATGACCTCCAGTCTCCAGCATCTCGTGGCACATGGAAGGGGCTGAGTATCAGGCACTTAAACTTAAGACAGACAATACAGACCTTCACCTGATCAATTACTACTGTCCAAATAACCGCCCACAGGCACACTACAATTAAAAGGAAAAATGATTGTGTGTGGTGATTTCAACAGCCACTCGCGGAGCTGGGGCTACGATCACATGGACCAGAGAGGAGAGAGACTGGAAGACTGGCAGGATGAGAATAGGTTCATCCTGATTAACAAGCCGTCTGACCCACATACTTTCTACTCGAGATCATGGCACTCTACAACTACACCTGACCTGGCTTTTCATTCACCAGACCTGGAGTGGAACATTACACGAATTGTTGGGAAACAACTTGGTGGCAGTGACCATCGGCCAGTCGTTCTAATTGTAGAAAATGAGCTTGTAAGTGAAGGCAGCACCCTCTCGAGGTGGAACTACAAGAATGCAGACTGGGCAATGTACAAGCATCGCACCAGCATACTGGTTAGAAATCTGAACACCGAGAAGGAAATAAATAAAGTAGTTCAAGGGTTTGGGAAATACATACTACAGGCAGCACCAGAAACAATATCATGATGAGCCCACATATATTATAAACTCTTCTGGAGTAGTGAACTGGAACAGTTGCATAATGATGTGGAAGTGTTCGAAGGCAAGCAGAGGCCATTCCCAGCCAAGAACACCACAATAAATATCAGCACGCAAAAGCAAAATTTTAAAGGGCCCCAGCTGCAGGCTAGACGGAAAAGCTGGCAGGAGAAAACAGAGTCACTGAAATTTGAAAGAGACACAAGGAAGTTGTAGAAGCTAATAAACCAGCTTAACGATGAGGGCACAGGGAGAAACTCAAGAATTGCACTACATAAAGACGGAAACATCTTAACATGAAAGCAAGCAGCTGACTATTTTGCGGACTCATTCGCACAAGATAACAATATCGAAATTAGTCCAGAGAAACAACAAGAGATCCGAGAGAAATGGCAACATACAGGACAGAAGGAAATAGTACATGAGGATATGGAGGCACCTATCACAATCAGTGAACTGGCGCTAGCCATATCAAAACTGAAAATGAGAAAGTCACCAGGAGCTGATGGTATCTCCAATGAAATGATCAGGAACCTAGGAACAGAGGCCAAAGCAAAGCTGCTACAGATCTTTAATAACACATGGACTTTAGGCAGTGTCCGACATGTCTGGAGAGAAGCAATCATGATACCCCTCCTAAAATCTGTGAAAGACAGTTCCATTGCCTCCAGCTACAGACCCATTAGCCTCACCAGCTGTCTCTGCAAAACACTGGAGCGCGTCATCAATCACAGACTACAGTTGTACATTGAAAGTGAAAACATCCTTGTGCCACAACAGACTGACTTTAGGCAGATCTACTCTACGGAAGATCAGACAACCTACCTCTCTCAAGAAGTTGAGGATGCATTCCAAGAGAAGAAGCTGGTACTTGCGGCTTGGATAGATCTGAAGAAAGCCATTGACAAATTCTGGGAAGAAGTCTGATGAAGAAACTGAGAAACTGTAAAGTCAATGGAAGAATGTACAATTGGGTGAAAGCATACTTGCATAACAGAAGAGCCCAAGAACAGATAGACAGTCTCAAGAGCAAGAAAGTATCATTGCGTCACGGTGTTCCCCAGGGTGGAGTCCTGTCCCCAACACTTTTTTTCTAATCTTCATCAATGATCTTGTTGCTAATCTACCGTATGGAGTTAAAGCGGCAATGTACGCTGATGACCTGGTTTTGTAGAGCACAAATGAGCATGCATCATATTGCTACAGAGAGCTGTAGATACATTTATTGCATTGGCGGATAGATGATGTGTCAGCATAACCACTGACAAGTGCAGCATCAATCTATTTACCCTTTCTCCGAAACAAAAGGCAGGGATTATTCAGATAAATGGAACGCCCGTAAGAGAAGATAAAGAACCAACGTACCTTTTTGTAACATCCGACGACAGGCTGACATGGAGAAATTACATAAAAAAGCAGTAGCAAAAGCCAGAAGAAAAATAGCCATCCTGAGAAAGCTAAGCGGAACCACTTGGGGAGTTAGTGGGAAAATACTTAGCAAAGTGTCTCAACAGAGCATACGACCACACTTGGAATACGGGTCAATTGCGTGGTATTCAGCATCAAAAACCACATTACAGGAGCTGGACAAGGTGCAAAATCAAGCTCTTAGAGTCATAACATGAGCGATGAGATCAACCCCTATAGAAGCAATGTAGAAAATGGGGAGGACACAAGCTCTAAGAGAACGCAGAGATATAAAAACACTATTACAAGCAGAAATGTTCCTCAGCTTGCCAGGCGCCCTATGAAGAACCGATTTGAAAACTTAGCTATGGGGCGGTTGAAAAGAAGTAGTTTCATCCACCAGGCCAAACATCTCTGCAGAGAAACCATCGATCTTCTCACAGTTGGTATCCCCACGACATCTATTCCAGAGCGAACCCCGTGGAAAGATGAACATAAACTATCACTACAAATCCAGATAAAAGTGATAGGAATATTTGACAAGGAAGAACATAACAGTGTACAGCGCAGAACAGCCACTCTCAGCTTCCTTGATGACGAATACCCACTGGATCTCTGGATCCGAGTCTACACAGATGGGTCAGCACAAAATGCTTTCGAAATGGAGGAGCGGGAGCATACACAGAATACCAAAATAATACTAGGGACACGGCCAGAGTTCCAACAGGAAAGTACTGCCATAATTATGATGCTAAAATTGAGGCAATCAAGATAGCCACAGGGAAATTACAAAATACCAGCCATGGTACACAACCTGTGGTGATATTGACAGATGCAAAATCCGCAATAGAGGCGCTCCTGTCTGGGAAATTGCCAGTTCTAAGGACACTGCTTTCTGAACTTAGCAGTCAGCATAAGGTCACCATATAGTGGATACCATCCTACTGTGGAGTCCACGGAAACGACAGAGCTGATCGACTGGCTAAGGAAGGAGCAAAAGAAGAAATAGCCTGATGTTCCAGTTACATACCACCAAAAGAAAAGAATTATCAAATCAGTCAAAAGGCTACCAAACCCTACTCAAGACGACTACCACGTTATGGACAGACCAGAACAGGTCATCCTTCTGCGCCTCAGAACATGACACAATAGATTACGCAACCACATGTATAAAAAATTCAAGATTGGTGACTCAGCCATGTGCACATGTGGTTTGGCGTCGCAGACAGCAGAGCACATACTCCAGGATTGCCCAAACTACAACATGTCCAGGCGAACCTTCTGGTCTAGAGAGACAACAGTAGAAGATAAACTCTATGGCCCGCTGAGTGAACTAGAAAAGACTGTTAGATTCATACATGAGACAACATTGCAGTTATAAACATATTTTAGGCAAACGGAAGAAGAAGAAGAAGAAGCATATTAAGAGAGGTGTGAGACAGGAATATGTAATCTCTCTAGATCTTTTTACCTTATACGGTGAAAATATTTTCAGACAGGTAGAAGATATAAAAGGAATCGTCATCGGAGGACGAAACATCAATAACATAAGATATGCGGACGATATATTATTGATTGCAGAAAATGAGCAAGATCTGCAACATTTAGTAAATGCTGTTGCTGCACACAGTGAACAACTTGTGTTAGAATTAAATTGTAAGAAGACACAGATTATGGTCGTCACTAGGAAAGAGGAAATATCACAATGTAATATACAAGTAAATGAGAATATTCTTAAACAAGTGAATCAGTACAATTATCTCGGAACAGCCATAACATATGATGGAAGATTCCTGCAGAGATTATACCAATAATTGCGTTGTTGAAGGCAGCTTTTTGCAAGATGGAAAACATACTAATAAAAAGATGTCATTTGCAGTGAGAAAAAGAGTGTTGAGGTGTTACATAAAACATGTGATTTTGTATGGATGTGAAGCGTGGATAATGAGCAAACAGGCTGAAACTCATCTGATCGCTGTGGAAATGATTGATTGATTGATTGATTGATTTAGGAATCGACATCACAGCATTCGGGGCATTCCCATAAGTGCGCCGTTCCCATCCTCAGCAGCCAGCGAAGAGTTCCAACACTAATAGTACCAGTAGCAATCTGATTATAAGTCCGTCTCGCCTTTCCTCTGAGCGTTGAGCGTCGGCCAGATCCCTTCGTCACTCCTCGTTGTCTCATTCTTGCCAGACCATGGTAATCCATTTGCTCCTCCGAGGTGTGCACGTGCTCCCACAAGGCCGCAACCACGTCTGCCTTGTCATGTATCAATACTCCACCAAGTTCTGCAGAGCCAGCCAATCTGTCCGCCTGTTCATTTCCCAGCACACCGGCATGCCCCGGAGAAGAGATCCAGGCGATGCTTGTCACCCGTGACCTCCGAAGCGAAGCAAGCCACTCCGCGCGAAGTCTACCCGTCCTCACCCTCGTCAGCATGCTTTCTGAGTCAGTTACAATCACGATGTGTTTGAGTGTCGTATTCTCCATCCAGCGGAGAGCCGCAGTGACTGTCGCCACCTCCATTCTTAAGCTGGATGTTGTGGTATCATATGCCAGGCTCTCCTGCCCCAAACTTCGACCATTAGCTTTGGCTATGAACCCCCAGCCACTTCTCTCACCTCTTGACACCGAGCCATCTGTGTAGATAATCACATCACTCGAGTGAGCATTGTCCTGAATTAGTTGCTGGATTTCCACTTTCGTGGCCCTTGCTGGCCACTCCCTGCCTCCCGGCTCAATGTGATTATAACTCTGCAAAAGTCTGACTGCTCCGCTGGCACCCTGACCCACTCCTCTCCACGCCTAATGTTCTCCAAGGGGCACACCTGTCTGATCGTATCCTCCGCCTGAGCCATCCATGATTTCCCTCTTACCAGTCGCTGACCCTTAACTGCGTCCAGCGCCTCATGTAGTGGGTGGTCTGTGTCTGCAGCTACTCTGAGGTATGCCTTCGCCTGCATCACCTTGAGCCTACCAGCAACAGTCGGCAGACCAAGGATGTAACGCATACACACTACTGGGGTGTCTCTAGTGCATCCAAGATTGACCCGCATAGCTTCGTTCTGTATGCGCTCTAACTTCCATCAGCTGACTCTCTGAGACAGTGAGCAGACCTAATCCATAATCAATTACTGAGACGATCAAGTGCTGGTATAGTGTGAAAAGCATTCTCTGCTGTATGTCCATTGCAGCCATAGTTTTAAGTGCATTGAGTCCCTTTTGAGATCTTGTCTCGACCGTCTCCACATGGTCCTTGAAGGATAGGCTCCTGTCAAATATGATCCCCAGATACTTCAGTTTGTTCTTTCTGCTGACATTTCTACCATCTATCGCGAGGCTTGGGACATCAGCTCTTACAATCCTGTTGTCCAGAGAGCACCACAAAACAGCCGCCTTTTCCGGGTGGATGACAGCACTCATTTCTGTGCACCAGTCACTCACTTTATCTACTGTCGCCTGTAACTCCTGGGCTGTTTGCTCCCTATCTCTCCCCTGCCTATATGCAAGAATATCATCTGCAAATGTTAGTATTCTTCCAAACCCTGGTGCTTCTAGGTTTGCAATCTTGCTCGTATACACGTTAAAGAGCACCGGTGAGACTGCAGATCCCTGTGGCACTCCCGGGGTTAACATATGTTGCTCTGAGGTCCATGCGCCCAGACGGAGAGCAACCCGACGAGAGTGCAGGACGGCTGCTATCCAGTTCATCAACCAGGGATTGACCCCCTTCTCCATCAGTGCGGTCATCAAAATATCATATCGAACTCTATTGTACGCATCCTGGAGATCAAGCGCTACCGCCATCGTTTCCTGTCTACTCTGGAACCCCCCATAAACATCAAAGGCAAATGTGGCTGCATTTGACCAGGTATCTTTTCTTGGCCTGTAGCTCCCCAGGCCTCTTGGAAGAAGCTTCCCGCTTTCCAAAAACTCTTGCAGCTTGACAGCGACTATCTTCTCTAAAACCTTCCCAAATGTATTTTGAAGGGTGATGATCCTAAGGGTGATGTATATATATATATACATGTGTGTGTGTGTGTGTGAGTGTGTTTATGTGTGTGTCTCTGTGTGTATGTGGTAACGTAGTGGCTAGCACTCTTACCTGCCCGCCAATTCGTCATGTGTGTGTGTGTGTGAATTCGAATCAAGACATATCGTAAAAAAAAGCATGTCCTGTCTATAAAGGGCGCCAGGTAATGTCCTGGGAAGTATAAGTGACCGGCGTCACATTGATCACATACCCGTGGAGTGACGTTTGGTGTGTACACCTGTGAGGATCGCTGCATATCCCCAGTACACCTGTGAGGATAGCTGCATATCCCCAGTACACCTGTGAGGATCGCTGCATATCCCCAGTACACCTGTGAGGATAGCTGCATATCCCCAGTACACCTGTGGAGATAGCTGCATATCCCCAGTACACCTGTGAGGATAGCTGCATATCCCCAGTACACCTGTGGAGATAGCTGCATATCCCCAGTACACCTGTGAGGATAGCTGCATATCCCCAGTACACCTGTGAGGATAGCTGCATATCCCCAGTACACCTGTGGAGATAGCTGCATATCCCCAGTACACCTGTGAGGATAGCTGCATATCCCCAGTACACCTGTGAGGATAGCTGCATATCCCCAGTACACCTGTGGAGATAGCTGCATATCCCCAGTACACCTGTGAGGATAGCTGCATATCCCCAGTACACCTGTGGAGATAGCTGCATATCCCCAGTACACCTGTGAGGATAGCTGCCTATCCCCAGTACACCTGTGAGGATAGCTGCATATCCCCAGTACACCTGTGAGGATAGCTGCATATCCCCGGTACACCTGTGAGGATAGCTGCATATCCCCGGTACACCTGTGAGGATAGCTGCATATCCCCAGTACACCTGTGAGGATAGCTGCATATCCCCAGTACACCTGTGAGGATAGCTGCATATCCCCAGTACACCTGTGAGGATAGCTGCATATCCCCGGTACACCTGTGAGGATAGCTGCATATCCCCAGTACACCTGTGAGGATAGCTGCATATCCCCAGTACACCTGTGAGGATAGCTGCATATCCCCAGTACACCCGTAGGCGTGGCACAGGTGCCTTGACTCTTGACTGGGGCAATACTCGAGTATCAGTTACTGAAATGCTTTTCAGTTAATGTGATTATCATAAATGCTGATAAATGTGGATATCTTTAAAGCCGGATCTATCATCAACCAGACTCTGGAATATAGACGCTCTATAAAGCCAGTTTTATTGCTTTAGAAGCCTCAGAAATTGGTATTAATCAATCATCATCATGTGCCATGCTAATATGCTTGGGAGACCTTGCTTTGTTATCTCACACGATTACTAGTCTTGATTCACTGTTGTGCTTTTGCCTTAGTTATACCAAGATGCAAATCATCAAGTTATTTATTTGTTTTCTTTTCCTGTGCTCTCTTCTCCTAAAATCAGCTAATTGCTACTAATTGGTTGCTTATACCGTGCCCAATAATGCCGACTGCCTACGCCTTAGTTAGTTGTTAGCCGCGGTTCCAACTTCACGGCAGAAGGTCACCCCCAAAATGCTCCTTACCGGTGCCAGTGAATATCACACGAAATATTACTCACTGTCACATGTTAAAAACGGAACAGACAGCATTCCTGACAAACCAACAGCACGCACATGCATACATGTATAAGGCCGCTGCCATAATACCAACTCATTAGTCCGTCACTAAAATTACAGTACATTGCCAATAAAAGTGGCAGTCACTTGAAAAATGGCAGTTGCACACACATTACTGCGTAAAACAAAACCAGGTAGTTCAGCTACCGGTCACCTGCCATTTTTCTGAACATGCAGTTTACAATACAAAGACCGTAGATCGGTAAAAGCATTCCACTTAACATCCAAAGCTCACGGTGTTGCTCCTTAATTCAGTAGCGGGAAGACGAAACCATGTACTACCAATCTAACATGAGGAAAACGAGTAAGCAAACAGTGGCCAGAAGCAAAAACAATACAGAGGTCTGAACAACTCAACAGCCTATCCACCATATTGGACCTGACATGTCAAAACTGCAATCAATATACACTGTTCAATGGTTTTATTGATGCATGACAAGGCAGACGTGGTTGTGGCCTTGTGGGAGCACGTGTACACCTCGGAGAAGCAAATGGATTACCATGGTCTGGCAAGAATGAGACAGCGAGGAGTGACGAGGGGATCTGGACGACGCTTGACGCTCAGAGGAAAGGCGAGACGGACATATAATCAGATTGCTTCTTGTACTATTGGTGTTTGAACTCTTCGCTGGCTGCTGAGGATGGGGACGGAGCACTTATGGGAATGTCAGAATACTGTGATGTCGGTTCCTAAATCAATAAATCAATCAATCATGTTCAATTGTTTTATCAAGTCTGCCTCATTCTTTCAAACGTCAACACAGACATCAGACGGCATCCTGAGTATTATCTCATCTTCTAAACGTGCCCACCATAACCTGCTAATTTATCTCTCAAACTTGTCTGATGAATCACACGTTAACGTCCGGGAGTTCAACAGTTAAAACAAGGAAGATGACATCAACAGATTAACGATGAATAGGATGGTAAACTGCAGCGTAACAAAGAGAAATAGACAATGATGGGAGATGATTGCCATAAACCTTGAATGTAGCAAATGGTTATAATTGACCTTTGTATTAACCTATCAAACAAACTGTTCTTTCCCACTGGGCACTGGGTTGGAGTCCTTTGGCAACGGACAACATGAACCTCTAGAGGAAATATTATCAACCTAGGCCCATTATCTGCCAGCCTGTATTTGTTGTGGTTTATGTATTCGTATTTATATAAAGATTGCTTTGAGAGCCACGTATTCCCCTGAGTCATATCCTCAGCCACGCCGAAAATTGTGTCATACCCCCAGCCACGCCGAAAATCTGAAGCACTTATTTCGCCTTTCATCCACTCACTCACCCTTTAACAACAAATGGAACCATTTATTTAGCCACGCCTCCATTCGACCACCCCATTCCTTAACGAGGAACGGATGTATTTATCTAGCCTTCCTCAACTTACCCACCGCTTAACAACGAACTGGAGCCTTTATCTAGCACCTCCTCCGTCTCTTAATAATGACCGGACGTATGTATCTAGCCACTCCACCAGTTGCCCACCCCTTAACAATGACCGGAAGCACTTATTTAGCTATCCTCCACTCACCCACCCCATAACAATGAATTATACTAAGCCATACTCATTGCATCCAATAATACATGCCATTTTTACATTTTTGCGGTTTTCATGTGATGATCTGTAATCCGTAACCCAAATCCGTAGTCCTAATCATGTGCATGCTACTTGTGTTTCAGACACTAAGCTATACCCAATACAATCATAAGAACCAAAAAATTCTATAAACAGGGAGGTAACACTGCTCACAATGATATATTGGATATCGCATCAATCGCCTCCATTTCCAAAGACTAATAATTTGTTTAGACAAGAAAATTACTTTGCACGCTGAACAATAACAGCGAGAGATGAACTCTGTAAATCGACACATTAACCATATCAGTTGTGTGTTTAAGGTAGAAGATAAGAATGGTGGCAGTTTTGTTGGCATTTCGTAGATTACATTAGAGTAGCGGTGGTATAGTTGGTAATACACTTCCCTGCCTGCTCGTCGTCATGAGTTCGATTTCACATCGAGGCGGATTTTAAAACTTGACCTGACCTCGAGGTCGACTCAGCCTAAAATGGGTACTAGGAAATGTGAACAACGAAGACACAAACAATAGATTGCATGATTTATTGCCTGGCATATTTCGCTGCATCTCGTCAGGTGCATACTGCAACAATTACAGAACATAACATAAAGTAATTAGACACATCCTTCAAGCTCAAATATACACATATTCACATAGTAATTGCAATTGTCTACCACGGTAATTTTAAACTGACTATTATGTCTTTCTGTTTGCACAAGACTGCCCTATGCAGATCAATCATGATAACATTACCGTGGTAAACAGCAGTATGTTCCTGAAGAGATGCAGCGAACTATGCCAGGCAATAAATAGTCCAATCTATTGTTTGTATCTTCGTTATTCAAATTCACAACGGGAAAACATTGTTTTGGTCTGAAAACGTCTCGGGAAGTAAAGGCTGCCAGTGTTTTATTGGCCACACAATCCCTTTACTACAGACTGGGATCTATATGTATCAGGCTAGCACCACGTGCTCATTGCGTGCCAAGGCGTGCACAATGGCGCCTGAACTACTTCTCTACGATATATAAAGGTAAATACACGAGCTGTGTTACCATAGTTCTTAATCCATGATTGAAGGAAAATATCAATGTATCCATTTAACCCATTCAGATACATCGAACACGCATCGACAGTTCAGCAGGCGAGTGTGCTAGCCACTGTACCACTGCTGCTCTGGTATTCTATGGTATTCTATCTGAAACTATGTGTGGTCTGTGTGAGCTATAATCTTAGTGACAAAAAATTCGGCAAACTACAGTCTCTGTCAACAACTATGTATAATCTTAGTGACAAACAATTGAGCGTACTACAGTCTGATTTATTTGGTTGTTTCTGGATTTGAGATTTAAATATTGAGCACACCCCACTACTGGCAACGCTGATTGTATTCTGGTATAAACCTAAGGCCCATCCACGTCAGTGTGGAAACACTAGACTCGAGTTTCGCTACAGTCTGACAAAAACTGGTTTTATCTTATAACTAAACATCCAGGTGGTGATAACCAGGCTGTCACTTCTGGTGTCTGGCTTTTATGCTGGGGTCAGAATCACGGGTAGTCTGAACATTTCAGTTACCGTCTCGGACAAGCGGTGTTTTTACGTTACTCTACCCCAGATGAAATAATCAATAACAATAGCTGACATGTATTCAGTGCAGGAATGAATGAATAGCCAGCAGGTTGACATTGTGTTATCACATTAGCCCATTTACATTGAAGATCAGCTACGCAGGATTCGTTGCTAAACATGGCAGGTGTTGCTATGGAGACTTGAAGAAATGCGATTTATTTCATGTGTAAAGAAAAGCTCAAACAGTGTGTGTTCTAGACGGATTGCACTCATAATGACAATTTGGCAAGCAGTAGCTTTTTTGTTATTAAGTATATATTAATATCTCCATTGGTGAAATTGGCATATCAATAATTATGAATGAAAGCACAACCGACAAGTACAAGAGCTGTTCTGTGCCTACATGGTTATATATTTCATACATCATTTCGGGAGTCGTTATTTTTATCTTGAACTTTCTGATGACGGTTGTGATAATTCGGACGCCACGTCTCAACAGCGTTGCCAACATGTTCGTGGCGTCTTTAGCGGTGACAGACGCACTTATTGGTGTACTTAATATCATTGCTGGAATTGTCTACGCCGTCGAGGCTCCATCAGAATGGATATTTAGAAACATAAAGATATCATTATTAGTATTCTCCATGGCTGCTACAATGAGTGAATATCTTCATATTACTGTAATTGCCATAGATCGGTATTTTTATATTGTGCATCCTTTCCTTTACTTCAGGTATGTCAACAAACGATTGGTTACTTTAATTATTCTAGCGTTGTGGATTCTAATGCCCGTGTATGTGGTCACAATTGCGGTGACTGTGCAGAAACTTGCACTTTGTTTAGTAAACGATTTCTTGGATTTAAGCATTGTCTTCGTCAATGGATGTATCTCATTGTTACTTCTCTTGGTAACATTACTGGCTTATTTCCGAATAGCAGTTTTGTCATTCAAACACCGTCGATCTATAGCCTCGGTTAATGTTGCTGTACTGCCATCTACCAATGTAAACCAACAAGATAATGTTAGATCCAGCATCAGAGAAGACAGGTGGAGACATATGCGGAAAACCATTCGGTTTTATCTTGGTGTGACTGGTTCTTTTGCTGCGATGACATTTCCTGTTACGATTTGTAATATCATTTACAGATTCCATTCTAAAATCGACACGAATCTCTTGAATATTCTTGTGTTTTTACCGACATTACAGTCATGCTTCAATTTCTTCATCTTTATTTTCATGAACTCTGATTTCAAGCAGCAGATAAGTAACATGTATTTCTGCCGCATTGCCAGTTGACTGCATATATCAAATCGAGTAGCATTTTGTAGTCGGTGATATCCATGAGAAGACAGGACAGGCTGGGCGTTTAGTGTCTCAGCTGTTTAAGTTATTCGAAGGAAACGTTGTTCAAGACACAAACACATATACAGATATAAAATACACAGAGCTTATACACAAAGGGGCATAACATTAACAGTCTCGTGTGCAGATGACAGTTGTAATGACAGAGTATCGCAGCCGAAGAATCTGTCGCAAGTAGTAAAACTTACCAGATACACTATTATTTAGAAATTAACATATATAAAACTAATGCACAGATTCTCACTACAAGAAAAATGCCATTAGTTGATATTCGTATGCAAGAGTAAATAAATACTGGAACAGTTAATAAGCTACAGTAGTCTAAGACAAACAATGAATGATCAGCCATTAGACGTTGAAATTACACAAGAATATAGATGGCACATACACCAACAAGAAACTTACTTCTCGGTAAACAAATACAACAGCAAATGACACTCGGGCTCATCAAATGTAATTACAGTCGGTAAGGAAGTATTGCACCACAAGTTTTATTCTCTGTGAATAATAAAGGCAGAAACAAGAAATTTTGCACACTTTAAATTTTAGAATATCTTTATTGTTTATATGACGCTGAGCCACATTAGGCCAATCCGTTAAAATAACTTTTGTGAACACCTTGCGTTACAAACTGTGAACAATGGTAAGTATTCATAAAGGTGTGCGCGCGCTGTATATAGAAGTTGTGCAGTTGATAGGAGCACCGTCTACTTGTGGTGTTAAAGAATTAAAACTTTAGAATGTAAAAACACAGATCTTCTGCGCTTCGAACGTTCTGTCATACACGTTCAACCGCGCTGATTTCATTATTATTGATGATATGGGAATTAAAGGTCAACAACTCACCTAGCTAATGTCAATCATCAATGGAAGTGCCATCACAATTTTCAAAACTCTCGCACGTTCAAAGGTTTGCGCAAGGTAGGTTCTAGGAAGTCTCACAAATAAGACCAGACTTCAAAGGAAAATAATATGTTCTGAAAGTGTTGTAGCGTGTCTATGTTGAGGGAGATATTTTTTTTCAAAGATTTTTACATGTGACGAAACCTAAGTGCATCATTGTGAGCCACAGATGGATTGGCATAATCCACAATCACCAAATTAAATAAATGCAAAACAACTCTATCAGCATTTAAGGTTCTGATCAGGTATTTTGGAGCATTGATGATGTGATTTTTGTGTCAAGAGGTGCGGCAATCAATTCTGAAGCTTACGTCAAAACACTAAATGAACTCAATAAAACGTTTTACAGTGTCTGGCGTAGCAAGAATGCAATAGTATTTTGCTCTAACACTACAATGCACGCTATCACGTAAGTAAGAAAACACAGGAAACAAATGCCAAATTTGGCTGGGCTTGACTCCATCTTCCACCCTACAGCAACGATGTGGCTCCCTGTGATGGTCATCTGTTTGGTCAGTATAAAAGTGCACTCCATGGTACAAGGTTTCATGATGACGTGGGTACGAGTCACGCAGTGAAAACATTGTTACGAAATTAGGACAAAACCTGGTACAACCAAGTCCAGTAAACGTTTCGCGCTGGCGTAAGACTTTACAAGCTGATGGGGATAAAGTAGAAATGGATGTTCCTCCATCAAGAATGATGATGACCATTCATTTCATCCAAGTTTGTCCATCAGGAATGATTGTGACAGGTTTGCCTTGGGTATTGAGAGTTAACCAAGCCCAAGGGGTCCTTAGCACTCCCGTGTATTCTAAACCCAGGGGTTGGACAGGTAGATACACTATCTTCTCTGTGGTTGACCTCAAATGGCTTAAATATGTCTACAGACCCCTCCAGATTCTAGACCCCCCACTCTCTACCTTCTCCCTTGGGACAATGAACCCCGAGGAATCGTCCGAGACCACACTCAATCACTGTACAAAGAATCAGTCAACATCAACAAAGTTTATTCTACCCTAAAGACAATAGGTAGGAAATTAACATCCTGATAGTATAAACTATTTACAATAGCAGATGATAGGGTAGAGACAGAATCAGAGACAGAGATGCTTCGTGTATCATCATGAGGCTGACGTGCAGGTTTGAGACAGATGTTCCGTCCAGTCGGTCCGACACTCACCCGGCTCTCTTCCAGACTGATGACTGGAACCTTTGGAGACCACTCCGTCCCCAGAGCTAAGATCAGATGTCAGAGGCACTACCTCTTCGGACCACAGACTGCTGGATGAACTTCTCGCCTGCTCTGCCCTAATGAGTCGCTGTGACCAACTTTCACAGTTATCAACGTACAGCCTGGAATGGAGACCCTCCTCCTTGAGGCGACCCCAGTTGATCTCTAGATGTTCCTAGAAGTAACAAATGACCAATCTAATGATCCCGTAGTATAATCGTTTACCCCTGATTGGGCAATGAATCAGTTCTGCAACAAGTCAACACAGTCACTAGAAATACACCAATGTTCCTAGATGAGTACATTACACTATAAAGTCACTCATGTTCAGACTCCCTCGGAATCCCGCAGACACCTGGAAACATGGTTGAGCTTGGTAGCCAAACATAATGTCCATCTTTCTGTGACTCGGTTGTTCGAATGATTTGGTAAGAACTATTTCATCTTCAGTATACAAGGTTCACAAAGGTCAGGATTAATTGACCTGTCTACCACCTCGAGTTCGAGTAAGAAAATACGCAAGCTGGTGTGTGTCTAGTCATGACCGAACACTCGTGCCAACGTAGTTACAACCCCTTTGGTTTGGGCCAATCTTTGCCTGGTCGGTCCCACGTTTAGGCGGAAACACATTGATTTGGACTTGATGAGCTCCCAGAGCTGCGCCTACCCCACCTTGGTAAGACTCTCTGGAGTGAGCCTGCCATCATAGCTCCGTAGTAAATCAACCTTCATTATACCCCGGCAAGATTGCTCAGGTAGATGAACTCTATTCTGAAATAGTCTTAATCACAGTTCTAATATGGAAAAACAAACCATCTAGTTCCACTAGTGTTGCTGTAGGGCTCTAGAATCACTTGGTGGGTATGAGTCATGCATGGTGATTCTCCCTCTTGCATAATGTAGCACAGTCAGGCGTGGTAATGTAGATTTAGTGACATTTGTCATGGGTCACGCAGTGGTTTCCAGCAAACAACTTTGTAATAGGCTGGTTCTAACAGGCAACACCTGAAAGTAAGAGCGATCGGTGAAAGTATTCGGCCCAAACATTGGCTCATGTGCATCAAATCCATGACAAATCAACCATCAGTCTTGCTACCAAGTTCTACAACTAAGTAAAGGAACATCTCTAAGTTGATAGTATTGATGCATCAAGCTCAGTCCAATGTCAGCTGGCTTTTCAGAAACAGCCCGTCAAACAGATTGCGAATCAAGAATGGCGAGTCTGATCTACCGTTTCACTTATCCCTATTCACATAACGGTTGTCGCTAACGTCATTCTGTAGTTGTTGTTCAAGAGTTAACTGGAACTAAATATCAAGGTAAGATGTCCCTGAACCCCCCTTGTACAGTATACATCTAATCATAAACAAACAATGATCAAGGCATCATCACTTGGGATATAGTAACAATACATGACCATATAACATATCTACACTCTCCCTTTCGCTAGTGGGACCTCCTGCCCACTCTATAGCGAAACAGTTCTTGTTAGACTCTTCCTTAGAGTCAAGAAGTCTTTCTAGCGAAAACATGCTCCCCGCATGTTCAAGGTTTTTTCCAGTTCTGCCTTTCCAAGAGGATTAGCCTTGGCCGTGGCCGAACTTCATAGCTGGCCTGGTTATACCAGTCTCATACAAGAATAACTCACACGCAGTCACCATATCCTATTCGTCCCCGAATCTCATTCGTCCTCCATTTGTTCTCCATACTTTCCTCACATCAGCACTGACGTACCCACGCAAGTATGAAGAGAACAGGACAGGAAAGAATAGCATGAAGAACGCATATGTACATCGCGACGGTAAAGCCATGTTATCTCGCGTCGAACCACTTCGGCGGTCGGTAAATTATTCATAGAAGTAGTACACAACATGACCTAGTATATACGTGCTAACAACATCGTATATTTCTCTAGCACCACTGAAGAACTTACCTTCGTATGAATTCCCAGTTCCTCGAATGAATTCACTATTTAGTTCACACAAAAAATAGCTACATCACTTCTTAGAGATAATCACTTACGTGCTCTATTTCCCTATCACATCAGTGATTCACTAGCTCACTCTTCATCTACCAACTTACCTGTCTTAATTTCAGCTCTCGGCTAACGTAATTACTGACTGGCATCAAGTAAGTTCTTGCTATACCACAGTTTACTGTTCCCTACTACAGTCCAGCAAACATAGTACATGCAACTACGAACTCTAATCAATCAATAACATTGTAACACAATTTGCCAATTTAATGGACTTTTCGTTCTAAGCAGTTGACCAAACAGCTGTTCACGACGGCTTGTAAACACAAGTACACACACCGCTGTGCGCTGCCCTCGTTCTCAACTAGCTTATCGATCGGTCAACTCATTAGCTATGCAAAACGCCCGCATATTTAATTAGCTATGAACGATCGCAATTTCTGCTCAATTTACAACGTTAAATTAAGTACTACAATTCGTACCTGAATCGGTTGATTGTCTCCAGTCAGCTTCAATGACTATCTACACCAGCAGGTCGTGAAATATTGACAGTCCGCTGTAACTTGGTTGTGTGTGAAGAAATGGGTTCACTGCTACCCCAAAAGCAGTCCTTCTCACACCAGAGATAGAAAGTGAATGAGCTGTGCCAGCCGCATTTCTCCTTCGTGCGTATGAATGCGCTCGAGAAATAAGTGCTGCACGAAGTGTGGCAACTCCACGAGAAACTCTATTTTCCACAGTGGAATTCTAGGTTCTAGCAGCACGTGAAGTTAGTGTTGTACTGAGCCACCCTGGACATCCAATCCAGGTGTTTCTCGAACCTTCCAGATGGAAAATTCCTACTGGGCTATCCCCGATCTAATTATAGCCGGGAAAGTCCCAAATGACGCCGAATAAAGTGGAATATCGCCCGACAAGGCAAAAATGAATTGCCGTTTTGTCACAATGATGAAGGCAATATGATGAAGAATGACTTGCGCGATGAATTTGTTTATTGTGAGGAAGAGCTGCGCAACTTCATCGGCCTCACCCTCTCGCCTGCATGCATCTGATTCCAGTGGCAAGAAATGTCAGGACGACTGGAGACGGACGCAGGTGCAGTGGACGTTAGGCTGCCACAGGCCAATTATCCCTGTATGTAGTGGTTCTAAAAAACAGATGGTAGCCTAGAGCCTCGTGCATACGGCCCTTCCGTCAATTCCTAAATTTTCAGTTTTGAGACAAGCGTAGAGACAAGCGTATGACTACTGACAGGATCAACCAGATATCCATCGGATAGACGGACTGACCGCCAGAACAGACCACACACACATGCGGCCAGCGAGATTCTGCCCGCAGAAGATATTGCTCGTCTAAGTTGCGAACATATCTCCTGATTTAAGGCTGAGCCTCATCAGTTTACAGTAAACTGATTAGAGATATTAAACGCAGACAGTCAAAAGTTTTGGGCATGTTATGAAAAGAAATAAATTGGAGAACTTGGTGACAACTGGTAAGATCGAAGGGAACAGACCAAGAGGAAGACCTAGAAGCAAATACCTGGATGGCTTGGCTTCGTGGCATGGTCGAGACAGAAACACTGAGCTGATCCACGACTCTGGTGATCGAGTGAGAGGCAAAACATGACCGCCCACATGATGGATGGATGGATGGATGGATGGATAGTATGCTTAGACATGTGCCATCGGCTTCTGGCAGAGGGCAATAAAAAGGGTACACACCTTATCTGTGAGACCGAAATGCGGCATAAATGCCTTGATGTTACTTCATTACCAATTGAATATAGAAATTAACATCGATCGCAGTAAACTCGTCAACAGAGAAAATGTAATAATTAACTCTCACCTTGAATTCATGAAACGAATGCAGAAACAGATTTACGCAATCCGGTGAATGATATCACACGTTTAATAGTGTGCCGAATAATAACAATAGGCAATCGTCTCCTATACTATTAACACGCCCTTTATACAGGGTCGAAGTTTAACCTAGTATCTATGAAACTTCCCTAACATTATCCAGTTTCACCTTGACGTACAATCTTCTAATCCGCCGTTTCCAAATTCAGGATTGGTCTAGGTTCGGTCCTTTCATTGATCATATCCTTCAATAGATTCTTCCTCCTGTTATCTATTCGTCAAGCCTCGCAATCATCGCATCCCTCTCTTCACCAAACACGGGCTCCACGAAAACGCATCCACTCCGCAGAAGAATCTCACAACGTCTGTTTACTTGTTGTCTTCTGACGTCGAAGGTTTCTCTTGGTTTTCGTGCCAATGGTTTAGTTTGGTATGTTCTTTTGGAAATCCCGTTTCTCTCCTTATGTATCTTCTTCTTGGTGTGTGCCCTTCATGGCAATAAAGAGTAAATGTCAAGACAGGGACGATCAGGCCCTAAGCCTTGGTTGGCAACTGGTCTAGGATCGAAGCTCCGACAGGCGGACAGTTAAAGCATTGCTTTGCTTATCCGGCAGCTTCTGCAGCTTGTCTTATTCCATATGTATTTATGTACCTTTTCTCTGAAGTAAACTAGGCAGACCGAGAGAGGGATCATGTTGCGTGAACAACGCATGGTCTCTACAATTAAGTCCAAGATGTATGTTGTGAAGAGATTATTTTGCCTTTTATTGATGCGCAGTGTAATAAACTATCGATGTCAAGACGACAAGGTGTCAGTTCAGACGACCTGTTGTCTATGTTGTTTGTAAATATTCTTCATTGTGAACAAACTGTTACCGAGGAATAAATTATAGTGCATTACGTTCTGCCCATCACTCATACGTGTCTTGCATTCATCAATATTGTATGAAGTTGTAATATAGAACTCGATTAACAAGAACGCATAATTTTTAGGATTTATACATGCGTATCTTCAGAAAGAATATGATGGAAATACAGTACAAAGGAAGAAGTTCGAAATCAAATCGATATAAAAAGCAGTTTGCAATCAATAACGACGAAAATCCGGTCTGTAGAAATTCAAAGTTACAAAGAGTTCTACGACCATCGTGGACCGAAGAAGATAAATACCGAGTTCTGCAAGCTTTGAGCACCGAACACAGATGGATACATGACATTGCTGACACTCTGGGCATGAGCGTGTAGTAGGTGGGAGACGACCAGTACACAGATGGATACATGACATTGCTTACACTCTGGGCATGAGCTTGTAGTAGGTGGAGACGACCAGTACACAGATGGGTACATGACATTGCTGACACTCTGGGCATGAGCTTGTAGTAGGTGGGAGACGACCAGTACACAGATGGATACATGACATTGCTGATACTATAGACATGAGCGTGTAGTAGGTGGGAGACGACCAGTACACAGATGGGTACATGACATTGCTTACACTCTGGGCATGAGCATGTAGTAGGTGGAGACGACCAGTACACAGATGGGTACATGACATTGCTGATACTATAGACATGAGCGTGTAGTAGGTGGGAGACGACCAGTACACAGATGGGTACATGACATTGCTGACACTATAGGCATGAGCGTGTAGTAGGTGGGAGACGACCAGTACACAGATGGATACATGACATTGCTGACACTCTGGGCATGAGCGTGTAGTAGGTGGGAGACGACCAGTACACAGATGGGTACATGACGTTGCTGATACTATAGACATGAGCGTGTAGTAGGCGGGAGACGACCAGTACACAGATGGGTACATGACATTGCTGACACTATAGACATGAGCTTGTAGTAGGCGGGAGACGACCAGTACACAGATGGGTACATGACATTGCTGATACTATAGACATGAGCGTGTAGTAGGTGGGAGACGACCAGTACACAGATGGGTACATGACATTGCTGACACTATAGGCATGAGCGTGTAGTAGGTGGGAGACGACCAGTACACAGATGGATACATGACATTGCTGACACTCTGGGCATGAGCGTGTAGTAGGTGGGAGACGACCAGTACACAGATGGATACATGACATTGCTTACACTCTGGGCATGAGCTTGTAGTAGGTGGAGACGACCAGTACACAGATGGGTACATGACATTGCTGACACTCTGGGCATGAGCTTGTAGTAGGTGGGAGACGACCAGTACACAGATGGATACATGACATTGCTGATACTATAGACATGAGCGTGTAGTAGGTGGGAGACGACCAGTACACAGATGGGTACATGACATTGCTTACACTCTGGGCATGAGCATGTAGTAGGTGGAGACGACCAGTACACAGATGGGTACATGACATTGCTGATACTATAGACATGAGCGTGTAGTAGGTGGGAGACGACCAGTACACAGATGGGTACATGACATTGCTGACACTATAGGCATGAGCGTGTAGTAGGTGGGAGACGACCAGTACACAGATGGATACATGACATTGCTGACACTCTGGGCATGAGCGTGTAGTAGGTGGGAGACGACCAGTACACAGATGGGTACATGACGTTGCTGATACTATAGACATGAGCGTGTAGTAGGCGGGAGACGACCAGTACACAGATGGGTACATGACATTGCTGACACTATAGACATGAGCTTGTAGTAGGCGGGAGACGACCAGTACACAGATGGGTACATGACATTGCTGATACTATAGACATGAGCGTGTAGTAGGTGGGAGACGACCAGTACACAGATGGGTACATGACATTGCTGACACTATAGGCATGAGCGTGTAGTAGGTGGGAGACGACCAGTACACAGATGGATACATGACATTGCTGACACTCTGGGCATGAGCGTGTAGTAGGTGGGAGACGACCAGTACACAGATGGATACATGACATTGCTGACACTCTGGGCATGAGCGTGTAGTAGGTGGGAGACGACCAGTACACAGATGGGTACATGACATTGCTGACACTCTGGGCGTGAGCGTGTAGTAGGTGGGAGACGACCAGTACACAGATGGGTACATGACATTGCTGACACTATAGACATGAGCGTGTAGTAGGCGGGAGACGACCAGTACACAGATGGGTACATGACATTGCTGACACTCTGGGCGTGAGCGTGTAGTAGGTGGGAGACGACCAGTACACAGATGGGTACATGACATTGCTGACACTATAGACATGAGCGTGTAGTAGGCGGGAGACGACCAGTACACAGATGGGTACATGACGTTGTGACACTCTGGGCATGGGCGTGTAGTAGGTGGGAGACGACCAGTACACAGATGGATATATGACATTGCTGACACTCTGGGCATGAGCGTGTAGGAAGCGGGAGACGACCAGTACACAGATGGGTACATGACATTGCTGATACTATAGACATGAGCGTGTAGTAGGTGGGAGACGACCATTACACAGATGGATACATGACATTGCTGACACTCTGGGCGTGAGCGTGTAGTAGGTGGGAGACGACCAGTACACAGATGGATACATGACACTGCTGACACTCTGGGCATGAGCGTGTAGTGGGTGGGAGACGACCAGTACACAGATGGATACATGACATTGCTTACACTATAGGCGTGATCGTATCTGAGGCAGGAATCTTTCTACAAACATGAACTCCCACCCAGCTTCACGGGTTATTCATTACCCTCATTCAGAAAGACAACAACGACAATACTATTTTAAAGGGCTACGATCAATATCACTTTTAATCACTGATTACAAGTTTTTTCACAAAACTACTCACAAGCAAATTGAAACCGGTAATAGCATATCTCATCCATTAATACCAGCAATCAAGTATACAACACTGAATCATCCATCAAAACACAGAAATCATAAAGAGAATTTTCAGCTTTACACATCTGAAACCTGTCAATACGGTTTCTCTAAACATTCTCTATTTAGTCCTCCTCCTCCCCCCCCCCCCAAAAAAAAAAAAACATTGTACATAATATCTCATTCTGTTGAGTACACATTTTAGACACTAATATGTCTGCTGATCTATGCACTTCTTGAAGTATTGGTAGGCTGTACTGCTCTATGGACTTCTCGAAGACTGATATGTATCTCCGCTGTACACTTTTCTGTACTCCATAATTCTTGAAAAGTAATATGTAAATTAATCAGACCATTTCTTGAAAGACGTGTATACAATTATGTGCACTTCTTAAACACTAAAAGGTATACTGTCTGTGCACTCCCGTGTGTTGCCGGGGCCCATAAGGGAAGCAAAGAATAGCAACACTGCAGCCTACCACGCATGTCGTAAGAGGCGACTAAGAGAGGCTTGATGGTTCCGTCGCCCTGCTACTGAGTGAGTGCGTGGCGCGACACTGTGAGCTGTGAGCTTCATGTGAAATGCTTTTGAATCTGCCTGAGGTTTTTTGGAATGTGACTGCATGTTCGGAGTTATAGCAGGAGGCTAGTCCCAGAGTTGACTGGTGTTTGCCTTATGCAGAAATGCGTGGCTGCTGGGCTTCTGGTTGACTGCCACTGCTATCAGCGATGAACTGTATTTTCGTGGACTGTGTGGGTGAACATCTAGGAAACATTCAGATAGGAAAATGACAGCCGATTCCATCTGAGATGAACTGGGTGTTTTGTGAGGGACTGGAGTGTTGACATTCTGGTGACGGCATTATGCACAGTGTATTTGTGCGGGCTGTTGTTTGTCGAGACTCCTGTCTTTTCCACTTTTCATATTGGGCAGTGGAGAGCGTTTTGTGTGATATTCACTGGCACAGGAACGGAGCATAATGGGGACGACCCGTTGCTATGAAGTTGGAACTGCGACTAACTAACTAACTAACTAACTGTCTGTGCAATTCATGAAGATTGACAGATATACTCGTCTGAACCTTATATGGAGACTGCGCACTTATTGAAGGGAAGGACATCTATGGTGGCAAATTAACGTCTACACCCCATGCCAAGACTCATGAAAATTATTATCTCAACAATTATCTCTCTTGCAACCGTACAATCGGTGGAAATATACACCTGAAAGAACATAGTACTGGTGAAATAGTTTTTGAGACCAATGAGTAAAACCATGCAGATTCTTCTTTAACATACCACTTATACTACTGTTTCAATCCCCAAATGATTTCACATCATTCTTCCACATAGAGTTCTTCTCCATTTGCTCTGACTACATCTTGTTTTGATCCTATTGTTTATTTCGAAAGGGTAGTACCTAACATTAATTACTTGAAGCCAATTATTAGAGAGAGAGAGAGAGAGAGAGAGAGAGAGAGAGAGAGTGTGTGTGTGTGTGTGTGTGTGTGTGTCACTATTTTTACGTCACATACTTTTTATGTACACATTTTTCTCCATGTTTAACATTTGTATGAGACTGCTCATGACAAGTGACAGTGTATGTGTGTGAGTAAAGTGTGGGAGTTTGTTCATACTAGTTTCAATACTAACGTGAGACATTTTGTATGTGTCTAGATGTGAGGAGGTGTGAGTGTGTGTGGAGGATGTGTGTGAGTGTGGGGATATGTGTGGGTGGGGGTATGCGTTTGGATGGGTTGAGGTGTGTGGGTTTTGGTGGGTAGTGATATTTGTGGGTGTTGGTGGGATGTGTGGATGTATGTGTGGGGGTGAAAGTAGGGGTGTGGGGGATGTGTATATGGGTGGAGGATATGTGTATGGGACGGATGCGGGGGATGTGTGTTTATGTGGGTGGAGATGTGTGGATGGTTTGAGGAAGTATGTGTGGGTGGCGGGTTTGTGTGGGTAGGGGATTGTGTTGGGTGGATTGGGGATGCAAGGGCGGGTGGGGAGAAGTGTATGGTGTGTGGGTTCGAGATATGTATGCGGTGTGTTGGTGGGGGATGTGTGCATGATGTGTGGGTGGAGGGTATGTTTGTGGTGGTATGGGTGAGGATATGTGTGTGGGTGGAGGATAGTGGGTGGTGTGGGGGATGTGTGTGATGGGTGCGGTGAATGTGTGTATGGGTGGGGGTGAGTAGGGGATGTGTGGTGGTTGGGGGAAGTATGTGGGGGTTTGTGGGTGGGAGATGTGTGCGTGGATGGGGAATGAGTGGGTGAGGGTGTGTGAGTGGCTTAGGGATGTGTAGGTGGTTGAGGGAGTTGTATGTGTCGAGGTGGAATGTGTGAGTGGGTGGAGGATGTGTGTGGGTAGGGGTATTGTGATCGAGAGATGTTTCGTTGGGGGTGGGTGGGTGGGTGGGTGGGGGTGTGGGTGCGTAGTGGAGGATGTATGCGTGAGTGAGTGTGTGATGGTGGACGGGTAGGGAATGCGTGTTTGGGTAAGGAGAGGTGTGTGGTGTGTTGGTTGGGGATATTGTGTGGGTGAGGTATGTGTGTGTTTTGTGGTGTGTGAGTGGGGGTATGTGGGGTGGATGGGTAAGGGTATCTGTGTGGGTGTGGGTGGGAATATTGTGTGGTATCTGGGTGAGGGATATGTGTGTGGTGTGTAAGTGGGGATGTGTTGGTGACGGATATGTGTGTGTGTGTGGTGTGTGGGTTGGGAATATTGCGTGGTAGGGGGCGTATGTGATGTGCGGGTGGGGATTGTATGGTGGGGGATTGGGTTAAGGCATGTTTGGGTGGGTGGAAGTTGTATGTGTGGGTGGTAGGGTGTGTGTGTGTGTGGTTTGGGGATGTATGGGTGGTTAGAGAGATGTGTGTGTGTGTGTGTGTGGGGGGGAGGGGGTAGGGACATGTCAGTTGGTGGGGACGTGTGTGTATGGTTTGGGGATGTGTGAGTGGATGTGCGATGTGTGGGTTGGTGGGGGATTGTGTGAGTGGGTGCGGAATATGTAGTCGATGGAGATGTGGCTGGGAGATGGGTGGTTTGAGGTGTGGGTGGAGAGAGGATGTGTGGGTTAGGATGTGAATGGGATGTGTGGGTTAGTGGGGGAATGTTTGTGGGTGGCGAGTGTGTTTTGGTTGGGGGATCAGGTGAGGGCAGTGTGTGTGGGTGGGGGATGTGCGCGCGGGGGATGGGTCGGTTGGTATGGTATGTATCCTGGTGTCCCTGGTGTGCGTGTGTGTAGGTAGGTGGGGGTGTGTGTGTGGGTGGGGTGGTGTATGGATAAGTGGGAGATGGGCCTCATAACATGGTAATTTACCTTGTTTATGTTTACAACATTCATTTCACAATGTTTATTTTTCTTCCTATGTAAATGTATAATGCTCTTGATGAATGAAAGACAAGTGATTGGAAGGGCCGAATGTAAGACAGGCCTGCGCGCCCAATTTGTGACCCTAATAAAGTTGATTTGATTTGATTTGATTTGATTTGATTTTATTACTTTTTCTTTAGCAATGTCGATTATGAATTATGCTAGTTGCGGTTATGAAAACAATGTTGACAATATTTATCTCTATAGAACCAAGCCTGTTGTATGCCTGTGAACTAGGGACATTAAGCAGACACGCTGAGAAAAGTCAAAGAGCAATGACAATTTGGCGTCTGAGAAAATACAAAGAGTACCACACACAATTACAAAAAAAAAAAAAAAAAAAAAAACACGAAAGATACGCCATATAACAGACAAATGACAAAAAACAAACAAACAAAAACCAACAACAACAACACAACAATTGTTAGAGAAATTACGCATAATAAACTGGGATACTTAGCCTTAGCTGGCAATGCGATGGGAAAAGAGCAATCGGATAACACAGTAATGAATACCTGAATGCCTTAGCAACATAAAATAATCGGGTGAACAATATATGCTAGAACAGTGGTTCTCAACCTTGTTTGGCCCGTGCCCCCTTCACCATATTTTCAGAACGTCATTCCCCCCCCCCCTTCCTATCAAAAATTTGGCCCTTGCCCCCCTTCACCGTATTTTCAGAACGTCATTCCCCCCTTTCATATTTCCTATCTAAAAATACCCCCACCCCTACACATTATACGTAAAAATGGAAGATAAATTTAATAGCATATACTAAAACAAGTCTAGACATCCACATAAAACATGATTTGTGGGTCTACTTACTTTATAAAATGAATTTTAGAAGGATGAGACGTACAGAACTGTAAAGTATGAAGTGAAAAACAATATCAAGTAATCGGTTGTTGTATTAAAGCGATCTTTAAATGGTCTTCATTCCCCCCTGGAAACCCTAAAATTCCCCCCTGGGGGGGGGGGGGAATTCCCCACCGGTTGAGAACCACTGTGCTAGAATATATGTTTGGAAACAAAATATGTGATTAATCATATCATTTAATTGTTTGTCCAGTGCAGAAGAAAATGTCAAGATGTCTGCAATAACCTGTGTTCATCTTTATGCTCGTCCATCCCAATCACCCTTATTATGTCATCAACAATGTCCTAAAAAATAATTCATTAAAGTAGTTACAATATTCATTGCTATGGTCTAACGCTGTTTTGGAAAAGCTAGACAGTACCAATTATATCATCATAACAAGTGTTGGGAATGTCCACCGCGGGCTTCAAGACATGACTGAAAACGTTTCTTTATATTGTCAAATACCTGCTGAAACGTGTCTGTTGCTGTTTATTGAATGGTAATTCTGATTGCTTCTTTACGGTCCTTAGTTGCGTGTACATAATTTTTGTAAACATGTCCTTTAGAGAAACCCCATAGATAATAATCTAAAGGACTTGGACTTGGAGAACGACAGGCTAATTTCAAGTCAGATTATGTGATTTGGAAGACTTTCTTCTAAAAAGCGCAGTGATGCTCTAGCTGTGCGTGCAGTTTCAGCATACTGCTGGAACCACGCTTCTTCAAGTCCACGCCCATTCAGCTGTCTTAAAACAAAAGGTTCCAGAACTTTCATGACGTTTCAAGTGACCAAAATATTTCAATTTTCTTTGCTTTATCGTCTATAATAGCCAACCTTCTTCAAAATTCAGTTCTTGAAGTATGAATGCATTTTTCTTTTCTTTATCTAAGATATTCTTACGACCCGTTTATAATTCGCTTGTTCAGCTTGTGTAGTAATTGTCCAGGTCTATATTTCAATGGGAGAGATGGATGCTCTTAAAAATCGAATCTTTGTAGCTCTATCTTTCTTACTCCACAATTAATTCAGTTGTTTTAGTCTTTGAAGAGCAATAGATATTCGTCTTTTAATTTCTTGCATTGTATCACCATTGCTGGTAATCAGTGATCCAAGATATTCGAAATTTTTCACCACCTCTAATTTTTCCTCATTAACATATATTTCTTTCTCCATAATAGTTTTATATGTATGCATTATCTTTGTTTTGCAAGGCACTTTGTGGAAATAAATGAAGCTTAGAGGAAAACGGTTGGAAGATCTGCTTTGTGAAACCATCAAAGTAAAATAAACAGAGATAATGGACAGGCATCGGCTCTGATGTCAACATTACAGGCGTAATAAATGTTATGCAAGATTACAGTGCTAAACATCGAGAATTTTGCCAAACACTGCTAAAACAGTGACACCATCACGCGGTAATACTGAGTGTGGTTGTGACAAAGTGATATACAAACAAGGTGGCAAACAGTGATAACAAGAATTGCACGCCAGCATTTGTTCATTCAATCAGCTAAATTAAATACCCAAGTCTGATCACACAATGCTCTCATTTCTGCCTTCACACGCTACACTAGTGGTGAACATATATCTAGTGATACTAGCACTCGAATGATGACCGTTGAGAAGCATTTCTAAAATAATGTACATTAGGCAACAGTTTAACAGTGTGAGTCAGGTTATATACCTGCGATGGCGACATTGATATGCCAATTGTGAAATAATGTATTTTTGAGATTTTCACGGGAGATAACGAAACCACAGAAAAATTAAAATCTCACTTGTGCTTTCTGGTACTTGTTGTACAGAAAATCGTTTTAATAAGCACATCATGTCATCTGTTATTGTAAATGCCGTGTGATGTCACAGATAATGGGGATGGCCGAGAAAAGAACATGGTCTGTGTTTAATATACGAGTACTATTCACAAACCACGTCTATATCATTGTTGAAATCAAAGTAGCACTGGGTATTCTTCGTGGATCTTCCTGCTAAACGTTTCGGCAGGAAATAGGATTTATGAATGATTTGGATGATGATATCAATGATGTTATCGTGTTGTGGTGTGTGGTATTTTTCCATCGATGCCACGAGAGTTGTATTATTATCTATAAATCCTAAAGTGCAGCTGGAGGTGGCTGGGAGGAGACTTGTGTGCCAGGAAATGTGTTACAAAGAGGACTGAGGTATTAAAGCAATAAACTATGAGCGTTTCAATGACGGCAGATGTATTATAGGAATTAACTATGAGCGTTAAAATGAAGGCAGAGGAGACATCGATGTAAATTATGAACGTTACCATGATTTATATGGTATTATTGAAATAAACTACGAGCTTTATATTGAGAAAGGAACATTTATCGGTCTAAAATATGAGCGTTAAGCTGACACAATGATATTTGAATAAACAATAATCATTACATCAATGGCAAAGGTGTTATCGGAAGAAAGTATGAATGTCATATTGAGAACACAAATGGCACAGCAGTAAACTATAAACATTACAATGAGGACAAATATGCCATCGGAATAAACGATGAACGAAAGCTCGATTTATAACGCTTCCTGTGTGGCTCCACTGTGGCTAAATATTGTATATTCCACTGCAGGATTATTCATCGTATTCGAGAACATTCTAACCATAGTTGTAATAATCCGGACTCCGGCACTTCAAAACATTGCCAACATTTTCGTGACGTCATTAGCTGTGACAGACGTCATTGTTGGATTTATAAACATCATGACAGGCTTTACTTTCGCCTTCATGAAACCGTCGGATTGGATATTTAAGTATTTGTACTTAGCAATAACCGTAATCATGTTGGGAACAACAACATGCGCATACCTTCACATTACTGTGATTGCCATAGACCGTTATGTCTATATTGTGCATCCATTCTTTTATTGCAGGCATGTCAACAGAAAGATAATTTTCAAAGTTCTACTGGTGTTATGGTGTTTAGTACTGGTGTACATGATGGCAACAGTTCTATTGGCTAAAAGACGTATGGTCTGTTTATTACAGGATCTAATATCTCTAGACAGTGTTTATATTGGCAGTTGGATTGCATTGCTCCTTATAATTGTAACATCACTAGCATACTTTCGAATAGCAGCCCTGGCACTAAGACATCGTCGATCTATAGCGTCGGTTAATATTGATGTACTCTCACCTACCACCTCAAACCCTCAAGATAACACCAGAATCAGCATCAGCGAAAAAAACCGGATACATATGATGAAAACGCTCCGGTTCTTTCTTGTAATGACTGGGTCTTTTGCTGCAATGATGGTTCCTATTACAATTTGTAGCTTCATTTACAGAAATCATGTTGATCTCAATACAAATTTGCTGAACGTCGTTTGTCTCCTGCCGACACTGCAATCGGGATTCAATTTCTTCATCAACATTTTCATGAATTGTGATTTCAGACAGGCGGTTACAAAAATGATTCTGTGTTGTCGTGCAAGTTAAAGAATCTCTAATAATAATAAACATGAATTTACATGCATAAAAGTTACATTCAAACGCTGGTCACAAGACTGTATCCTTACCATTAAGAGGTAATAGGAAAACGTTGAAACTAGGCACACTCAAAGCCAATCATATCTGCTCTGAACATGTAAGAAATGCATGTGTGTTTTCAACAGGTTCTTCCGATGTAGAGCATACACTACATACCATACTAACCGGAACTGCTGCCCAAACGATTAGTTAGAACAACTGAGACATCAAATATCAGGGCTGTGATAACATTAATAATGTTACACGTAAAAACACATATGCATTATACACAGGGAGATGGAACAAGCTCCTAGTGATAACTTCCCCACGTATACTTCTGTTTTTTTTTTCAACAACAACACAAAATAAATAAATTAATTAAATTGAGAAAAGACCTGTACAGACAGTTAAGTTTAGGAGCCCAAACGATGTTGTTTATTTGCCAAAATCCGGGATACCGTCCCTAGACAGCGACGACGGAAATGCAGAAAGTGGGGACAACTATTGACCATCATCCAGAAAGGATAATTGGTAGATAGCCACTGCCACAAATATGAGATAAAAACCAACATACATGAACACAACAGGGTGAAAGTAAAAAAAAAAATGCGTGACCGCTGGGTTTCGTTCTGTTAACACGTGACCAATACCAAACGAGGCTAAACTACTGATGACAGTTGCTCAAAAAGTGACGGTCAGAAAGCACTATTACTACCACGGTGACAGTAGATGAAGCTTGCGTTCATCGTTATATACCAACATTCCAGCAACAAATCTCGGGATTCCCAACACATGTAAAGCCGAGAGTATATATATCTGCACGAGAAATGATTCTGAATGTTTTGTGGAAGCCAAACGTGTCCCATTGACAGATTACCTGCCTCGTGGCAACATAGTTAATTGGCCCAACTATGTAGTTCTCCATAAAAGAATAACACATATTGTGACTAGAGAACGTGTATGTGTGCTCATTCACAATATGTCTCTACTTCAAGACAACACGCCCTCTCACAAATCACGGTTGGTGCAGCAGACATCCACGAATTTGAATACTGAGATTCTTTCAAATCCGCTTTATTCTTCAGATGTGGCTCCTCGTGGTTTTGTTTAATTGTCGTTAATTGTTAAGCAAACAATGTTCGGAAAACATACATGCAACAGTGATGAAGAGATCACACTAGCATATATTGGGTGTTTGTAAAGCCTCATTACACTTTGTATGTAGAACATATTTGAAAGATTAAGTACATTATATCATTAAATATGTGCTGAAATTCATTATATTAGTAACAATCGTCACTGCTATGGTCTAACACTGTTTTGGGTTAGCTGGAAAGGAACATGGATAACATTATATAACAGGTGTTGGAAATGTCTACCAAAGGCTTCATGACGTCACTGTAGACGTTTCCTCATAGTGTCACATACCTTCTGCAACATGTCTGATGTTATTTCTTGAACGGTAATTCTGATTACTTCTTTACGGTCCTGAATTGTGTATACATTATTTGTGTGAACATTTCCTTTCAAGAAACCCCATAGATAATAATCTAATGGAGTTAGATCTGGAGAACAAGCAGGCCAAATTCCACTTGATATTATGTGATATGCGAACATTTCTTATAAGTTGTACCATCTTGTTGGAACAACGTTTCCTCAAGTTCATTTTCATTCAGCTGTTCTAGAAAGGTTCTAGAATGTCAGTATAGTAGCGATTGGTATTTATAATATTATTAAAGTAAATTTATTCAATGAAATGTGTTCTACTGACGGCAAACCATACCCCAATTTTCTTATCATGTAGAGGAACTTCAAGAAATGTATTTGGATGAAAAGTGCTTCAAATACGAATATTTTCGCTATTAACGTATCCAGATAGATGAAACCATGCCTCATCAAAGAAGAATCTTACATTGAGAATTGACTCGTCTTCTTTAGCTAAATATGCTCGAAAGCACATGGAGTCGTTGACTCTGGATGGATTATCACACTGTTTTTGTTGAGACGCAACAGAAATCCCGTATACGTGAAAATTAAATGGTTGTTTAAGAATGTTGCACACTGTGCTCACTGATACGTTAACTTGTTGCGACATTTTCCTTAAGGACTTGGACTTTTCAGGATTCTTCTTGGATGTCTAGACATTTTTCTTCAGACAGCAGCCCTACTTGATCGCGGGGCATCTTCCGCATTTATCGTAACAAGAAAATTATTCAACACATTTCTAACCGTAATACAATGAGGAAGATTTGTATCAGGAAATATTTCTATATTTTGAACAACCATAAATGTGTATCGACCGACATTTCAAAACATTTGTTCAACCAAACTAATTATTTCTTCGGTTAATACCAACTTTCTGTTTGAAATACACAGAATACTCCAACAGACGACAACCATTCGCTGCATATTCCATCAAGATGGACTGTGGAGCACATTTTTTGAAGACATAATGCAGTTAAGTTTTCAAATTTGTTGTACATACAAAGTGTAGTGAGACGTTACATACACTCGGTAGTACCAACTTCAGTTCGAAATGTCGAATATTATATTGTGTCTCTTTATGGTCAAATAGAAAACGCAAAAGTGCTCCAATTCAAATGGTTGTTAAACTTAAAAGAAATAAATAATAGAGAAAACTGCAGATCTCTGTTTCATTTCTTTCATGCTCATGTTAATGATGTATAGTTAGCTACAATCTTATTTCTGTTATTCCAGTGTAAACATTGAGTGGTCTCGAGGTATAGTGTCCGCCTCGAGTGCTGGAGGTCCCGGGTTCAGGCCCCGGTGAGGACCAGGATTTATTTAAAAATTCCACCTGGATTTCCAATAATTTCCCCTGGTCTTTGGGTAGTGAGATCGGACGCCCGTGTGTATTGTTGCGCACGTAAAAAATCCCTTGGCAGTTGGAAATCGAAAAAGAGTAGCCTAACTGCGCTGCCAGGGCAAAATTTCGAGTTAAAAATCTATCCAATGCATTTCAGGATCCTCGCCGATGCAACGGAGTTCGTGCATTGAGCTGAGTTTCTCCAAACTCAGGTTTGAGTTAGGAGGAAAACAGAGCACTTATGGGTTAAACCGTGTGCCGTGATGTTGATCCAACGACTAAAACGACTAACAAAACGACTAAAACGACTAAACATTTATATAACTGTGGCACCACTGGGTTGACTTTACTGACGTGCATAATGTTACATAATTCATCGAATTCTTCTTCTTTTTCTATCGCACTGATACCGTCAGGTTAATGAAGCCGCTAACATCAGTAACTAGTTCCAGGTCCTACGATTCCTGTATATGTCTTTGTTCCATATGTTTGCAGATTAATTATTGTAACTTGCTGTTATGTCCTGTTCGCAATCGAAGATTTAACGCTGATACGGCCACTAAATGCAGTATTCAACTCCACGTCCCTGAGACGCCTGTAAGAGTTTGTTGGCATATTTGCTTATGCTTGTTTCTGTACGTTACCGTTATGTCCAGTCGACAATAAAACATGTATGCCACGATCTTACACGTTGATCATAAGCATCCATTCGTTCACGTATGCATGGGGATACTCAGGACAATAATGCTAATTATGTACTGTGTGCGTAAGGGAGTCGTGTAGCTCATTGGTTTGAGCGCTAGCCGGCCGACCGAGTGATTTTATGTTTAAACCCTCATCCAGGGGGATTCTGTTGTGGTATTAATTTACCTAAACAATCAGGTCAACCGAGCCTCAAATGGGTATTGAATAATTATCTGCGAATTTAAAGGCTGAGAGGAGATATTGACCCCACCATCCATAGAGTGCCATTTGGTCTGTACAAATACGAGACCAGAACCATGCACTCATCACTCATCACAGCGTGTAAATAGGTTCAACATTGCTGACTTAACCATCGTGTGTACGTTCTAACATAGTGGTTCTCAATCGGTTTGGAATTTCCCCCCCCCCCCCTAGGGGGGGGGGAATTATAGGGTTTCCAGGGGGGGGGGGGGGAGGAATGAAGATCATTTCAAGATCGCGTTAATACAAGAACCGATTACTTGATATTGCTTTTCCCTTCATAATTTACAGTTATGCACGTCTCATCCTTCTAAAATTCATTTCATAAAGTTAGTAGACAAACAAATCACGTTTTATGTGGATGTCTAGACCTGTTTTAACATATTTACCTTCCATTTTTACGTATACTGTGTAGGGGTGGGGGATTTTTTGGTAGGAAATATGAAGGGGGGGGGGAGGGGGGAATGACGTTATGAAAATATGGTGAAGGGGGGCACGGGCTAAATGTTTTATAGGAAAGGGGGGAGGGGTGACGTTCTTAAACTATGGTGAAGCGGGGGGGGGGGGATGGGCCAAAAAAAAAAAGTTGAGATCCTCTGTTCTAACAGATGTGGCAGATGTTGCGATTTGTGCACGTGACATTGTGGTGGTGGATATGACCTGTACTGTACTATATAGAGTGCTAGCATCATGGAGGAGTGGTTACACAGCTATCTGATTCCCTTACCGAAGCCTGGCAAAGACCACAGAAAAATCCAGGGATATCGAGTAATAACCATGCAGAATAAAATAGGCAAGCAGCTGGAGGAGTTAATAGCCAGAAAAATATCAAGCCAGCTAGAGAGGCAAAATGTTTTCCCACCTACCCCACGAGGGTACGGTCCAAAAAGAGAAACCTGGACCAATGCAGCAGTTTTTGCCCATGATGTCTATGAAGGTTTCCACTCAGGCATTGAAACATGTGCTGCAGCGATTAATCTTGAGGACGCCTGCAACAGAGTACCATTGGATGTTTTAATGTTTAAGCTTCTTGAACTCAAGATAAGTCCTTTCCTCCTTAGTTGGATTGCTGCAGTCCTCTTCCAACGGAAAGTAGTTTTTAGATGTAGCAGTTGGACGGCGGAACCAACAACAATATATCCTGGCCTACCACAGGGATCACCATTATCTCTGATGCTGTTCAACGCCTACACTGTGAGAATCGCCAGCGAGCAAATCATAGGACCGGGGAGGACATAGTCGTATGCAGACGATGTTTCAGTGTATCGTCAGGGTAAGCATAGAGATCAGGTTGCTGTGGAACTACAACGCGAACTAAATAGCATAAGCGCTTGGTGTGTTGAAGCTGGGGCACTGGTCAACCCAACAAAGGCAACAGTGACAAGGTTCTCTTTGAATAACCATATTGTCAACATCCCAACGCCAACTGTAAATCTGTGTTCAGAGACGGTGGAGAGAACGCAGGCAATGAATTACCTGGGGATACGATTTGATCGAAGCCTAGCTTATACTGAGCACTTGGACCAGGTGATAACAAATGCTTGGCGAGGTTTGGCTGCGATACGGGTGATGGCGAGGACAAACAGTGTGCATCGCCATCTATGTCTTCTTTACGAGTTTACGAGGGTCTGGTCCTTTCTGTTTTGGAATGTGCGATGGCGTTCCTGACTCTCAGCCGTAAGCAGATAGAACGGATGGAAAGGATACAGAACGAAGCTTTGCGTATTATTCTTGAATGTACAAGAGATGCAGCATGCATGGCGATTCACTACCTTCCTGATTTTCTAACCAAGAGGGACAGATACAAATTTGCCAAGCACATGCCTATCTCATAGTCAACTTAAACACACAACATTCACTGTATAGCGAGATTAAGAAGGTAAAGGGCAGCAGGTTAAAAAGAGGAAAGTCGTGGATGGGTCAAGCTGAAGACATTCTTCAGCAGGTGTATTCACTTGAGGACTTAAAACTTGGCGAGGAGTGGGTATAAGTGCCAACAGAGTTCAGTACACCCTTTTCAGTGTGCATCCAACTAGACAGGAAATGCAGTCAAGAAAATCCAGCTGATTAAGAGGCGAAAGTACAGGCTCTAATCTTTGAGAATTATGTATATGATGATGCTGCTAACTACACGGATGGGTCGGTCGTAAGAGGAGTGAGAAGTTCATGGGCCTTTACTGCTCAGGCTGGAGGGAAAATTGTGAAGAAAGATTCTGGCGCTTTTGTTTTGACCACAACCAGCCTGACTATGAAAGTCATGGCAGTAAGTAAAGCAATAGCATAGCTCGAGACACAGACATTCAATCGCACATTTGACTCAATGAGCATGCTCAGGAGGATAGAGATGGAGTGGGTCCGAAGAGAGTGGCTGCTGTCTCTGGAGTGGTCTCGGCTGGCAAAGATTAGTTCGATTTTCCAGGATATGCGGTTGTACAATGGAATGAGCGGGCTGACGGTGTTGCAGGTAGGGCTGAAGTGGAAGGCGGACGAGTCATGGACAAGGCAGACATTCTGAATGCCCTACGAGAAGTAAGTCGTTTACGAGAACCAATCGATGGCTGGGAATCTACAACCATGGTCAGGTGCGAGAACAGCAAGTTAAAAGAGGTGTGGCCAAACAAGAACACTACTCAGGAAGCCAAAGAAGAGTAATTAACCAACACAGAACTGGTGTCGTGAGCAGCTACACACTGCGGGATTTGCTGAGGAGGGGTCCGAGCACTTATGGACTGAATGGTTTGATGTGCAAGGAGGATGATCTGTCGACTGACTAACTAACTAAATAACTAACTAACTAACTAACTAACTAACTAACTAACTAACTAACTAACTAACTGACTGACTGACTGACTGACTGACTGACTGACTGACTAACTAACGAACTAACGAACGAACGAACTAACGAACGAACGAACGAACGAACGAACGAACGAACGAACTAACGAACTAACGAACTAACGAACTAACTAACTAACTAACGAACTAACTAACTAACTAACGAACTAACTAACTAACTAACTAACGAACTAACTAACTAACTAACTAACGAATGAACGAACTAACTAACTAACTAACTAACTAACTAACTAACTGACTGACTGACTGACTGACTGACTGACTGACTGACTAACTAACGAACTAACGAACGAACGAACGAACGAACGAACGAACGAACTAACGAACTAACGAACTAACTAACTAACTAACGAACTAACTAACTAACTAACTAACGAACTAACTAACTAACTAACTAACGAATGAACTAACTAACTAACTAACTAACTAACTAATTAACTAACTAACTAATTAACTAACTAACTAACTAACCAACCAACCAACCAACCAACGAACTAACCAACTAACCAACTAACTAACTAACTAACTAACTAAGTAACTTAGTAACTAAGTAACTAAGTAACTAACTAACTAAGTAACTAAGTAACTAAGTAACTAACTAACTAACTAACTACCTACCTACCTACCTACCTACCTACCTACCTACCTAACTAACTAACTAACTAACTAACTAACTAACTACCTACCTACCTACCTAACTAACTAACTAACTAACTACCTAACTAACTAACTACCTACCTACCTACCTGACTAACTAACTAACTAACGAACGAACGAACGAACTAACGAACGAATGAACGAAGGAACTAACGAACGAACGAATGAACGAACGAACTAACGAACGAACTAACGAACGAACTAACGAACTAACTAACTAACTAACTAACTAACTAACTAACTAAAAAACTAACTAACTAACTAACTAACCAACCAACCAACCAACCACCCACCCACCCACCCACCCAACCAACCAACCAACCAACCAACCAACCAACTAACTAACTAACTAACTAAACTAAACTAACACGTACTGAACAACGTAGAAGTACAACAATTATTGATTATTAATGGATAAATCACACCCAAAGACAGTTACATTACCTTAGAAAACATATCGTAGTGCCGGTATAATGAAAGTCCATCGTTGTCAGTGTTAAAAATGGCTCCGTGTGGGTCGTGTTTGTGACGGTGATAACAACAGATCCGATGCTATCTTACATCGATAAGCAATTAAACCAATTAGAGGGTTGGGAACGTTGCTCGTGTTGGCAGAAAACAACATAGCTTGATTTTTTTTTTAAATCTCACGTCGACAACCAAAGGTCAGACATTCTAGGTTGTTAAACGATATAATCAATAATGAGACGGATCAAGAAAGAGCATTGTTAAAGATTGGGATCAAGGAATGGTTCCAACACTTGTATGAACATTGGCAAAAGCATATAATACATAAAGGAACGAGTTATATATGAAGTGAATTAAACATAAAGTAAACGATATGTGAATTGAATTATATATAAAGTGTAGAGATCATTTAATTTTATCAAGCACCATATTTAAAGCTAACTCTCTGTTTCATGTTCGTCGCAATACAATCCATCCAATCCTTAATCCCTCCAAACCATTATATTTGATTCCATCTCCATTCTATACTGGTGATAATGCATTTCTCTAGTGCCTTGATTACGCTGACACATCACATTTGATTCCATCTCCATTCTATACTGGTGATAATGCATTTCTCTAGTGCCTTGATTACGCTGACACATCACATTTGATTCGAATTTCAACAAAGAAACATTTCTCAATACAACACACGTCCCATGTAATCTGTCAGTTGCTGTAACAAATACCATTGCTAATATTCCATTCGTATGCCCTTTTAATATTCCAGAATCGCAAGTATGCGGTTTTGCAATAACATTTCTTCCTAGCTGGCTTTCAGTCCTCCAACCATCATCATTCATATGTATCCTGCTAAATGATGTTGGCGTCCCCTGTATCTCCACTGATCTTGGTCAATAGTGCTCTGGAGTAACGTATTCATGTAAATCCTTCATGCCACAGCCTGAGGTCATACATCATCATATCTCCCGGTCTACTAATAGATCATATACCACATATCTTTTCCGTCACCACCGTATTGTCCAACGCTTCGTTTCTCATAAAAAGAACAAAGAATATTCTTTCTTTAATTCATGCGTTAATGCCCCAAATAAAAGTTTTAGCTACTATCAGATTCTTGACATCAACTCAGTTTTGTGAGACGTAATAACGTTGAACCCAAACGAATCAAACTTGAATCTATGAAACTGATGGTATTTCAGCCGACTAACCAAATTTGAACTTATGATATATAGGATATTTCTGCCTGCTGGCTTTCTTGAATCTATGATTTAGATTATATTTCAGCCAACGAACCAATATTAAACAAATTAAATCAGTCTGTAATTTTCTGTTTTCAGAAGAAAATGTATCCCGATCTTGACTTAAATCCAGCTAGTTTGCCAACCAGGGCCGATTGAATGGCACATCCCACACCGTACCGGCGTTTTTCCTCCTCTTCCTTCCACTCCAGAAGAATGTGTAGCCGGCACCCACTTCACTGATTTGGCCTTCTTCTGCAATTCGTGTCTCGCTCAAGGCTGCAATGTCGATGTTGTACCTGCCCAACTCTCTCATAATCAGTTCTGTTCGTCTCTCTGGGCTCGACGCGCCGTCTCTATCAAGTAGGGTGCGTACATTTCAAGTTCCGATGACACTCTTCCGCGTGCCATTGATAAGACAAGCTTGGTTCTATTGTCTAGCTTGAGGGATACATTATCAGGTTATGGTGGGTACTTTTAGCTGTACATGAGAAACATAGAGATCAGATAATACTCAGGATGCTGCCCGATGACTGTGTTTACGTTTGAATGAATGAGGCAGGCCTTGATAAAACAAATAAATAATGTAAATTGAATACGGTTTTGACATTTCTAGTCCAATATGGCGGATAGGCTGTGGAACTGTTCTGGCTTCTGGGGTGGTTTTGCTTCTGGCCACGATTTGCTTGCTCATTATCCTCATGTTAGATCGGTAGTACATTGTTCCGTCTTCCCGCTACTGAATAAAGGAGCGACACAGTGAGCTGTGGCTTTTAAGTGGAATGCTTTTACCGATCCTCGGTCGTTTGTATTGTGAACTGCATGTTAAAAAAAAAATGGCAAGTGGCCGGTCGCTGAACTAGCTGGTTTTGGCTTATGCAGCAATGTGTTTATAATGCTGTTTTTCTAGTGACTGCCACTTTCATCGGCAATGAACTGTAATTTTAGTGGCGGGCTATTATGTTGGTATTCTGGCAGCGGCCTTATATATGTATGCATGTGAGTGCTGTTGGATTGTCAGGAATGCTGTCTGTTCCGTTGTTAACATGGGACATTAAGTAGTATTTTGTGTGATTTTCACTGGCACCGGTAAGGAGCATTTTGGAGGTGACTTTTTGCCGTGAAATTGGAACCGAGGCTTACGACTAAGACGTAGGCAGTCGGCATTATTTGGCACGTTATAAGGAAAATTTTGTAGCAACTAGCTAATTTCAGGAGAAGAGACTACAGGAAAAGAAAACATATAAATAGCTTCATGATTTGCATTTTGACATACCTGGGGCAAAAACACAAAAGTGATCCAAGATCGTGTGAGGTAACAAAGCATGGTCTCCCTTTTCTATCAACATGACAAATGATGATGACTGATTAATACCAATTTCTGAGGCCTCTAAAGCAATAACAATGGCTTTATATTGCGTCTATATTCCATAGTCGTCGTGTCTGGTGAATGATAGGTCATGTCTTCATGATATCGACATTTATCAGCATGTATGATAATCACATTCACTGGAATGTATTTCATTAACCAATACCCGATTATTGCCCCAAACAAGAGTCAAGGCCCCATGACACAACTTCAGGTGTGCTAGGGATATGCAGCTATCCTCACAGGTGTACACACCAGACGTCACTCCACGGGTATGTGATCAATGTGACGCCGGTCCAAACGTCACTCCACGGGTATGTCATCAATGTGACGCCGGTCCAGACGTCACTCCACGGGTATGTCATCAATGTGACACCGGTGCAGACGTCACTCCACGGGTATGTCATCAATGTGACGCCGGTACAAACATCACTCCACGGGTATGTCATCAATGTGACGCCGGTCCAGACGTCACGCCACGGGTATGTCATCAATGTGACGCCGGTCCAAACGTCACTCCACGGGTATGTCATCAATGTGACGCCGGTCCAAACGTCACTCCACGGGTATGTCATCAATGTGACGCCGGTCCAGACGTCACTCCACGGGTATGTCATCAATGTGACGCCGGTCCAAACGTCACTCCACGGGTATGTCATCAATGTGACGCCGGTCCAGACGTCACTCCACGGGTATGTCATCAATGTGACGCCGATCCAAACGTCACTCCACGGGTATGTCATCAATGTGACGCCGGTCCAGACGTCACTCCACGGGTATGTCATCAATGTGACGCCGGTCCAGACGTCACTCCACGGGTATGTCATCAATGTGACGCCGGTCCAAACGTCACTCCACGGGCATGTCATCAATGTGACGCCGGTCCAAACGTCACTCCACGGGCATGTCATCAATGTGACGCCGGTCCAAACGTCACTCCACGGGTATGTCATCAATGTGACACCGGTCCAGACGTCACTCCACGGGCATGTCATCAATGTGACGCCGGTCCAAACATCACTCCACAGGTATGTCATCAATGTGACGCCGGTTCAGACGTCAATCCACGGGTATGTCATCAATGTGACGCCGGTCCAAACATCACTCCACGGGCATGTCATCAATGTGACGCCGGTCCAGACGTCACTCCACGGGTATGTCATCAATGTGACGCCGGTCCAAACATCACTCCACGGGTATGTCATCAATGTGACGCCGGTCCAGACGGAACTCCACGGGCATGTCATCAATTTGACGCCGGTCCAGACGTCACTCCACGGGCATGTCATCAATGTGACGCCGGTCCAGACGTCACTCCACGGGCAATGTCATCAATGTGACGCCGGTCCAGACGTCACTCCACGGGTATGTCATCAATGTGACGCCGGTCAAAACGTCACTCCACGGGCATGTCATCAATGTGACGCCGGTCCAAACGTCACTCCACGGGCATGTCATCAATGTGACGCCGGTCCAGACGTCACTCCACGGGTATGTCATCAATGTGACGCCGGTCCAAACGTCACTCCACGGGTATGTCATCAATATGACGCCAGTCCAAACATCACTCCACGGGTATGTCATCAATGTGACGCCGGTCCAAACGTCACTCCACGGGTATGTCATCAATGTGACGCCGTTCGAAACGTCACTCCACGGGTATGTCATCAATGTGACGCCGGTCCAAACGTCACTCCACGGGTATGCCATCAATGTGACGCCGGTCCAG
This sequence comes from Cepaea hortensis, assembly GCA_963921405.1. Taxonomy (NCBI): domain Eukaryota; kingdom Metazoa; phylum Mollusca; class Gastropoda; order Stylommatophora; family Helicidae; genus Cepaea; species Cepaea hortensis. Next base: position 33,055,960 of record OY992890.1, read on the forward strand.
ACGTCACTCCACGGGTATGTCATCAATGTGACGCCGGTCCAAACGTCACTCCACGGGTATGTCATCAATGTGACGCCGGTCCAGACGTCACTCCACGGGCATGTCATCAATGTGACACCGGTCCAAACGTCACTCCACGGGCATGTCATCAATGTGACGCCGGTCCAAACGTCACTCCACTGGTATGTCATCAATGTGACGCCGGTCCAAATGTCACTCCACGGGCATGTCATCAATGTGACGCCGGTCCAAACGTCACTCCACGGGCATGTCATCAATGTGACGCCGGATCAAACGTCACTCCACGGGCATGTCATCAATGTGACGACGGTCCAGTCGTCACTCCACGGGCATGTCATCAATGTGACGACGGTCCAAACGTCACTCCACGGGTATGTCATCAATGTGACACCGGTCCAAACGTCACTCCACGGGTATGTCATCAATGTGACACCGGTCCAAACGTCACTCCACGGGTATGTCATCAATGTGACGCCGGTCCAAACGTCACTCCACGGGTATGTCATCAATGTGACGCCGGTCCAGACGTCACTCCACGGGTATGTCATCAATGTGACGCCGGTCCAAACGTCACTCCATGGGCATGTCATCAATGTGACGCCGGTCCAGACGTCACTCCACGGGCATGTCATCAATGTGAAGCCGGTCCAGACGTCACTCCATGGGTATGTCATCAATGTGACGCCGGTCCAGACGTCACTCCACGGGTATGTCATCAATGTGACGCCGGTCCAAACCTCACTCCACGGGTATGTCATCAATGTGACGCCGGTCCAAACGTCACTCCACGGGTATGTCATCAATGTGACTCCGGTCCAGACGTCACTCCACGGGCATGTCATCAATGTGACGCCGGTCCAGACGTCACTCCACGGGCATGTCATCAATGTGACGCCGGTCCAAACGTCACTCCACGGGCATGTCATCAATGTGACGCCGGTTCAGACGTCACTCCAAGGGCATGTCATCAATGTGACGCCGGTCCAGACGTCACTCCACGGGCATGTCATCAATGTGACGCCGGTCCAGACGTCACTTCACGGGTATGTCATCAATGTGACGCCGGTCCAAACATCACTCCACGGGCATGTCATCAATGTGACGCTGGTCCAGACGTCACTCCACGGGTATGTCATCAATGTGACGCCGGTCCAAACATCACTCCACGGGTATGTCATCAATGTGACGCCGGTCCAGACGTCACTCCACGGGCATGTCATCAATGTGACGCCGGTCCAAACATCACTCCACGGGCATGTCATCAATGTGACGCCGGTCCAAACATCACTCCACGGGTATGTCATCAATGTGACACCGGTCCAAACGTCACTCCACGGGCATGTCATCAATGTGACGCCGGTCCAAACATCACTCCACGGGTATGTGATCAATGTGAGGCCGGTCCAAACGTACCTCCACGGGTATGTCATCAATGTGAGGCCGGTCCAAACGTCACTCCACGGGTATGTCATCAATGTGAGGCCGGTCCAAACGTCACTCCACGGGTATGTCATCAATGTGAGGCCGGTCCAAACATCACTCCACGGGTATGTCATCAATGTGACGCCGGTCCAAACATCACTCCACGGGTATGTCATCAATGTGACGCCGGTCCAAACATCACTCCACGGGTATGTCATCAATGTGACGCCGGTCCAAACATCACTCCACGGGTATGTCATCAATGTGACGCCGGTCCAAACATCACTCCACGGGTATGTCATCAATGTGACGCCGGTCCAAACATCACTCCACGGGTATGTCATCAATGTGAGGCCGGTCCAAACATAACTCCACGGGTATGTCATCAATGTGACGCCGGTCCAAACATCACTCCACGGGTATGTCATCAATGTGACGCCGGTCCAAACGTCACTCCACGGGTATGTCATCAATGTGACGCCGGTCCAGACGTCACTCCACGGGTATGTCATCAATGTGACGCCGGTCCAGACGTCACTCCACGGGCATGTCATCAATGTGACACCGGTCCAAACGTCACTCCACGGGCATGTCATCAATGTGACGCCGGTCCAAACGTCACTCCACGGGCATGTCATCAATGTGACGCCGGTCCAAACGTCACTCCACGGGCATGTCATCAATGTGACGCCGGTTCAAACGTCACTCCACGGGCATGTCATCAATGTGACGACGGTCCAGACGTCACTCCACGGGCATGTCATCAATGTGACGACGGTCCAAACGTCACTCCACGGGTATGTCATCAATGTGACGCCGATCCAAACGTCACTCCACGGGCATGTCATCAATGTGACGCCGGTCCAAACGTCACTCCACGGGCATGTCATCAATGTGACGCCGGTCCAGACGTCACTCCACGGGCATGTCATCAATGTGACGCCGGTCCAGACGTCACTCCACGGGAATGTCATCAATGTGACGCCGGTCCAAACATCACTCCACGGGCATGTCATCAATGTGACACCGGTCCAAACGTCACTCCACGGGTATGTCATCAATGTGACAACGGACCAAACGTCACTCCACGGGTATGTCATCAATGTGACGCCGGTCCAAACGTCAATCCACGGGTATGTCATCAATGTGACGCCGGTCCAGATGTCACTCCACGGGTATGTCATCAATGTGACGCCGGTCCAGACGTCACTCCACGGGTATGTCATCAATGTGACGCCGGTCCAAACATCACTCCACGGGCATGTCATCAATGTGACGCCGGTCCAGACGTCACTCCACGGGCATGTCATCAATGTGACGCCGGTCCAGACGTCACTCCACGGGTATGTCATCAATGTGACGCCGGCCATAACGTCACTCCACGGGTATGTCATCAATGTGACGCCGGTCCAGACGTCACTCCACGGGCATGTCATCAATGTGACGCCGGTCCAGACGTCACTCCACGGGCATGTCATCAATGTGACGCCGGTCCAGACGTCACTCCACGGGCATGTCATCAATGTGACACCGGTCCAGACGTCACTCCACGGGCATGTCATCAATGTGACGCCGGTCCAAACATCACTCCACGGGTATGTCATCAATGTGACGCCGGTCCAGACGTCACTCCACGTGTATGTCATCAATGTGACGCCGGTCCAAACATCACTCTACGGGCATGTCATCAATGTGACGCCGGTCCAAACGTCACTCCACGCGCATGTCATCAATGTGACGCCGGTCCAGACGTCACTCCACGGGTATGTCATCAATGTGACGCCGGTCCAAACATCACTCCACGGGTATGTCATCAATGTGACGCCGGTCCAGACGTCACTCCACGGGCATGTCATCAATGTGACGCCGGTCCAGACGTCACTCCACGGGCATGTCATCAATGTGACGCCGGTCCAGACGTCACTCCACGGGCATGTCATCAATGTGACGCCGGTCCAAACGTCACTCCACGGGCATGTCATCAATGTTACGCCGGTCCAAACATCACTCCACGGGTATGTCATCAATGTGACGCCGGTCCAGACGTCACTCCACGGGTATGTCATCAATGTGACGCCGGTCCAAACATCACTCCACGGGTATGTCATCAATGTGACGCCGGTCCAAACGTCACTCCACGGGCATGTCATCAATGTGACGCCGGTCCAGACGTCACTCCACGGGTATGTGATCAATGTGACGCCGGTCCAAACGTCACTCCACGGGTATGTGATCAATGTGACGCCGGTCCAAACGTCACTCCACGGGTATGTCATCAATGTGACGCCGGTCCAGACGTCACTCCACGGGCATGTCATCAATGTGACGCCGGTCCAAACATCACTCCACGGGTATGTGATCAATGTGACGCCGGTCCAAACGTCACTCCACGGGTATGTCATCAATGTGAGGCCGGTCCAAACGTCACTCCACGGGTATGTCATCAATGTGAGGCCGGTCCAAACGTCACTCGACGGGTATGTCATCAATGTGAGGCCGGTCCAAACGTCACTCCACGGGTATGTCATCAATGTGAGGCCGGTCCAAACATCACTCCACGGGTATGTCATCAATGTGACGCCGGTCCAAACATCACTCCACGGGCATGTCATCAATGTGACGCCGGTCCAAACATCACTCCACGGGTATGTGATCAATGTGATGCCGGTCCAAACATCACTCCACGGGTATGTCATCAATGTGACGCCGGTCCAAACGTCACTCCACGGGTATGTCATCAATGTGACGCCGGTCCAAACATCACTCTACGGGTATGTCATCAATGTGACGCCGGTCCAAACATCACTCCACGGGTATGTCATCAATGTGACGCCGGTCCAAACATCACTCCACGGGTATGTCATCAATGTGAGGCCGGTCCAAACGTCACTCCACGGGTATGTGATTAGTGTGACGCCAGTCTCATCTACTTCCCAGTACATTTCCTGATACCTGTTGTAGACTGAATAAACCCAGGCCTATGTTTTACAATTTGTCTCGATTTAAATCCACACACACATGGTCACCTGGCGGAGAGGTGAGAGTGCCAGCCAATATGTTACCACACACACACATATACACATACACATACACACATACACACAGACACACACACATACACCCAGACACACACACACATCCACACACACCAGGTACATACACACATCCACACACACACACACACACACACACACAATCACACACACACACCCAATCACACACATATCCAGTCACACACACATCACACATACACACATACACACATACACACACACCCAATCACATACACATACACACAACACACACGACATGTATGGGCAAGCAAACACACAACTCATGCACACGCCTCAAGCTACTTGGTATACGGTGCTAGACCCCTGGTCGTGTAGACCATTCGGCATCCCCAGGCTGATATTGTCAATATCCAGCCGGCCACTTTCACTTTCCTAAGTCTATTTCTGGTACATTTTATAGGTTGGGTTGAGCTCGGATCCCAGGACAGTTCTAGAATTCGACAACGTGCAAGCGACTACTCTAACATGTCTCCCCTACTTCTTTGACCATTCGCCGCCTTGTTTAGTTCTGAAGTAAGAACAAGAAATAAACACTTAATGGAATCTGAGATGTAATGTTATCGCACCCCCACCCCCTTACTCACACACACACATTCGCGCGCACACACACACACACACACACACACACACACACACAACAGCTAGGTTGAAATATTGACAAATGACACAAATCAGGAAAATAAAAGAGCACATGGACCACTTCTTAACATAATGAAAATCACCAGGACTCTCACAGCTTGATGTTACCATATGGCATTAATTCACACATAATAGAGTACTAGAGATGAACATAACGGGGGAGATAGGAAGGGGTAGACCAAGAATATATTTACGACACGGACAAGCATAAATCTGTCAATTCAGATATCATCATCATTATCATCATCATTATCATCATCATTATCATCAACATTATCACCATGTGATAGACCCTTATTTTAACAGACTACTCAGAACCCAATGAGTGACGTGGCTACTACCACGCCCACCGCCTTGTCTCCCTGGGACATTTCCTGGTCCCCATTTAGACTGGGTTGACCTGGGTGTAAAGAACAATGTTAAAACAAAATCCGACCGCAAAAGGGATTCGAACTGTGTCAGCCAGGCTGCAGGAAAACGTACATTACACTGGGTTACCGAGGCTCTCATCGACGTTAGAAATAATTTCAAAGTGCTCTCAGAATAAACCGTTTTAATGCAACCAAATATGTAAATGTGATTAGATACCATTAAACATGAACATCCCCATCATCATCGTCATCATCATTATCACCATCAGGTAGTAAAGGTTGATGATTTTAAATAGCTGCAATTTATATTGCCAGGTACATTATGCTAAACTTTATCCTGACCATGTGATCTTGTTTTCTGTCCGTTTATATTTTTACCGCTATATTATTCTGTGTTCTTAAATTTGTAGTGTGACTATTATTGGTATTCAGTGGATTACTTTGTCTATTATATTTGTTCTTTCTTTCAGCATTTTTTCAGCGCGTCTTTTATATTTAATATACCTAGCACTTTGTACATTATTTCCATTCACTATACTTGCCTAGGTATTCTGAAGACTCACATTTCAAACGGTTGAATTAGTACTCCGTATTTTTATAGTCAATACCCTCTGCATGCACGCGGTAGAGTTGAATAAATGTAACATATGTATGGAGAGAAGTATATGTTTCATATTGTTCAATGTGTACTTTACCATTTTGATTCTAATTGTAATTTCCGTGTTTCTTGTGGCATCTTTTGTCATTGTTTTGGCAAAGGTGGATATAACTTAATGACCGTTGCAGACTTCAATTATGTATATGAATGTCGACTGTTAGAAATTCATTTTACTTCAGTCTATTTACGTTCTTTCCTCTTGGTGAAGATCATTACTTTAGTCCTATTTACTGTAATTCACAGGGTGTGTTATTGGCTGTTCATATTTATTGTATCCAGCAGATGTTGCAGATCCTCTGCCATTAAGGATACACTGTCTGCATTTAGATTATTAATGTCTTGTCCCCCAATGACTAATGTATGTATAGTTTATATATGTGTAAGCGTAAAAATCTCTGACATCTAATCTGTGTATATGTTAAACAGCTCACAGACATTAGACACTCACTTTGACCTTTCGTCATCTGGGTTACTACTGAAGTTCATATATCGGACATATTCACTAAATATCATTAACTGATAAAGAGTCACAACATCATATTACGTTTCACCTGCTTGATATCAGAGTTCATGAAAATACAGATGAAGAAATTGAAGCCTGTTTGCAATATCGGTAAAAACATAAAAACATTCAAGAGGTTTTCATCAATCCTATAATGAAGTATAGAAATAAAATTACAAATCATGAAAGGAAATGTCATCACAGCAAACGAGCCAGTCACAACAAGATAGAATCGAATGGTTTTCCGCATTTGTCTCCACATGTCTTCTCTGAGGCCTGCTCTAACATTATCTTGTTGGTTTACGTTGTTAGAAGACAGTACAGCAACATTAACCGAGGCTATAGATCGACGATGTTTTATTGACAGAGCTGCTATTCGGAAATAAGCCAGTAATGTTACCGAGAGAAGTAGCAATGAGATACAACTGTCAATAAAGACAATGTTTAAATGTATGAAATCGTTGATTAAACAAACATATTTTTTTGGAATAACCACAGCTATTATCAGCATGTAGACTGGTAATACGATCCACAAAATAAGGATAATTATGGTGACCAATTGTTTGTTTACATATCTGAAGTAAAAGAACGGATGCACAATATATAAATAACGATCTACGGCAATCACAGTAATGTGAAGATATGCAACCATTGTAGTTCCCATATAACATACGTTTAGTGCCATATTTACATCTTCAAATATCCACTCCGATGGTGTCACCATGATGAAGATAATTCCTATCGCTATATTCATGAGTCCAACTATTGCGTCCGTCACAGCTAAGGAACGTCACGAAAATGTTGGCTACGCTGTGGAATTTTAGAGTTCGAATTATCACAAATATCATTAGAAAATTTTCGATGAAGATGACTGTTCCTACAGTGATATCTAAAATATTTAGCCATGTGTCACCAACTGGCTGGGGTTAGATCCCAGATGGGCAACCACTCAGCCAAAATCATTTTCTTCTACTGGGGTTTAGTTCTGGATGCAGTTTAAGATCCCCTAACTCTGTCAGAAGGGACTAGTTACCACCCAGATCCCAGAGAGAAAACGTGGAACTAATGTCTTTTATGCTGATTTAAGACACTGTCCCTGATACTCAAGAAAACAGCCAAGAAGTGGCTCGTTGAAGATATAATATATCTATATAGTTTTGGCTGTACTTGGTATCACCAGAAGTGAGAAAGGAGGAGTTAAGACATGCAACGTAATCTGGTTACTTATGACTGCATAGGCAAGATACCTCCCGGACATAGATTCCCACTTCTGGACAATATGTGCGAACCCCCACTAAATGATACAATAATGTGTGTACTTGATTAAGCTACACAAACATTTATAAACATTTAGAATTATACGGACAAATTGAGTTTTAAAATACAACAACTGTGTTTATTATTGCTATTGATGATCATATGATGATGATGATTATATTATGGTATACGTAACTCATCTGGCTGAAAAGCTCAGAAGCACATAGGTCATGCTTCCCCCAGTGAGACGCAGTTCACTGTCAGATTGAAGGAGTCCAAATTGGTCCCTCACAAGGCTAAGTCACTTCCTGATATGGGTTGTTGACTGTCCATTGCTCCTACGAGATCTGGAATGAAACGAACGGAGATGGGTAGTATCTACGTCTACACATCTCAAACACATATGTCTATACATTCATATAAACATACATTCAAGTCATAATATATGATGGTATGATGATAGATGATGGCATGTTACATAAACATATATCAGTTCTAAATAAATAAATATATATATGTATGTATTAATAAAACTATTTAGAACATCTATAGCTCAAAACATACATATTCATATACATTTGTGTAATGGAGTGTTTCCCATATAAGTTCACCTCACTTACTCTTTCCCTTTCTGATTCATTCATACTGTCTTGTCGGAAGGGCTGGTCGCACAGTCCTGTCGAACATTAAATGCCTTCCCTGAATCTGTCTGGGATATTGAATGTCCTAAGTCATGTCTGTCCTCATGCAGACATCATGCAGACAAGGTGAACTGGTGCCATTCCTCAAACCAAGTGGTTTCACCATAATCTTGGTAGGCACTCAAAGTGTTGGTCCAAATAATCAATGTTAATTGGACGCTATCAAGAGACTGGGAGCTCTCAGGAATTTCTCCTAAGTAGTCAGTCTCCCCAATGTTTAACATCATACAGGATGAATCTAAATGTATCTCCTGTACATGCATAAGCCACACGCTCATGTAGCTTGGATAATGGATTTCTCCAAATTATCACATACAACAAATCAGACAACCAAGTGGTGAATGAAAGAAGAAAATAAAGTTCACAGTGTAATAGTAAATCTAGAAACTGGAACATTAAGTACAAAGAAAATCCACAAGTGTAAAGTTTTGGAGAATATGCAGAACAAGAAACTACACAAGCCTTCAGACTAGCAGACAAACTAATCAGAATAATGGTATTACCTGGGTTATAGCTAGGAAATCCTGTCATACGACATTGTATCGAAGTAACAAAACGAGAGGGTAATCTCTCATCAGAAATTAAAATTCCGGCTTCCCTGGTACACTATTGTGAATGCGTCTGAAGTCTTGCTGGCCACTGCTCGTAGTTTTATTCTATTCAATTCCTGGCTAGTTCCCAGGTTGGCTAATTAATATTCCCCTTTTCATTAACTCCGCCTATTTTTCCATGTAAGATGATTTACCTAGATGGATTAAGTGCCAAATTCTTTTCACCCCTCCTCCTTTCCTGTGAAGGGTAGTTTCATCTGTCAATCAAATTGACCGATGCCCCCCACGCCTGAAACAATGAAACCTGCTTTGGCGGCAATGCAGTTGCGTCATTACATTCCAATAGGCTGGTAACACCAGCCTTCCCGGTTGCTGGCAGGAATGTGTCAGCCATGTGTTTCTACTTTGCCCCGTAGTATTGCGGAGAGGTGTTAAGCATCTGGTCCTAATTGCTCCTTTGTGGTGGCAATTACAGACGTCCCGGCTCCCCAAAGTCTGGACTTTTAGATAGGTGTTAGGCCTGCATTAAATTGCCGTCTTTGGATCACACGGGGTTTTCCCCTGAGTAGCATGTCCATGTATCAATTCATCTCCAGCCCAGATTTCACACTTTTCGGTCTTTCTCTCCCCTGGTACTGAAAACAATGAGTTTTCAACCTTTGATAGCGCCCGCCGCCGACTGGTGCCGTGATGTCTGAGTTTTACGTTTGATCTGGACATCAAAGCTTTCTCAGACCTAGCATTACAGAAATGATGGGGCGTGCGTGGTCAAAATGTAATTTTATCTTGTTTGCAATCTCTGTTAGTTTTTCCTTATTCCTTGGTTGGGGACTAGATTATTTTCTGGTGGATAATTATTCTTTTACATAGAGAATGATAGAATAATTAGTGTGGGCTCTTTAATTCCTTTCAAACTTGTGTCATTCGGATGCTGCCGGGGCTGTCCCGCCACATAGCTTCCCAATTTAAGTAGGTTCATTAATGAAGCCTATAACAGAGCCTCGGCAGCATTCAAGAATGTATCTAAGTGCTCTCCATTCCAGAATTACCTCCAAGTCTGGGTTCCCAATATTCCTTGTGGCAGTGGGGTGTCCGGTGCGTCCAGAAAGACATCCCATGTCCATTCTCCCAGGACAAATCTTGCAAATCTTTGCTCCTGGTGTTGTGTCGGATTTCCAGGCTATTGCTCGGTAATGTCCTGTCCTCTGGAGGTTTTACTTTTTCCCAGCCGGGAAATTGCAAAATGTATAACAAGATTCTCCGGCGCCGCAGAGAGACTGTTATTTTCCACTCAATTTCTGGCCCTTGTCCTATAAGCAGAGGAAGTGCCATCAGTGTTTTCTTAAAAGAATTGGTTGCAGTAATGTTGCTCCATTTTCTTTTCCTCCGTCGGCAAAAGATCATAAAATCCTTTAATCTCCTCCTTTTGGCAGGAAATTTGCTAAACATCATAATTTTATGATGTGCATTCAACTCATACTTGCCTCTTTCTTGGTAGGGCATCCGTTTACTCTCTCCTGATTTAAGAGTTTTCTTCCCTCGATAATTCTTTATCCAGGTGCGTTCCTCTTCAACAGAGTTCCATTTTGAATCTGTGTTTGAAAGTATAAGGCTAGTAGAAGTTGTCCAGCTTTGAGAAATCATGTTGTTCCCCAAGAACTGTGAATTTGTATCACTCCTTGTAGAAGTATACATAAACAGCTGTTCTCCCCATCCAACATTGGTTGAAGTGAAAGGTAAACAAGGTCCTGAGTGTTGAGTATACCAACCGCTCCGGTTTTGTTCCGCTGCAGAGTCCATCATTTGTGATCCCCTGTTAGCTTCAGCTGTGTTGATGATAGGCATTACCTTCATCCTGTCCAAAGAAGTATTTTCTTCTTTGTTGTTAGCAGATATGTTTATCGTCCCTCAATCAGAGTCCGTGGTATAACCTACATGAATGCTTTGTGTATCTTGAGTTTCCTTTTCGAAAGACTCCAAGATACTGACATCGTAAGAATTCTCCGTGTCTTGTTTGTCCTCCATGGCTGGGCTCTCTTGTGCCAAGTCCAATTGAAGTATTCTCTCCCTGGTCTGGTTTTCTTGTTCCAAATCCAATAGAAGTGAATGTTGTGGGATGTCATTTTCAATGCCATATCCCACCTGAGATAAGTAATTCAAACTGATAATTATTTCATCTTGTGTGGCCACACCGTGAGAAACAATGGAATCCTGTTTTACATCCATTCCGGTCTCAGTTGAATTCATTTCCACTCCTAGTTTCTCTGAACTGAAGGGAATAAAAGAGTCGGGTAAGGTCTCGCCTTCGATCTCTTTAATAGTTTTCCTCAGGTCCTCCTCCTCCTGGATTTTTCTCCTTTGGGAAGTCTTAGGAAGCTCCTGAGATTGCTGGGTTGCCAAGCCAGCTAATCCGCTTTCATTGCGGTGTAAACATTTATCACGTTTGTGACTGTTTACCGAACGCTTGGTACATTTATTCCTATTCCGTTTATTTTTAATATTTTTAGGAATAGGCGAGGGAAGCATCTGCCTTTCTGTGCGCAAGTTTTTGTTTTTCTGAGCCATGTGGATTTGCGAAGGAATGCATGCCTCTTCTTTGTGACGGTCAGCTTCCCCGCTTTCTATCAGAGTTTCGGCTTGAGTGATTGGCTTTTCCTCAATCGAGCTGGTAGATTCCTCCACGTTCAGTATTTCAATTTGCTTCTTCTTCATCTCATCTTCTTCAGCTTTGTGACGCATATCTGCTTCTAATTCTGCAACTCTTTTCATCATCTGCTCATCTTCTTTGTCCCACCAATCCATTTCTTCTCTAATAAATAGTTCTAGCTTCTCTCCTACTAAGCCGAGCCTTATGCCCCATCCTCTAGCGGACTCTAAGAAATCTGTGCGTGCATCCATGATCTCTTCTCAGCTTAAACTCAGGTAAGTAATTATATTATTACCCTACAGAGAGCTAGTCAGATTTATGCTAGAGCAGGATAGTGACAAGAGGAACAGACACTGCTATGAGAATGATAGTAGTGAATTAGAGTGAGAAAGTTGATGCAAAGCAGTCCGTCATACACTGAATTAACTAAGAATTATCAAATTATTCATGATTAAATCAAATGATAAAGCATGTAATCAAAAAATCATCAAGTAAATCATCAATAAACTAATTAATATCACTAATTAATGTGATTATTAATTCTACAGTGGTGAATGATGTAAATTAACTCATATGATATTATCCATTATTAACTTTTTAACAAGTTATTTAAATTCTACAGACTTCCCTAGAAACAAATTCCTAAGTTAATACTTAGCAAATGTAATGGGTGAAGAATGAAAGAATGGTTTATGAAAATCAATAGTCTAGAATTTATTCTCTGATTCTATCATGGATGAGAAGTCCTGATGTGTCAAAATCTTGCCTACAATCAAGCAAGCTATTACATTAGAAATAAATTATAACTAACTAATGCTGCTAAGAATGTAAGTGAGAATTACCTAGGTTCTATCCATGGGCAAGACCAGAATAATACCAGAGTAACAGATTTGAAATAGGTTCGTTCCTTGCGAGCGAACCAAGTTTTCAAGTGTTTACTCCCGTATTCTATAGTGGGCGAGCAGACCAATAGGCTCTAGGGTTTACTCCCGGATTCTATCCCGGACGAGCCCCCAATATGTCACCAACTGGCTGGGGTTAGATCCCAGATGGGCAACCACTCAGCCAAAATCATTTTCTTCTACTGGGGTTTAGTTCTGGATGCAGTTTAAGATCCCCTAACTCTGTCAGAAGGGACTAGTTACCACCCAGATCCCAGAGAGAAAACGTGGAACTAATGTCTTTTATGCTGATTTAAGACACTGTCCCTGATACTCAAGAAAACAGCCAAGAAGTGGCTCGTTGAAGATATAATATATCTATATAGTTTTGGCTGTACTTGGTATCACCAGAAGTGAGAAAGGAGGAGTTAAGACATGCAACGTAATCTGGTTACTTATGACTGCATAGGCAAGATACCTCCCGGACATAGATTCCCACTTCTGGACAATATGTGCGAACCCCCACTAAATGATACAATAATGTGTGTACTTGATTAAGCTACACAAACATTTATAAACATTTAGAATTATACGGACAAATTGAGTTTTAAAATACAACAACTGTGTTTATTATTGCTATTGATGATCATATGATGATGATGATTATATTATGGTATACGTAACTCATCTGGCTGAAAAGCTCAGAAGCACATAGGTCATGCTTCCCCCAGTGAGACGCAGTTCACTGTCAGATTGAAGGAGTCCAAATTGGTCCCTCACAAGGCTAAGTCACTTCCTGATATGGGTTGTTGACTGTCCATTGCTCCTACGAGATCTGGAATGAAACGAACGGAGATGGGTAGTATCTACGTCTACACATCTCAAACACATATGTCTATACATTCATATAAACATACATTCAAGTCATAATATATGATGGTATGATGATAGATGATGGCATGTTACATAAACATATATCAGTTCTAAATAAATAAATATATATATGTATGTATTAATAAAACTATTTAGAACATCTATAGCTCAAAACATACATATTCATATACATTTGTGTAATGGAGTGTTTCCCATATAAGTTCACCTCACTTACTCTTTCCCTTTCTGATTCATTCATACTGTCTTGTCGGAAGGGCTGGTCGCACAGTCCTGTCGAACATTAAATGCCTTCCCTGAATCTGTCTGGGATATTGAATGTCCTAAGTCATGTCTGTCCTCATGCAGACATCATGCAGACAAGGTGAACTGGTGCCATTCCTCAAACCAAGTGGTTTCACCATAATCTTGGTAGGCACTCAAAGTGTTGGTCCAAATAATCAATGTTAATTGGACGCTATCAAGAGACTGGGAGCTCTCAGGAATTTCTCCTAAGTAGTCAGTCTCCCCAATGTTTAACATCATACAGGATGAATCTAAATGTATCTCCTGTACATGCATAAGCCACACGCTCATGTAGCTTGGATAATGGATTTCTCCAAATTATCACATACAACAAATCAGACAACCAAGTGGTGAATGAAAGAAGAAAATAAAGTTCACAGTGTAATAGTAAATCTAGAAACTGGAACATTAAGTACAAAGAAAATCCACAAGTGTAAAGTTTTGGAGAATATGCAGAACAAGAAACTACACAAGCCTTCAGACTAGCAGACAAACTAATCAGAATAATGGTATTACCTGGGTTATAGCTAGGAAATCCTGTCATACGACATTGTATCGAAGTAACAAAACGAGAGGGTAATCTCTCATCAGAAATTAAAATTCCGGCTTCCCTGGTACACTATTGTGAATGCGTCTGAAGTCTTGCTGGCCACTGCTCGTAGTTTTATTCTATTCAATTCCTGGCTAGTTCCCAGGTTGGCTAATTAATATTCCCCTTTTCATTAACTCCGCCTATTTTTCCATGTAAGATGATTTACCTAGATGGATTAAGTGCCAAATTCTTTTCACCCCTCCTCCTTTCCTGTGAAGGGTAGTTTCATCTGTCAATCAAATTGACCGATGCCCCCCACGCCTGAAACAATGAAACCTGCTTTGGCGGCAATGCAGTTGCGTCATTACATTCCAATAGGCTGGTAACACCAGCCTTCCCGGTTGCTGGCAGGAATGTGTCAGCCATGTGTTTCTACTTTGCCCCGTAGTATTGCGGAGAGGTGTTAAGCATCTGGTCCTAATTGCTCCTTTGTGGTGGCAATTACAGACGTCCCGGCTCCCCAAAGTCTGGACTTTTAGATAGGTGTTAGGCCTGCATTAAATTGCCGTCTTTGGATCACACGGGGTTTTCCCCTGAGTAGCATGTCCATGTATCAATTCATCTCCAGCCCAGATTTCACACTTTTCGGTCTTTCTCTCCCCTGGTACTGAAAACAATGAGTTTTCAACCTTTGATAGCGCCCGCCGCCGACTGGTGCCGTGATGTCTGAGTTTTACGTTTGATCTGGACATCAAAGCTTTCTCAGACCTAGCATTACAGAAATGATGGGGCGTGCGTGGTCAAAATGTAATTTTATCTTGTTTGCAATCTCTGTTAGTTTTTCCTTATTCCTTGGTTGGGGACTAGATTATTTTCTGGTGGATAATTATTCTTTTACATAGAGAATGATAGAATAATTAGTGTGGGCTCTTTAATTCCTTTCAAACTTGTGTCATTCGGATGCTGCCGGGGCTGTCCCGCCACATAGCTTCCCAATTTAAGTAGGTTCATTAATGAAGCCTATAACAGAGCCTCGGCAGCATTCAAGAATGTATCTAAGTGCTCTCCATTCCAGAATTACCTCCAAGTCTGGGTTCCCAATATTCCTTGTGGCAGTGGGGTGTCCGGTGCGTCCAGAAAGACATCCCATGTCCATTCTCCCAGGACAAATCTTGCAAATCTTTGCTCCTGGTGTTGTGTCGGATTTCCAGGCTATTGCTCGGTAATGTCCTGTCCTCTGGAGGTTTTACTTTTTCCCAGCCGGGAAATTGCAAAATGTATAACAAGATTCTCCGGCGCCGCAGAGAGACTGTTATTTTCCACTCAATTTCTGGCCCTTGTCCTATAAGCAGAGGAAGTGCCATCAGTGTTTTCTTAAAAGAATTGGTTGCAGTAATGTTGCTCCATTTTCTTTTCCTCCGTCGGCAAAAGATCATAAAATCCTTTAATCTCCTCCTTTTGGCAGGAAATTTGCTAAACATCATAATTTTATGATGTGCATTCAACTCATACTTGCCTCTTTCTTGGTAGGGCATCCGTTTACTCTCTCCTGATTTAAGAGTTTTCTTCCCTCGATAATTCTTTATCCAGGTGCGTTCCTCTTCAACAGAGTTCCATTTTGAATCTGTGTTTGAAAGTATAAGGCTAGTAGAAGTTGTCCAGCTTTGAGAAATCATGTTGTTCCCCAAGAACTGTGAATTTGTATCACTCCTTGTAGAAGTATACATAAACAGCTGTTCTCCCCATCCAACATTGGTTGAAGTGAAAGGTAAACAAGGTCCTGAGTGTTGAGTATACCAACCGCTCCGGTTTTGTTCCGCTGCAGAGTCCATCATTTGTGATCCCCTGTTAGCTTCAGCTGTGTTGATGATAGGCATTACCTTCATCCTGTCCAAAGAAGTATTTTCTTCTTTGTTGTTAGCAGATATGTTTATCGTCCCTGAATCAGAGTCCGTGGTATAACCTACATGAATGCTTTGTGTATCTTGAGTTTCCTTTTCGAAAGACTCCAAGATACTGACATCGTAAGAATTCTCCGTGTCTTGTTTGTCCTCCATGGCTGGGCTCTCTTGTGCCAAGTCCAATTGAAGTATTCTCTCCCTGGTCTGGTTTTCTTGTTCCAAATCCAATAGAAGTGAATGTTGTGGGATGTCATTTTCAATGCCATATCCCACCTGAGATAAGTAATTCAAACTGATAATTATTTCATCTTGTGTGGCCACACCGTGAGAAACAATGGAATCCTGTTTTACATCCATTCCGGTCTCAGTTGAATTCATTTCCACTCCTAGTTTCTCTGAACTGAAGGGAATAAAAGAGTCGGGTAAGGTCTCGCCTTCGATCTCTTTAATAGTTTTCCTCAGGTCCTCCTCCTCCTGGATTTTTCTCCTTTGGGAAGTCTTAGGAAGCTCCTGAGATTGCTGGGTTGCCAAGCCAGCTAATCCGCTTTCATTGCGGTGTAAACATTTATCACGTTTGTGACTGTTTACCGAACGCTTGGTACATTTATTCCTATTCCGTTTATTTTTAATATTTTTAGGAATAGGCGAGGGAAGCATCTGCCTTTCTGTGCGCAAGTTTTTGTTTTTCTGAGCCATGTGGATTTGCGAAGGAATGCATGCCTCTTCTTTGTGACGGTCAGCTTCCCCGCTTTCTATCAGAGTTTCGGCTTGAGTGATTGGCTTTTCCTCAATCGAGCTGGTAGATTCCTCCACGTTCAGTATTTCAATTTGCTTCTTCTTCATCTCATCTTCTTCAGCTTTGTGACGCATATCTGCTTCTAATTCTGCAACTCTTTTCATCATCTGCTCATCTTCTTTGTCCCACCAATCCATTTCTTCTCTAATAAATAGTTCTAGCTTCTCTCCTACTAAGCCGAGCCTTATGCCCCATCCTCTAGCGGACTCTAAGAAATCTGTGCGTGCATCCATGATCTCTTCTCAGCTTAAACTCAGGTAAGTAATTATATTATTACCCTACAGAGAGCTAGTCAGATTTATGCTAGAGCAGGATAGTGACAAGAGGAACAGACACTGCTATGAGAATGATAGTAGTGAATTAGAGTGAGAAAGTTGATGCAAAGCAGTCCGTCATACACTGAATTAACTAAGAATTATCAAATTATTCATGATTAAATCAAATGATAAAGCATGTAATCAAAAAATCATCAAGTAAATCATCAATAAACTAATTAATATCACTAATTAATGTGATTATTAATTCTACAGTGGTGAATGATGTAAATTAACTCATATGATATTATCCATTATTAACTTTTTAACAAGTTATTTAAATTCTACAGACTTCCCTAGAAACAAATTCCTAAGTTAATACTTAGCAAATGTAATGGGTGAAGAATGAAAGAATGGTTTATGAAAATCAATAGTCTAGAATTTATTCTCTGATTCTATCATGGATGAGAAGTCCTGATGTGTCAAAATCTTGCCTACAATCAAGCAAGCTATTACATTAGAAATAAATTATAACTAACTAATGCTGCTAAGAATGTAAGTGAGAATTACCTAGGTTCTATCCATGGGCAAGACCAGAATAATACCAGAGTAACAGATTTGAAATAGGTTCGTTCCTTGCGAGCGAACCAAGTTTTCAAGTGTTTACTCCCGTATTCTATAGCGGGCGAGCAGACCAATAGGCTCTAGGGTTTACTCCCGGATTCTATCCCGGACGAGCCCCCAATATGTCACCAACTGGCTGGGGTTAGATCCCAGATGGGCAACCACTCAGCCAAAATCATTTTCTTCTACTGGGGTTTAGTTCTGGATGCAGTTTAAGATCCCCTAACTCTGTCAGAAGGGACTAGTTACCACCCAGATCCCAGAGAGAAAACGTGGAACTAATGTCTTTTATGCTGATTTAAGACACTGTCCCTGATACTCAAGAAAACAGCCAAGAAGTGGCTCGTTGAAGATATAATATATCTATATAGTTTTGGCTGTACTTGGTATCACCAGAAGTGAGAAAGGAGGAGTTAAGACATGCAACGTAATCTGGTTACTTATGACTGCATAGGCAAGATACCTCCCGGACATAGATTCCCACTTCTGGACAATATGTGCGAACCCCCACTAAATGATACAATAATGTGTGTACTTGATTAAGCTACACAAACATTTATAAACATTTAGAATTATACGGACAAATTGAGTTTTAAAATACAACAACTGTGTTTATTATTGCTATTGATGATCATATGATGATGATGATTATATTATGGTATACGTAACTCATCTGGCTGAAAAGCTCAGAAGCACATAGGTCATGCTTCCCCCAGTGAGACGCAGTTCACTGTCAGATTGAAGGAGTCCAAATTGGTCCCTCACAAGGCTAAGTCACTTCCTGATATGGGTTGTTGACTGTCCATTGCTCCTACGAGATCTGGAATGAAACGAACGGAGATGGGTAGTATCTACGTCTACACATCTCAAACACATATGTCTATACATTCATATAAACATACATTCAAGTCATAATATATGATGGTATGATGATAGATGATGGCATGTTACATAAACATATATCAGTTCTAAATAAATAAATATATATATGTATGTATTAATAAAACTATTTAGAACATCTATAGCTCAAAACATACATATTCATATACATTTGTGTAATGGAGTGTTTCCCATATAAGTTCACCTCACTTACTCTTTCCCTTTCTGATTCATTCATACTGTCTTGTCGGAAGGGCTGGTCGCACAGTCCTGTCGAACATTAAATGCCTTCCCTGAATCTGTCTGGGATATTGAATGTCCTAAGTCATGTCTGTCCTCATGCAGACATCATGCAGACAAGGTGAACTGGTGCCATTCCTCAAACCAAGTGGTTTCACCATAATCTTGGTAGGCACTCAAAGTGTTGGTCCAAATAATCAATGTTAATTGGACGCTATCAAGAGACTGGGAGCTCTCAGGAATTTCTCCTAAGTAGTCAGTCTCCCCAATGTTTAACATCATACAGGATGAATCTAAATGTATCTCCTGTACATGCATAAGCCACACGCTGATGTAGCTTGGATAATGGATTTCTCCAAATTATCACATACAACAAATCAGACAACCAAGTGGTGAATGAAAGAAGAAAATAAAGTTCACAGTGTAATAGTAAATCTAGAAACTGGAACATTAAGTACAAAGAAAATCCACAAGTGTAAAGTTTTGGAGAATATGCAGAACAAGAAACTACACAAGCCTTCAGACTAGCAGACAAACTAATCAGAATAATGGTATTACCTGGGTTATAGCTAGGAAATCCTGTCATACGACATTGTATCGAAGTAACAAAACGAGAGGGTAATCTCTCATCAGAAATTAAAATTCCGGCTTCCCTGGTACACTATTGTGAATGCGTCTGAAGTCTTGCTGGCCACTGCTCGTAGTTTTATTCTATTCAATTCCTGGCTAGTTCCCAGGTTGGCTAATTAATATTCCCCTTTTCATTAACTCCGCCTATTTTTCCATGTAAGATGATTTACCTAGATGGATTAAGTGCCAAATTCTTTTCACCCCTCCTCCTTTCCTGTGAAGGGTAGTTTCATCTGTCAATCAAATTGACCGATGCCCCCCACGCCTGAAACAATGAAACCTGCTTTGGCGGCAATGCAGTTGCGTCATTACATTCCAATAGGCTGGTAACACCAGCCTTCCCGGTTGCTGGCAGGAATGTGTCAGCCATGTGTTTCTACTTTGCCCCGTAGTATTGCGGAGAGGTGTTAAGCATCTGGTCCTAATTGCTCCTTTGTGGTGGCAATTACAGACGTCCCGGCTCCCCAAAGTCTGGACTTTTAGATAGGTGTTAGGCCTGCATTAAATTGCCGTCTTTGGATCACACGGGGTTTTCCCCTGAGTAGCATGTCCATGTATCAATTCATCTCCAGCCCAGATTTCACACTTTTCGGTCTTTCTCTCCCCTGGTACTGAAAACAATGAGTTTTCAACCTTTGATAGCGCCCGCCGCCGACTGGTGCCGTGATGTCTGAGTTTTACGTTTAACCACAGCTATTATCAGCATGTAGACTGGTAATACGATCCACAAAATAAGGATAATTATGGTGACCAATTGTTTGTTTACATATCTGAAGTAAAAGAACGGATGCACAATATATAAATAACGATCTACGGCAATCACAGTAATGTGAAGATATGCAACCATTGTAGTTCCCAGATAACATACGTTTAGTGCCATATTTACATCTTCAAATATCCACTCCGATGGTGTCACCATGATGAAGATAATTCCTATCGCTATATTCATGAGTCCAACTATTGCGTCCGTCACAGCTAAGGAACGTCACGAAAATGTTGGCTACGCTGTGGAGTTTTAGAGTTCGAATTATCACAAATATCATTAGAAAATTTTCGATGAAGATGACTGTTCCTACAGTGATATCTAAATTATTTAGCCATGTAAGATCGGGGCAGCTCGTGTGCATGTCAGTGGTGCTTTCGTTCATTGTTTTTTGTTTTTTCAAAGCATCCTAAACAAAAGATATTGGCACTCATTAAGAGTGCAATCTATACAAAGCACACAATGCTTAAGTTTTGTAACAAACAAAGTTGGTCGTGTTCCTCCGCGTCTCCATAGTAAAGCCATCCATGTGTAGCAACACATTATGTTGAGCTCGTCCTCAATTAAACAATGCTAATGTGTTAAAACAATGTAAACAATGAAAATGATAATATGTCCCTTTACCGAAGGCATGTAGAGTATTGTTACTGAGTTTGTAACGCACGTGGCAATAGTTTAGAAACACGGCATAACACGCACGTTATGTATAACGTTCAGACTTCATGTGATCCCTGGTTCAAACAGAAATGCCTAACATCAGAAGTGGGACCCGGACACCGAACAGAGTTATCTCCATCTGAGTGTTTAATCAACAAATTAAACCAGCAATGGACGACACTGTAGTTTGTTAAATCAGCGATCACTCACATCACAGTGCACCCAGAATACAGACAGTTTCAGATAGGATACCATAGCATAAGTGAGCCGCATTAACACAGTGGCTAGCACTCTGCTTGCCGGCCCGGTGTTCTTGTATTCAAATTCCAATTGTGGCGGGTACTTTTGTTTTCAAATTGTCCTAAGCTTACAGGTCGAACAAGGCTAACATGGATAATAGGACATGTTCTGGGAAGTTAACGCATCTTGGTGGTATCGATGACCTAACCCATCTAGAACAGGTTAATATAGAAACATGTGGATCTAGCACTACACACCCAATACGCATCAAATCACTGAGTCTGTGAATGCTTTTCAAGACAAAGACATATGCGAAAACTCTTATAAAGTAGAGTGGATCGAACATTGACTTCGTTTTAACGTCATTAAAAAGAGTCAATCTCTAGCTGAAATTGTTCAGAAACGTTACTGCTGATTGGTTGGGTGATTAGTTAATTGGTTGGGTGATTAGTTGGTTGGTCGGATGATTAGTTAGTTGGTTGGGTAATCAGTTGGTTGGTTGGATAATTAGTTGGTTGGTTGGATGATTTGTTGGTTGGTTGAGTGATTAGTTGATTGGTTGGATGGCAATTTGGTGGGTCGATATTATTGTAGGTTTGTCGTTCGGTCGACTGGCGATCGTTTTGTAGTCTATTGATCGGCGGGTCCGTTGGTTCGTTGGCTGGCTGTTCAGCTCTGTGAAACATTACGGTTTAGCTGGAATGTCTGAAACATTGGCGTTCATGTCGTTTGAGATCTGAAAAGATATTAAATGTATTGGTGTAAGGTTGGTGTAGAGTATTTTCTCATGATCTGGTACCACAATACCATTTTCACTGAGAATGTGTAGCTTAGCTTCACGTCCCCTCTCCAAAGTGAGAAATTGACGATTTGCAAGACTGGCAACGAAACTTCACATCTGAGGCGGGGGTAGTGTAAGCTGTAATGAAATCATGATTTAGCACAGCAAATAAGCACTGGCTGAGATTATGGTTGTGTTGGTCATGCTTCCTCGACGGGAATTTGGTTGTTCATTGTTAACAGACAATCCGAATGCCCAGAGGAAAAGAACAGTTACTGACAAACTGATATTGATGCCAGATGAGGCAAGTTGCCTTGTTCACATCCCTGGTTTTAAGGGCAATGAAACTCCGCCATTATGTATCTGTCGCCATGACGATACATTCTGCCAACGTGTTTATTGTGCAACATATTGTATAATCTGTCCATATAAACTGTTGCCGGCCTGGACATTGATTTGTCCATTGCTCGGAAAAGATTGAGCTCCTTGAATAGTTAGAGAGTTATATATAGTATGTATAGATTTGACACTTTTAGAAATACATGCACACATTCTTGTCACGAAATGAGCTACCTTGTGATTGGTCGAATGGGGAAATAAAATGAAGCCAGGAAATACAATACTGGCTCATTCCTAAATGATATACAGTAAAAGATGGATTTACCGTCACTCGTTTAACCGTCAGTTTTTGTTATCCGTCAAAGTCCTTCACACACACACACACACACACACGCACGCACGCACGCACGCACGCACGCACACACACACACACACATATTATATATAACCTGAGCATCACTCCTGTCCATTTGTTTCTCCGTGTCACCTGTCCTGAGTGTATGGTTTTAGATACATGACGCTAATTAGTGTCACGTCAGAGTCTCGTTCTAGTTGAGGGGGAAGCAAAAACTTCACGTCAGATGTTGGCGGTGTTATGAAGCCCTGTACTTTAGGTTTAAACCTATAAGAAAGGGAAACATCTACAAGGCGAACCAGTAGGACTACTGTTTAATATTAAATCAAAGAACCTATTCTCTCAATGGATCCGGTAGGACCTGCCGAGATTTATTGATATCGATTTAAACGTATACAAGTTTTGAGTGGTGAAAAAGACAAGCGTTCTACAGGACAGACTAGAAAATAACGATGTCTCTTGGACTGTTCGGTTCCATTAACGGTCCAAGATAATTATGGACTCCACGGCTTGTGGGAAGTGGAGTATCTTAGGAATTCACTTGGAATCTAACTCCTCAGGGAAATATAAACATATTTACTACTTTCTGGGTGGAAAAGGTTTTTACTTAATTAACTGAGGAAAATGCAAAGAATACCATGGAAAGATACAAAACCCAATGAACAAGTCCTTCAAGAAACAAATGAAGATCGTAAACTGATTAGAGACATTAGACGTAGACAGTCAAACATTTTTTGGCATGTTATGAGAAGAAATGAATTAGAGAACTTGGTGACAACTGGCAAGATCGAAGGGAACAGACCAAAGGGAAGATCGAGAAGTAAATACCTGGATGGCTTGGCCACGTGGTATGGTCGAGACAGAAAAACGGAGCTGATCCACGACTCTGGTGATCGAGTGAGATGGCAGAAGATGACCCCCAACGCTTATCGGCATGGCACATAATGGATGGATGGATTTTTTATCATCGTGTGGCTGTGCCGAGACCCTGCGCATAAATCTACGTTGCTTTACATGGCTGCGCTGGACTTTACTGTCATTATCTTTCGTGTACAATACTGTTGTTTGTCCATCAAGAATGATGATGACCATTCATTTCATCCATGGGATTGAACGTATGGAGCCGTGGGTTCTAAGATGGCTGATAAGGCCTATTTTGGCTCGAAATGTTATTTGACAATGTGGGCAAAGAAAGCTTGACGTTTCTGGAGGAGGATTTCCTGCAGTGGTTTTTCTGTCCTGCCTTTTCTTCACAGCTCTTGCAGTCCTGGTTGCCTCACATATGACTGCACCCTTGCGTAATGATGCACGCCACGAATTTCGGTCTCTGGCTGCAGCCTCCCATGTGTCATGATGAATTCCAAAAGCATTCAGTGAAATTTTCAGAGTGTCTTTAAAGCGTTTCCTCTGGCCACCTTCTGATTCTTCATCAGTAGAGAGTGGATACTGGGCATGGACGCTCTTTCTAGGACTTCAGTGTCTGGAATCTTGTCTTGCCAATTAATCTTCAGTAGCTTCCTTAGGCAGACTGTGTGGAAGTGGTTTAATTTCCTAGCGTGTCGCTGATAAACAGTCCAGGTTTCACAAGCATATAGCAGTGTGGATAATACAACTGCTTTGTAGACTTTTAGCTTTGTTTGCAGGCTTATTCCAGTTCTGTCCCATATTCTTGTACAGTCTGCCAAAGGCCGCACTGGCCTTGGAGATTCTTGCATTCACTTCGTCATCAATTGTGACAGCTTGTGACACAGTGCTGCAAAGATAGGTGAATTTATATATATATGTCACACGTCATTCTTGATGATAATATCACGAAGGTCTTACGATGATATGTTCGTGATATAGTCGTGCGTGTGATGGTCGTTGTCTAGGTAACGATGCTTCTGGTGTGTCAATCGAGCTATCTAACTGTCTCTTAATCCAACTTACCCCAGCAGTGCACCTTCACCAGTCATGAAACAAGATTGAGTTGGCGCACATAATCCTTTATTACAGAAAGAACACGGACAGACGGAACATGTTTATACATCCAGAAATAATGTAATCCATAGAATATAAATATCCTCCTCACAATTTAACCAGCACACATCACTGTCTTCTCACGGCCTGCTGAATCTAAAATTCACAAGACATTTAGTCCAACTACTATCCATGGCTGGATCTCCCACAATACGACCCACCCACTGGGTCGGAGCCTCTGCTCTCTATGTAACCCACTCTGGGTTTTAGGACTCCCTTCACAGCTCGGAGAATCCCACAACACCGTTCTCCGTCGACTACCGACTCGTTCGGTATCTAAAACTCAACTCTCCTCAGTCCCTTTACTTCAACACACAAATACCCTATCTCTCGCCCCATCCACCCTAGGGGTTTTTCTCTACCCTCACTATTTTATTTCTCAGGACTGGCTGTTTTCTCATAGCCAGGGCAGTCACTTTACTATCTCCCACTTTCATCTCCATTCTTTCTCATGCCCGGTCACTCAACTCATTGTCAATGACCCAGGCTTATGTCATCACCCCCCTCTTAAAAGAAAACTTCGTTTTCAAATATTGGGAGACTAAAACTTACTAAACATGTGACCCAGACATATTGCCTATGTAGCCCTAAGTATGGCTCCATCTCACTTTAGCTACCACCCTAAATAATACACCAAATGCTCATAGTACACTCCCATATTCCCCACACATACATACAAGAATCTTTCTATCTTGTGTACCAATGCATGAACTAATACATCACATAATAATAATAATACATCACAGGAAACATCATATCTGTGTATCTGCAGGTCTATTAACATCTTCAAAAAGACACAAGCTATTTGTGTACCGACCATATATCAGGTGGTTCTTTTCTTGCATCAACCCACCTCTGATTTCTGTCGATGCTGTGTCTACCTTTCATGTACCCATGACTCATGTTACCTCTACAATTACAACATCTGTTTGCTATCCCTAGCCCTGGGTCAGTAATGTCGCGAACACTCTTTTGACCTGACTCAACTTTCCTATCTGCATATTGCACCGTTACACTTGAGTCTCTGTTTAGTCTGAAGTCTTTATTCAATTTTGGCCCATATATCTGGCACCTTGCTTTCTGCTGCATACGCCTTATGCCTATGTGCCCTGCACATGCACTATCCTGAGCTGTTCTAGTATATTGGTCTCTATGTGCTAAAGGTACTGCTCCTTGCCCACGTGCAGTTCCACTATCTGAAAAGCTGCGAGTGAGAACATTGTTCTTCCTCTCGAAGCAACATCTACCTTTCTTTGACTTCCTATGTTCTACTCTCCTACACCCTTGGGAACATTTGTTCAGAGTAGTATCTTGTCTCTGGGAGTCACTAGCACTATATTTGGGATTCATTCTCATCTGCTCAACTGTACTATCCTTGTCCTGAGTTCCTGTGTCTACTTCAAGTGCCTCTTCTACCTCAGCTATACTCTCTAATTTAGGTTCTCCTGTGGTAACTACCTCATTACTGCTTATACTATATTTTTGGTCCCAATAAACTACTTCCTCTTCTGTACAATCTTTAACTCCTATAACATTTCCTATGATCAAATCAGCCACTGGTGAGTCCAAAACACACGCTGTCACTCTTCCAGTGATATATGGTGTTTTTACTGTTATTATGGCTAATGGGTAGAACTCTACTGTGCCGTAGAATGTTATGCATCTAATCTTTTTCCCTGTATAATCCGTGGAATCTATTAAACTTTTACTCACTCCGATAGACGTACATCCGGAATCCCTAATTGTTAACGTTGGTCTATCATTGACGAATCCCTGATGCAGCTTCAGACTTCCTCCTTCATGCACTGCTGATCCTGCTTTCACTGTATGACCACATATTAGGACTGGCTGACTGTCTTTTTCAAAAAGAGGTTTGCACCCACTACAATCTTCATTGTTCAGCGTCTCAATTACTTGCGCTGCATTTGAGTGCTCTGTTTCTCTCATCCTACATTGATGGCTGACATGCCCCTTCTTTCCACATTTGAAACAGATGACCTCCCTTCTACTGTTGTTCGTTGGTCCATCTGATGGTTGTGCATCACACTCTGTCATTTTGTGTCTCCAGCTCCCACAATTCCAGCATCCGGCATAACTATTTGGACGTCTCTGGAAATTCCCCCTTTTGTATGGGTACCGTCCTGCTCTACCAAAATGGTTGCCACGGAAACCATTATCTTGAGACTCTTGTAGTTCACCTTTCTGTGCTGAATCCACACTTTTCGCCCTTGGTCTGATGACAGGATTCTGGTCCTGTTTAGTGTACGCTGCACAGACTATTCCCTCACTCATTAGTTTCCCAATAGATACATTAGGATGTGCAGTCATGTAGTTTTGCCCTAACTGAGACATTGTGTCTATGTCCTTTGGCTTACGTTCCTCAAAGAAAGCCACTAAATTGGTATTACATGAAGCTAATACTTTGTCTCTTAACACTAAATCTACTAATTTATTAAAATCTGTCCCTACTTCTGCGAGCTCCATCCATTTATTAAATGTGTTCTTTACTGTGTTAACAAAGTCTGTGAAATCTTGATTGGTCTCTGGCACTAACTGTCTAAACTTTGTTCTATATCCATGCTCAGATAGTTGGAACTTTGTCAGCAAACGTTGACGTAAGATAGTGTAGTAGTTTCTTTATTCTACAGGTAAATTGAACATGGTGTCTAGTGCCTTACCCATAAGAAACTCGCCAAGTCGCATCGCATACTCTTCTTCTGGGATGCCTAAAGTTTTCGCTGATGCTTGAAATCTGTCAAGATACGATTCAAGACAATCCCGGTCCGTAAAGTATGGGAGTTTTAGTCTCTGTGACGACTGCGAAGGTCTTCTGCTTTCCTCACTTTGACCTTTCGAAGATAGTTCTAATTTTCTGAGAGCAATTTCAGCTTCCATCTTAATCTTCTCTTTCTCAATTTCCATTTTCATTTGTGTCTCTTTCTCTTCCTGTAGACGCTTGTTTTCTATTTCAGCTAACTTTACTTCCTGTAGACGTTTGTTTTCCATTTCAGCTAGTTTTACTTGTGTCTCTTCCTGTAGACGCTTGTTTTCCATTTCAGCTAGTTTACTTGTGTCTCTTTCTCTTCCTGTAGACGCTTGTTTTCCATTTCAGCTAGATTTACTTGTGTCTCTTTCTCTTCCTGCAGACGCTTTGCCTCGCGTTCATTATGCCTCTCCTCTCTTTCCGTCTGTTTTTGTTCTTTTGCTTCGGCATACTCCTGTAACTCTTTACCTTTCAGGCCTATTCGTTCACCTGCTTCAATATAGTCCATTAAAGTAGGCATCTTGTACTTGTGGACACGTTGCTGTCAATCAGCCAACTATAAATGTATAGACTCTGCTGCTAGTCAGTGTCACTTCGCTACGTACACCACAACTCCCTGTGTACGTAAATTCGTAGTGCAAAAATATCACTCTGTACTCACCCAGTCACTCTATAAGCACTAGGTAGTGAGGGAAAATATCCTCCCTCGCATATATCTATAACAAATAGTTGTATAACATTTCTGGAAATATTGTTAAACATACATATAAATACATATACAAACAAATGGATGATAACAGTAAGTGTTTTCTATAAACGCTAGACTCACAAGCCAAGTACACGGAGACGGTGATCGCAAAGAAATAAACTACAGTAACAACCACAAGCTTGTGTAGGGACACCCACAGTGCGCGTAATATATAAACTGACAAAGACCACTAGACAGCAGAAATGACGAAAGATCACAATAATAACATATATCCGAACACAACAAATATCATTTGTAAATATAACGAAAAGAAAGAGAGAAAAAAAAAATTATAGCATAAAAATATACGGAAATCTGACGTCAAACACAAACTGGCACGTTATATAATTCAGGACCGTCCCTGCAGAACCAAATAAATCGACCTTTCGATCTTCTTCCCAGAAATTATATATGGTGCACCTCAGAAAATAACTTTTCGCCCTGTCTCCCGGCCTTCGAGAAACAACACAAAAATCCCCTACTCTTGACAAACACTGGACCATATACAAATAATTGCGTAACACAAGACAACAATAAATATGACGATGGGAGCAAAACAAAAAATAATGTGCAACTGGTTGGCCGACAAATATGTGCCTATTCATCCGTCGCCACAAGTTTTTATTTTGCTGTTAATAGTTTTTCACAATATGCTGGAAATGTCTGTGTTAAATTGTCCGAAATGTTTACGATATTCCAAATTTGTTGCTTGGTGACTTAATTTCACGTGGTGATCACAAGTTCCAACTGTCGACACAAGTTGAAGATGATAGTGATTATCCAAAATGTTCTTTCGATGTGTTGTTGTTCCCGGGACGTGGTGACACGAACGTAATAATCCAAACGTCTTTATACCTTCGTTGTGGAGATGGCGCTTTGCTGTATCACTTATATGATTATATGATAGACTCACGTTTAATGACAAAGTTCGACATAAAAAATGACAGCAAATGTCCAACACTTTAACTCTGAACAGTCGGTTCTTTTTTTTTGGCGAAGAAATGCAACCCTGCCTGCGGTGATGACATGTCATCATTTGTTGTAACAATGATTGCTCATGACAGAGTAATGATAACGATAGTCGAACAGTTCAACAAAGGCGAAACATAAAGTCTGGTTTTCGTTCATAAACAAGTTGTTTATCCAGTTCTCTGGAAAATCTCAGTAACTTTTCACTGTCCCCAACATTGACCCGCAGGTCAACTTCAGTAATCTTTGTCACAATAATACACTCTGTAAACTGACCGGAAACTTTTCCCGTTATTCACAAAGACACCTGTCCTGTCCCACCCAGCCGTGGTAGGGTTACCGTTACTACCCCTTTTGTTAGCTGTCCTCGTAAACAGCGCTGACCCGAATTTTCCGTGGAAACTCACAATTTCCACCGACCTCCCCCGTCGTGTTAGCTGTGGTAAAATTCTTCACCTGTCGACTCGTGACCCACCCAGTGCGTTGCCTTAGCACACACACACACACACACAATTCTCACCACGCACAGGATGTTGCGACGAAATTGCTCTCTGTCTTCAATCCTGTCCTGTCACACACACACCTAGGACTCACCGCTCTTGTCGCAAACACCTCACTGTCCACGCGACATTTCCTCTGTGCTGTTTTGACTAGTGACTACCCCTGTCACCGTAGTCGACTCTCCCGGTTGATCTGTGCTGCGTTAATTCTCTGACACCCCCGCTCGCTTCAGCGATATGGTTGGTATCCAATTCACCTGTAGTAAACTTGACGTGAACTGACTGTTAGCTTGAGTTTTTACTCCCGTCTTTCTGTGTGAATTATCTGGCGCACACACAAAGAGTTCACATTACCCTCTTGAAGCCACACAATCCAAATTGTCAAGGGTTTGCTAGCTTGATGGAACGAAGTCACAGATAATAACTCCTCTCTCAGCGAAGAGCCCACAAATATCTCAGAATGACACCAATGTCTATAATGCAATGGGTTTCTTGATCGGACGAGCTCTCAGATGTCACACGTCGTTCTTGATGATAATATCACGAAGGTCTTACGATGATATGTTCGTGATATAGTCGTGCGTGTGATGGTCGTTGTCTAGGTAACGATGCTTCTGGTGTGTCAATCGAGCTATCTAACTGTCTCTTAATCCAACTCACCCCAGCAGTGCACCTTCACCAGTCATGAAACAAGATTGAGTTGGCGCACATAATCCTTTATTACAAAAAGAACACGGACAGACGGAAAATGTTTATACATCCAGAAATAATGTAATCCATAGAATATAAATATACTCCTCACAATTTAACCAGCACACATCACTGTCTTCTCACGGCCTGCTGAATCTCAAATTCACAAGACATTTAGTCCAACTACTATCCACGGCTGGATCTCCCACAATACGACCCACCCACTGGGTCGGAGCCTCTGCTCTCTATGTAACCCACTCTGGGTTTTAGGACTCCCTTCACAGCTCGGAGACTCCCACAACACCGTTCTCCTTCGACTACCGACTCGTTAGGTATCTAAAACTCAACTCTCCTCAGTCCCTTGACTTCAACACACAAATACCCTATCTCTCGCCCCATCCACCCTAGGGGTTTTTCTCTACCCTCACTATTTTATTTCTCAGGACTGGCTGTTTTCTCATAGCCAGGTCAGTCACTTTACTGTCTCTCACTTTCATCTCCATTCTTTCTCATGCCCGGTCACTCAACTCATTGTCAATGACCCAGGCTTATGTCAATATATATATATATATATATATATATATATATATATATATATATATATATATATATATATGAAGGATCAGTAGTCTCTTGGCATTAGAGTACATGTGTGAATGAGTAGGTATGTTTACATTTGGATGTATTCACCTGTGAGTCTTTAATGTTGCAGGATCCCCATTTGTATTTGTTCGTTGAAAAGATTATCACCATCAGATGAAGCAGCATGCCTTCGCAACAATCGAGTGGAATCATCCTTTCTGTTGCACTTGATGCACTATCACCCTCACGTGAAGAAACCAAGAGCCAGATCCAGCCCAGGAGGAGACTGTCTACCCTGATTTTGTGACATCTTGTCAACATGGTATTCTCAACGCTGAGAGCAGCAAGAAAAGTAATCTGCAGTTGAGATTAATTGTGCTGAGCATCAGAGGAGCTCATGACCCTATTCCCAAGGCTGAAAGAACCAGGTGGATCGAACTCCAGTAGTTTGTAAGATTTGTCCTGGCTGCAGGGCAGTCTTCATTAAGAGGCTTTGGATTCGAATCCCGATAAATCTTTATCTATTAATTTGTGTATTGTCTAGTGTCTCCACTGATCTGTACTTCTTTCCTCTATGTCTATGAGTGTCAATCAATACTTGCGAGTTTGCTTAAACATTAATGTGACATTTGGAGAAAAAAAATGTGCTCACCACGCGTAAGAGAATAGTAGCCCTACAGTGTAGGGATTAGGTTAGAAGCTGTTTAAACAAAAATCGTAGCTGTACTCCATTGAACGCATTCAGGTGGATGACGGATGTATGTGAGGATGGGGGATGTGTGTTTGGCTGGGTGGTTGGGGTGTGTGTGTGGGTGGGAGGGTAGATGAGAGATGCATGTGTTGATGGGTGGGTGGGTGATGTGTGGGTGTGAGTGGTTCATGGATGAGTACGTGAGTGGGTGGATGTGTGTGAGAGATGAGTGTATGGTTGGGAATGTG
This sequence comes from Cepaea hortensis, assembly GCA_963921405.1. Taxonomy (NCBI): domain Eukaryota; kingdom Metazoa; phylum Mollusca; class Gastropoda; order Stylommatophora; family Helicidae; genus Cepaea; species Cepaea hortensis. The sequence continues at coordinate 33,088,062 of OY992890.1, forward strand.
TGTGTTTGTGGGAAGATGTGCGTGAGCGGCGGATGTGTGTGGGTGGCGTATATGTGGGTGGTGGGTGTGTGTGGGTGGGAGTTGTGTGTTTTTGGGTGTTTATGGGTGGGGGATATGCGTGGGCAGGTGGGGAGATGTGTTTGTGGGTGGGGATGTGAGTATAGGTGGATGATGTGTAGTTGAGAGGTGGCGGATATTGGGTGGGTGAGTGGGTGTAGATTGGCTAATTGTGTGGGTGGGTGGGGAAAATTGTGAGGGTGCAGGATGTATGTATGGATAGGTGCGGGATGTGTGGGTTGACAGGGGTATGTGAGTGTGGTTTTGTGATGTGTTTCGCTGGGTGGTTTCAGGTGTGTGGGTGGGTGGTGGAGAATATGTGGGTGGGTGTGTGTGTGTCGGTTATGGGATGGGTTGGGGATGTATGTGTGGGTGGGGAAATGTGTGTGGGTGGGGGATCGGTGGGTGGGTGGCGGCATGTATGTATGCCTGAGTCTGTGTGAGTGCGTGGAGGTATGTGTGGGTGGGTGGGGGTGTGGTGGGTGGGGGATGTGTGGGTGGCTGAGGGATGTGTGGGTGGATGGGAGATGTGTCTCACAACATTGCAATATGCACTGTTTATGTTTACAACTTTCATTTGACAATGTTTTTTCCCATGTGAATGTACCATGTGTAATATGCATTGTTTATGCTTACAAAATCAATTTGACAATGTTTATTTCCCCTATGTAAATGTAACATGCATATTTGATGAATGAAAGTTGAGTGATCGAAATGGCCGAATGCTTAATTTGTTACCCTTTTAAAATAAAGTTCGTTCGTTCGTTCGTTCGTTCATTCAATACCACGTCCTTTGCAGAACCTCGTCCCATAACAACCTTCCGGAAAACCTCTCGATCAAAGCAAGATGTCCCACGTCCGATACACCCATCTGGAGATCATCAACCACATCCTGCACCCATCTTCTCTGTGGCCTTCCTCTTTCCCTCTTCCCAGGTTTTTACCCCTCCATTAATGTTTTCTCCAAACTTTAATGATGTTTCAAGTGACTACAATATTTCAATTTTCTTTGTTTTATCGTCTTTAAAAGCCAACCTTCTTTAATACTCAGCTCTTGAAGTATGGATGCATTAGTTCTTTTCTTTACCCAAGATATTCTTAGAACTCGTCTATAACATTTATATTCAAAGGCATTTATGCGCTGTTCAGCTTCTTAAATAAGTGCCCAGGTCTCACAGGCGTATGTTGCAATGGGAAAGATGCATGCTCTTAAAAATCTAATGTTTGTAGTTCTGTCTGTCCTATTCCATAATTTATTCAGTTGTTTTAGTTTTTGAAAGGCAATTGATAGTCGTCGTTTAATTTCTTTCATTGTGTCACCGTTGTTGGTAATCAATGACCCAAGATATTCACAATTTTCCACCACCTCCAATTTTTCCTCATTAACATATATTTCTTTCTCCACAGTAGTTATATCTGTATGTATTATCTTTGTTTTTGCTATGTTAAGATATAAGTTGTGATTTTCACTATTCAGTTGGGTTGAGGCTATTAGATTTTCTATACCAGTCTGTGTTGTGGATAGTAATACTGTATCATCAGCATACCGAATCTCTGGTATGTCATGACCACCGATATTTTTGGCATCATATAGCTCCCTGTTTATATCATCTCTTGCATTTCTCATTATATTTTCGGCGTACAGGTTAATTAAATAGGGAGACAGCACACATCCCTGGCGGACTCCTTGTTTGATGTCAAACCAATCTGATGTCTAGCCATCCATTCTAACCGCTGCTTGTTGGTCTAGATAGAGCATTCTTATAAGTTGTATTACATGTGGTGGAACGCCCATATTCCTCATGATTTCCCAAAGTTTCTGATATTGTACACAGTCAAATGCCTTTGAATAATCCACAAAACATGAGAACATGTTTACATTAAATTCTCTGCACTTCTCTATTATTAAACACATATTGAGAATGTGATCTCTTTTTCCTCTTCCTTGTCTAAATACAGTTTGAACCACGTTAATTTCTTCTTCCATTTTCTTACGAACTCTTCCCATTATGATTTTTAGTAGAATTTTACTTGCACGACTGATCAGGGCAACAGTTCTATAGTTGGTGCATAATTTTAGGTTGCCCTTTTTTGGTATTGGAATGAAGATAGTTCTCTTCCAATCTTTTGGCCATATACTATATTTCCATATCTTTTTACATAATGCCTGACAGATTTGTATGCTTTCTTCTCCTCCCGCTTTAATTAGTTCAGCTGGTATCTCATCACATCCAGGTGATTTACCATTCTTCAGGTTCTTTATTGCACATGAGATTTCATCTAATGAGGGTTCAGGTTCTGTCTCTGCTGTCATTGGCTCGTGTATCTCCTTCATATCCTCACTGTCACTCATATCATACATTCCACTGCACTACGCTTGCCATCTTTCTAGAATTTGTCTAGATTCTGTTAAGGTATTTCCCATCTTGTCACAGATAACATTCAGTTGAGGTTGAACATTTCTTGTCAATAACTTCATTTCGTTCAACATTTCGTAATCTCTTCCAATCGTATGATATTGCTATATTCTGGTACAGAAATCTTGTATATATTGATATTTGTCCTTTCTTGTGTTCTTTCTTATTTATCGAGTTAAAAATGTTTACTTCATCCTGTTGTTATCGAATTCTCCTCCTTTCTGTTTCAGCTCCCTTCGTTGTTTTATTAATTCTAACGTGTCTGATGTAATCCATGGCTTAAGTTGCTTTTTCTTGGTCGGAAATAAATCTTTGGCTGCAGTTATCAAGATATCTCTAGCTTATACTGCCAGTTCATCAGGTGTCATTTCCTCTTGTACAGACACCAAGACCCCAAAACGATTCCTAACTTCTACGGTGTATGCATCTGATATTTTTGTGAGATCAAAACGAAGTGGCCTTGGTCCTCGGGTAAGCTTTTTTGAGTTTTAATGTCAGATCTACTTCTAATAACTAATGATCCGTATCACAGTCTGCACTTCGTAGGAGTCGTGCAGATGTTATGCTTGATCTCCATCTTATTTCTATTAAAATATTATCTATCTGATTTTTGGTAATACTGTCCTGGGACTTCCATTTGAAGTGTCTTCTTGGGTGTTGTTTAAAAAGTGTGTTGGCTATCGTTAACTCATTTTCTGTGCAAAATTCTATTAATTTGTCACCTGCATCATTTCTATTTCCCAATCCAAATTTTCCTACAACGTGTCATTCATTTTTAGCTCTTCCTGTACCTATGTTTACATTAAAATCTCCCATTATTATTGCTATATCATTATAACCAATTTTAGTTAATGTGTCTTTCGGTGTATTGTAAAAATCTTCACTTTCGTCCTCCTCTGCTGTTGAAGTAGGTGCATATATAAGTATGAGACTTGTGTTTTTTGGACGGCCTTTAAATCTAACAGTGAGGATTTTATCACTAACTGGGTTATATCCTATTAAAGCTTTTACAGTTGTTTTATCTAAACAAAATGCCACTCCACTCTGGCCTCCGACGTCTCTACCAGAATAAATGAAACTAGCATGCCATAAAACTCGATGAAGGGTGACTGGCGAGAGTCTGGCTACAGAATCCCGTAGAAAACTTAAGATGAGAAACAATTCCAACCAGTTATGAACAAATCTATACATAGCTCTGCTTGAATTAGTTAAGAGCTTCTGTTGCATTGGGAGATGGAAGACGGGTGAAGAGAAGAAGGGGAAGACGCTGAAATGTTTAACTTAGCTGAGTAAACAACAGGTTACTGCATTCCATTCACCTGATCAATATTAATGCCCCACAATAAAATGTTAAGTTTACATGTATAAAAAATAAATAACCGTGTCCCAGTCATATCTGCGACTCATAAAATTATTACATCATGTAGAGATAATTCATATCTGCGACTCATAACATTATTACATCATATAGAGATAATATAAATATCTTGCGTATGGAGATGTCATGAATGCCATTTTATGTTCTGTTGTCAGGAGATATCCAAGTGGCTTTGTGCATCTTTTATTGGCAAAACACGATCTGCCACGACATACAGACTTACTGATAAAAGAACATGTGCATGTGTATCCATTTGTTTTTCTTCACAGCAAGTCCGTCCTTCCTAAAAATCTATGTATGGCCCGTATTACCCGATCCGACCTTGGCATTCTGGTCACCCAACGACATTCTCATACGGACAATTTATTACCTGTAGTACTTTGGGAGCCACGGTGGCGCAGTTGTATCACGTGTATCTGTAGGTCTTGTCGGTATGGGTTTAAATTGGCATTGAGGTGCATGTTTAGAATTACCATGCTCTTACAGGTCGACCCAGCCTAAAACTGGTACCAGCAAATGTATTGGAAAGTAAAGGCGGTCGTTATGATAATGACCACATCACCCCTCGAGAACTGATTGGTCCATAATAATACGGTTTTAGCACTACATGCACAATACGCCACAGTGAGTGCAACGTGTTTTTATTTTTTACGATTTAATATAGTACTGTTAAGTTTCATATACCATTCCTCCTTCACTAATTTATCCTGAACAATTGTGGACGCTGACGCTGCATCACGTGCATTGTTATTTTATTTATCTGTGTGTGTGTGTTTTTTTTTTTTTTTTTTTTTTTTGGGGGGGGGGGGGGTGGTTGTAAATGTGTGTTTTAAGTGGTTGTAAATTTTTCTATTGTTATTCTAGAACTCACGTGTTCCCACTCTATTGGTGTTTTCCCTGCTTCTTTTCATTACAATAGGGCCATTTCTTCCCCGTGATATGCAATTGTTTCTGTATAACCTGAGAACAACACTGGTTCATCTTTTCTTAGAAGTTTTATGTCTGCCCTATTCTATCTGGTCTCGCATAATTACCAAATTCCCAAGTCAATTTAAAGAAATGTATCTCCATTGGTTTTCGAAAATATGACCCCCGGGCCGGCAGGCAAGCATGCTAGTCACTGTAATACGGCAAGTCACGGGAAACGCAAGACATTGTGACATTGATACGTTGAACACTGTAATTATTATCAAAGAACAAACATAGTCACGTTAAGTGTCACATGACCGTCCTTCTTGTGAAACCAAACACAGATAATGGACTGGTATCGATTGTAAATGTTAGAAGCTTTAGAAGCAAATATTCCATTATAACAAATCAAGACAGCAGAAACATGTTGCAGTGCATCCTAAGAGAGTGATTCGAACACAACATTCTCTAATGTTTTATGGTAGAAGACTATGTGTGAATGATACTCGTGAAAATAGTTACTGTGCGATTTATCAGTTCAAAGAGGATTACTTCTTTCGTGGCTGTGATTGTCTCACTTATTTATTAAAAAGGATTGTATAGTTTTACAGTCATATGAAGATTACATGAAGTATACCTGGCGAAACTGTTAAATGATTCAGTGCCTAACAAAAAGTGGGTTTGGACGAAACATGCTACACAATCAAATGAACAAGTATTATAATGTTCATATCCGTTCACTGAGCATTAAAATTGCGGAAGATACCACGAAACAAAACAAATAACACGATGACGCTAGTATGGCGATATATCGTCTTTCTGTCCTAAAGGGAGAGTACATTTGACAATATATTATCCTTCGGCATTGAATCAGTTAATCTTCCGCCTCGCACGACTGTTGTTGTGGGTTTGATACCGAACTCCGTCACGTGGTTCACGCGGAGACCACCAGTGTAGATGGTGCTCTGTGCGATGTTGTCGTTAGTCCGCCTTGCTAAACGATGGATATGCATTTAAGATAAACAGGGTGCAATGACACCGATTTTATTGCCTTTAAAATACCTTATATAAAATACCCGGAATGCTGTTTGAAAGTTTATTTCACCAATCAGTAAAATAAATTGTACCGCAGAGCTAGTAAGATAGGCGGATTCCTGCCGACGAAAGCAGTCCTTCTTATGTGAAAGTTTTGCAACTTTTACTTTCTTCTTAGTTTCCGAGACTTTGCTTCCTGGTATCTTTCTCCTGTCGTTGTTTCGCACCTTCAAATCTCGCCTCGAGACGTTTTAATTATTTTTCGCTGTTTCCGACAAATACACCACAGTGTGTGTCTTCCCACAAGCCATCCTGCCTTCCTGATGGCTTACGCTGTGCACAAGGTGCATAATGACTCATCTACATTATCACGGCACCTTCCATTTAACCTTATCAAGTCCTTTTCCCTGGCAATTTTGCATCTGCCTATATCGGCGGTTCGCTATATGGTGAAGGTGGTCCTACGTTCATTGTGTATTGTGTGAAGTTGTTATTGAAGTTCAACAATATAAGGTTGGGAATAGATTATTGTTAATTCACCTGCAAGATTATTAAGGCGTAATTAAAGAACAACAACTTGAACTATCCAAAACAAGTCAGGCGAAGACTGGCTGTCGCAAAAAAAGTAAAACAGTATTGACAACACATGGAATAACACCTTAAAATAAGATTAAGTAAAAATATTAAGAACATACATTATAAAAGTGGGAACGTGTGAATGTGAGTCATGGACCTCTTCGCAATCATTACAGGATATACTTTGGCTTTTGAGCTTAACGATTACAGAAACATTCTTAGAATTTGTTCATTATCATCATCATTCAGTGCCTTGCCGAATGACGTGGGCGATCATTCCTCTCCACAACTTGCCATCTCCGCTGTGTTGTCTCTCTTCCGTGTCATGACACAAGACTTTCAAGAATCTTCTCACTCTGTCCTCCTCTATAGCTCTTTCAAATATGTCCGGTTGTCATAACATGTTCCAGTTTTGTCTTCTCATAACGTGGCCGAAAAAAAAGCGATGATTGCTTCTTTTTGATGCTTGTGATAAGTTGTCTTTGCGACTTACTTTCCCTTAACACATCCAAATGGCTCATTTTGGTTGTCCAATTAATTTTCAGCATTCTTCAACAAAACTACATCTCTAAGGCCTCCAGGGTGTAGCATAGTATATGTTACAGTGATAGAAAATATACCAAACTAGATACCAATATGCTTCCTAAGAATAGAAAGAACATCTACGGCCGAAGAACATACCAAATGGCTCGTAATTCTAGACTGATCAAAAAGTCCCAGAACAGATCTAATCTTCTGACAGTGACAGATAGGAGAGGTATGGTGACCAACAATACTTACGATAAGATCTATGCCAAGATTCTCCAACTACTTTGCCTGTATAAAGATTGAACCCCCAAATCTGATCCACTCTCACAGACACGGAGAAAAACAGATTAATATATATATAAAGTTACAAACCTTTCGTATCTTCTCACACTCTATTTATACTAATATTACGTACTAAGATAACACAGTTCTGTAAAATTTGAAAAATTACACCACTTAATTTTAATGTATTAAAACACTTCGGGTGATCCAGGGATAAGCCCTGTACATTTAGGGATTACAATTCTCTTAACTATTCTAAAATTCCCTCTTGGAGTGAATATTATTGTCCTGCTATGGTCTAAGTCAGCTAGAATACATATAATCACCGACCAAAATAATAAATTAAACAATTATATGGCCTGGAATAGTAAGACATTTAGTTTAAAGGTTATAGTGTTGCCACTGGGACATCGTGGCCACTTAGCTGATGAGTCTTGTCCAGCGGGTTGGCAAGTGGTTTGTCAGATCTCATCTTCTCTTCCTCAGGTGTAATGACATTCACGAATATCTTATCATCGGTGCTTGGCGACAGTGTTTTTCCTCGAATTTTTAGACTTCAAGTCCTTTCAGCCCGAAATTAATTTTCTAACAATACTGTTCAATTTTCAATTTAGATAATAGTGCGACACTGCACTTTAGATGAAGTCTTCATGGGTAAAGGGTGGTACTTAACCACATAAAAGCTTAGATTGTAGTGTGGTGAGCGGTGATTCACAGTAAAGTCAAAAGTTCTTGACTCAATCAAAACTTGATGCTGGGGGTGTCTGAATCAGTGAAATATATTCAGCGAGACAAGGTAAATCTTCTGTTAAGACTACTGAATGCGCATCTAAAATTAGCCATAGATTATTTCACTAATGACCATGCATGTCTCAAATAAGCAAAGACAAAATATTATGTGCAATCTGCGCTTGTTACATACGGTTCCCTATCTTAAGGCCAAATAACAGCACATGACCTAAGGAAAATTAGTTAGTTAGTTAGTTAGTCGCGGTTCCAACTAGAAGGCAACTGGTCGTCCCCATTATGTTCCATTCCTGTGCTAGTGAATATTACACAAAATGCTCCTCACTGCCCTACGTGAACAATGGAATAGACAGAAGTCTCGGCAAGCCAACAGCCAGCACAGGTACACTGTGCATAATGTCGTCGCCAGAATGCCAACACAAAAGTCCTCTACGAAAAATTAGTTCATTGTCGATGGAATGGGCAGTCACCAGACCTAAGGAAAACAGCACACACACATTATACTATCATGTCATCGTCTTATAATTGAATCTAATATGTATAAATACACAGACGTTCAATTTCACAACTACTGTCCTAGTAACCTCTATATTCTAAGTCTGTGTAATTATAGAAACATTCTAACCACAATTGGCACATGTGTTAGTTAGTTAGTTAGTTAGTTAGTTAGATAGTTAGTTAGTTAGTTAGTTTGTTAGTTAGTTAGTTAGTTTGTTAGTTAGTTAGTTAGTTGGTTGGTTAGTTAGTTAGTTAGTTAGTTAGTTAGTTAGTTAGTTAGTTAGTTAGTTAGTTAGTTAGTTAGTTAGTTAGTTAGTTAGTTAGTTAGTTAGTTAGTCGACAGATCACCCTCATTGCACATCGAACCATTCAGTCCATAAGTGCTCGGATCCCCTCCTCAGCAAATCCCGCACCGTGTAGCGGCTCACGACACGAGTTCTGTATTGGTTAATCAATCTTCTTTGGCTTCCTGCGTAGTGTTCTTGTTTGGCAACATCTCTTTTAATTTGCTGTTCTCCCAGTCTGGCCATGGTTGTAAATTCAGTCATCGCTTGGTTCTCGCAACAGTCTTACTTCTCGTAGAGCATTCAGAATGTCAGCCTGGTCCATAGCGCGTCCGCACTCCACAGTAGCCTTACCTGCAAGCTTTTCAGCCCATTCTTAAACAACCATTTAATTTTCACGTATACGGGATTTCTGTTGCGTCTGAACAAAAACAGTGTGATAATCAATCCAGAGTCAACGACTCCATGTGCTTTCGAGCATATTTAGCTAAAGAAGACGAGTCAATTCTCAATGTAACATCCTTCTTTGATGAGGCATGGTTTCATCTATCTGGATAGCGAAAATATTCGTATTTGAAGCATTTTTCATCCAAATACAATTCTTGAAGTTCCTCTACATGACAAGAAAATTGGGGTATGGTTTGCCGTCAGTAGAACACATTTCATTGAATAAATTTACTTTAATAATATTATAAATGCCCATCGCTACCATACTGACATTCTAGAACCTTTTTTAGAACAGCTGAGTGAAAGTGAACTTGAAGAAATGTTGTTCCAACAAGATGGTACAACTGCACTCACAGCTAGAGCATCAATGTGTTTCTTATAAGAAATGTTCGCATATCACATAATATCACGTGGAATTTGGCCTGCTCGTTCTCCAGATCTAACTCCATTAGATTATTATCTATGGGGTTTCATGCAAGGAAATGTTCACACAAATAATGTATACACAATTGAGGACCGTAAAGAAGTAATCAGAATTACCGTTCAAGAAATAACATCAGACACTTTGCAGAAGGTATGTGACAAAATGAAGAATATGTCTTAAGACCGTGGTAGACATTTCCAACACCTGTTACATAATGATATCCATGTTCCTTTCCAGCTTCCCCAAAACAGTGTTAAACCATAGCAGTGACGATTGTAACTAATTTAATGAATTTCAACACATATTTAATGATATAATGTACTTAATTTTTCAAATTTGTTCTACATACAAAGTGTAATGAGACTTTACAAACACCCAATATATGCAAGTGTGACCTCTTCATCACTGTTGCATGTATGTTTTCCGAACATTTTTTGCTTAACAATTAACGACAATTAAACAAAAACACGAGGAGCCACATCCGAAGAATAAAGCGGATTTGAAAGAATCTCAGTATTCAAATTCGTGGATGTCTGCTGCACCAACCGTGATTTGTGAGAGGGCGCGTTGTATTGAAGTAGAGACATATTGTGAATGAGCACCCACACACGTTTTCTAGCCACAATATGTGTTAGTCTTTTTATGGAGAACTGCATAGTTGGGCCAATTAACTATGTTGCCACGAGGCAGGTAATCTGTCAATGTGACACGTTTGGCTTCCACAAAACATTCAGAATCATTTTTCGTGCAGATATATGTACTCTCGGCTTTACATGTGTTGGGAATCCCGAGATTTGCTGCTGAAATCTTGGTATTGGGGGTAATAACGATGAACCCATGTTTCATCTACTGTCACCGTGGTAGTCATAGTGCTTTCTGACTGACACTTTTTGAGCAACTGTCATCAGTAGTTTAGCCTCGTTTGGTATTGGTCACTTGTTAACAGAACGAAAACCAGCGGTCACGCATTTTTTTTTTTTTGACTTTCACTCTGTTGTGTTCATGTATGCTGGTTTTTATCTCATACTAGCTGACACGGCCCGGCTTCGCCCAGGCCCTGGTGGGCTCCCCACATCTCATTTAATTCATATAAGTAGTCATATAAGTTCTCGTTCCCGTTACCGACTATCTGTCTGTCTGTCTGTCTGTCTGTCTGTCTGTCTGTGTCTGCCTGTCTCTCTGTTTGTCTATCTATCTATCTCTGTCTGTCTGTCTGTCTGTCTGTCTGTCTGTCTGTCTGTCTGTCTGTCTGTCTAATAGACCCATCCCTCTGTCTCTCCCTCCGTCTATCTCTCCCTCCCTTCCTCTCTGTCTGTTTGTCTATCTATCTATCTATCTATCTATCTATCTATCTATCTATCTATCTATCTATCTATCTATCTATCTACCTATTTATCTATCTATCTGTCTGTCTGTCTGTCTGTCTGTCTGTCTGTCTGCCTGACCCGGCCCGGGTTCGCCCAGTCCCTGGTGGGGAGCATCTCATTTAATTCAGATAAGTAGTCATATAAGTTCTCGTTCCCGTTACCGACTATCTGTCTGTCTGTCTGTCTGTCTGTCTGTCTGTCTGTCTGTGTCTGTCTGTCTCTCTGTTTGTCTATCTATCTATCTCTGTCTGTCTGTCTGTCTGTCTGTCTGTCTAATAGA
>OY992890.1:33104290-33479290 GCA_963921405.1 Cepaea hortensis
GATGCTGGATGGATTGAGACGGTGGCATGGAGGAATATCAGCAGCAGAGTTGATCCAGAAAACCAAAGACCGAGATCTATGGAGAGCCATGAACGCCTACGCCAGCCGGCACGGCACTTGATGATGATGATGATGATATGTATGACGCGTCACACACACGTTTAGTATTTCTGATGACCGTTGCCAAAGAATTGCTTCAAAAGAGATGTTGAATGAAAGAATGTATGAGAGGAAATAGAGAAGAAGGGCAGAATGTAGGACGGGCCTGCGAAAGATTTTAGTTCCTTAAAAAAAAAAAAAGTAATTTTTTGTGATAGAAAGTTAGTTGCATGTCGTTTGCAGTCAACCCACCGCACACCATTTATTGGCTGTTCGTGATATCTTGGTAAGTTTACTTTAGATAGATCTCTTCCAATCATATTTTCTACTATCAATGTATCTATTCTTCTATTCTATCTATATTTTTAACGGGAACGGGCCGAACATAGATAGACAGACAGACAGACAGACAGACAGACAGACAGACAGACAGACAGACAGACAGACAGACAGACAGACAGACAGACAGACAGACAGACAGTCGGGAACGGGAGCTTATATGACTACTTATATGAATTAAATGAGATGCTCACCACCAGGGAATGGGTGAATCCGGGCCGGGTCAGACAGGCAGACAGACAGATAGACAGACAGACAGATAGACAGACAGACAGACAGACAGATAGATAGACAGACAGACAGACAGGCAGACAGACATACAGACGGACGGACAGACAGACAGACGGACAGACGGACAGACAGACAGACGGACAGACAGACAGACAGATAGATAGAAAGATAGATCTCCGCCAGGGCCTGGGCGAAGCCGGGCCGGGTCAGCTAGTGTGTATATATATATATATATATACATTGTACATTTACATAACCATTTTAGTGTAGGTCTATCCTGATACCAGCAAAACTAGGTGGGAATGCAAAGACTTTGTCACACGGATTTTTTTTCGCCAGTTTACTAATTGTCCAAGATTCACAGCCTATGTTAAAATTGATTGTAACATGCAACATCTCTTTTTCTGACAATCAAGGACAATAACGTATTGCACGAAACGTTCATCATTTCATGGAATGTAGCTTGTCCTTTTCTGTATTTTATCTCTATGATGCATCTTCCATATGATGTTATTACTGTGCCTAGATATCTGAATTTCTGTATTTGTCCCAAAATAACGTCATTTACTTCAATTGCACATTTAGGCAAAATATGTTTCTTTGATATCACCATAACTTCTGTCTTTCTATTGTTCAGAATAAAACAAATTGTTTCACTTTCAACAACCACTGCATCTTTCGTTTCCTGTAGATTGTTCTGACCTTTTGCTATCAAGACGGTGTCATCAGCATAAGGTAAGTTATTTATATTATGTTCAACAACCATGATCCCTGGCATATTTTCTGTAGATCTCATTATATATTCACTGTACAATGAGAACACATCAGGAGACATTAGAGAGCTTTGTCTGATGTCCTTCTTTATACACTGAAGTGCTCCTACCAGGTCGTTGATTCTTGTGACTGCTGTTTGCTGTGAATATATGTTCTTTATTTTTCGCATATCTTTGCCGTCAATGTTGAGTTGCTTTAATAATTGTATTAGTTCGTAATGTTTCACATTGTCAAACTGCCACATGGCGTTTAGACAGAATGGCGTCATCGAAAAATGCGGTATAAAATCATAGAGAAAAACACCACAAGAAACTGTTGATAAAGAACACAAAAGAGAGTGACGTCAGTTATCAACAGAAAAGGACATTGATTGGGAAGGTACTAGCTGGCCGTGAAATGCAAATACTGGCGGTAGAATAGTGTTGGCACATGAAACAGTGGCTGCGACGGAGATAGCAAGGAAGGAAGATATACAGGGTTTGCTACAACGTGTCGCTACATAACTTACGGGGTACCAAGACTTATATCGTGCAGAGCGGCAAAGGAGAACTGCAGGCAGAACGACAGAAGGGCAATGGAAGATACGAAGGTACAATATCTATGTAAGCAGGTTAGTGTTGAGTATCAATGAGTTCCTGTAAATAGAACTAGGTCCCGCTTGGCAAAAACAAGCACCTAGGTACGGATAGAATTGATAGAAAATCTCAAACTGACTGTGAGAACTTATTAAATGTTATTACGTTTCAAAATCTTCAACATGACAATTGGCTTCGTCATTTCTCTGCCGTTCCAGTTCTGAACTTTGCTCGTTTACGTTTATAAGTTTGTGTCGAGCCGAAATTATTGATCGTGCTATTTGGACATTTTGCATGTAATTGTTATGAATGCTGTACCAATAGCATGGCAGCCTTGGGTGCATCGTTTTTCCGGGAGGCCAACAGAAAATATTACTAACTAGCCACTCATTCACATCCGCCATTTGCCACTTATTTGCACTGGCCAGGAAAACATCGGAACCCAATCACAAAAGTAATTATCTGTATAATTATTGGTCAAGTCAGGAATCGTGTCTACCACCAGTCTGCATCAAGTATATATAGACAGGAAACATACCGTTTACACGTGGATATAGGTACTAGAGGAGATATAGAGATGGAACATACACAATAGACTGTCCCTTCCACACACTTCCTTTTCTCCACATGATCCACTCAAGACATTTTCCAACACCAACGCTTCCGTCCACAAGACTCCCTTACGCCACCTTCACTAGTTCACCAATTTCTGCACGTGACATTTATGATGCCATTAACTAGAAAGTAAACATGCTCATGGATCTTACGTCGTACACATTGCGTTGAGTCAAGCATTCATCAACGTCATTCCAGTAATCAAGGTCGTCTCTGGAACACTGTCGCTGGCTGTTAGAGACGTTGAAGCAGCATTTCGTTTATCACGGTGCCATTTCAATATATTAGACTGACACCTCACTTGCATATAATCAACGCAACGAGTTTTCTGCACAGAATATCGGATTACTCAACGTCAACGCTTCACACTGGACATTATAGACTGGACCTCCATCGACGCTTCCTTCCATCATCAGTCTTTGGGAAAGATGGATTTTATTGAGACGCTCATCTAGACATTGTTCACCGGATCTTTCAGGAAGGTACCTACATTTCGAATGACACGTCTAAGCGGACGTCAACACATTATCGGACACATCAGTCAACCTACTTCGGGATCAGACAGTCATCATACTGTAAACATTCTTTTACACGGATATACTGCACACGTCATTACGGACAAATTGTAAGACATACAGGACAGTTCACAAATCAGTCAACTTACTCTGGACTTTAAATACGCAACTACATTTAGTCACTACGGGTATCATACGTTCAGATACCCACTTCAACTGGTCAACTAGGATTTATCTCGTTAAGGCCAGTACATTTGCTGTTTGTTGTTATATAACTGTGGTCTGTTTGGGTGTCTAATATATAACATATTTTTTCTTCCGATAGCCGACTCCGTAGTTATTTAACAAAGCGAGAGATTGAAGCGCTATCTGAATGTCACATGAGTTTATTTGTCTGACATTCAGACACGTATTTACTGACGGGTTGTCAGCTTGTGACAAATATATTTTTTGTGACGAACTTGCGATTCGTTGGTAGTATATTAATTTTTTTTCGCGTTGTACCGTTAGGCATTTACATTCCTTATTCTATCACGTCTCCTTATTTATATGTGATTAAATATTATGTTGGTATGTCACTTCGTAGTTCGTTATCGTAACAGCGTCATTGTTGTGTCAGTATATTCTTTATATTGAATATATATATTTTACTACTAATTTATAGTGCTTACGTTTTGTAACGTTTAGGACGTTATCTATCTTGCGCCGAGTTGCTATTTTTCTCGCGTATTTATACTCTTCTATATTATTGATTTCGAGTTGACTTCTCATTCAACTTGCGTATATATATTTAGATACGCTTGTCATTGTCTACCTACGCATTCTATCGGCTGTGCGTCACATATCTACTATTGTAGCGGCATAATTTACAGATCATTAAGACAACATGACAACACTCCAAGACTTCATGGACATGGGTGAAAGGTCTGGTTTGACTGGTGCAGACCTCAGGAATTGGGCGAAGCAAGAATTGAAAGATTTTCAGACACAGCAACGTGAAGAGAGAGCTGAAAAATTGGCAGCAGAGAAAGAAGCAAAACAACTTCAAGCTGCACATGAACGAGAGAGATTGGCTCTTGAGAAAGAGTTAAAAGAAAAAGAGATGGCGTTGGAACGTGACAAAATTGCCGCTAGGGAAAAGGAATTAACGCTGGAACGGGAGAGGAAAGATAAGCAACTGGCATTTGAGAAAGAAAAACTTTTGGCCGAACAACTTCTTAAGGACAAGGAAGTTGAAGGTAATTTGAAAGTTAAGTCATTGGAAATGGATCGTGAAGCTGAGATTAATCGAGAAAGAATTCAAGCAAAACATAATGATCCAGTGAAAAAGTATCAAGGTCTTTTTCGCAATTTCCAGCAAGGTGATTCTGTCAGTTCTTGGATTACCAATTTTGAAGTACTTGTAAAATACTACAAGGTACCGGAACTAGACGTACCGATTCTGTTCCACAGGCATCTCGCATTGGAGCCTTTACAGGTAATTGAGTTAATACCTGAGGACTTACGTACTAACTACAAATACATGAGAGATCGTGTTTTGGCACACTTTAGTTTAGACGAATCGGGCTTACGTACTAAGTTTAAAACACTCACTCCTAAATCTAACCAAACTTTCCTTGACTTTGTTTCTGAATTAACCTCATCTTTTGATAAATGGACTAAAGCCGCTGATATTGGGTCTGACTACAATAAAATTCGAGACTTAATAATTAGAGATAGACTACTATCTGCGGTACCAGAGGCCATGTCTATATTTCTAGTGGAGAATAAATGCAAAGATCTTAAGGAAATGGAAACGAGGGGAGAATCATATTTCAATGCACACCGTGACATATTTGCGGAATGCACACAACCTGAACTGGTAATAGGGGCTAGTGCTAGAATTCAGAATAACAGAAGTAATGGTAAGTTCAAGAAATTCTCTAATAGAAACAGGGGACCTTACCAGAACACAAACAGAGATTCTGACAGACCTAGAAAGGGTCACTTCACACGATGTCAATATTGTAAACTCTCACATGGTGCTTTGGAAATGTGTGACCAACATCCTGGTTATCCTGCGTACCTAAGAGACATCACATCTAAGAAAAAGAGTAAGTATGACTCCTACAAGAAGAGTGTTAAATGTTATTCTTGTCGGGCGTATGGACATACAAGCCGGTCGTGCGCGATGAGAAACACTTGGAAGGAGGCGAATACTGCATACGTGTTCTCCAGCAGCGATTCTGACGACTTAGAGGACACACATGCGGCTATTATTCAGACTTACAACGACAAATTAGATATCACTGAGAAAGACATTCCTGATGACGAATGCCTAGCGACCATTCAAGAGGCCAATGCGGCTGACATACAGAATGGCACACTTAAAGTTCACCAAGCTTGGGTGAACGGGGAACCTACTACATGCGTTCGTGATACAGGCGCATCTATTATTGGGGTAGACCAAAAGCTCATAAGAGAGCAAGACTACACAGGCAAAACTGTAGGCTGCAGAACTTTCGGCGGCACAGTTGAAAGGTATAAAATCGCCACAATCACGGTAAAATCTCCATACTTTAAAGGCACAGTAAATGCAGCAGTACTTCCAAATCCTTGTGCCGGGTTACTCATTGGGAACGTACCCAATGCAAATGATCGCACTCATGAAGAGGCAATTGAATGGGAGATTGAAAACACGCCAACAAATGCTGTCACAAGAGCACAAGTACATCGTCAAGAAGAAGAAGATAAGGACAATTCTTCATCTTTTCAGACTGATAGTGACAATGTTCAGAATACTATAACACTGACTGCGGACTTAGCTACGGAACAACAACAAGATTCTTCTCTTAAAATATGTTTTAATAACATGAACAATCCTTCGAAACAAGCTAAAAATGGTGATTGGAAATTTGTGTTAGACAATAATATTTTGTATAGACAATACAACAGAGGGTCAACATTGTGTTTACAAACAGTGCTACCAACCAAATATCGTAGCGAAGCACTGAAGTTGGCAAATGATTCGCCATTTGCGGGGCATATGGGCATTGCTAAGACTACTCATAGGTTGTTAGCACAATTTTATTGGCCTGGTTACGCCAAAGATATCACAAATCATGTTCGTTCGTGTTCATTGTGCCAAAGAACCACACAAAAAGGCAAACACCCTACAGCTCATGTCCAGAAAACTGATTTGGCATCACGCTCATTTCAAAAGATTGCTGTGGATATTGTGGGTCCACTTAACACTACTACTGATCGTGGTAATCGATATATCTTAACCATGATTGATTTATGTACTCGTTGGCCGAAGGCTATCCCGCTCAAACACATCACTAGTAGATCCATCCTAGATTCATTTTTATTGATTTTCAGTAGGATTGGATTTCCATTATACATTTTATCAGACAGAGGTAGTCAGTTTATATCTGCGGCTACCCAAGCAGCGATGAAAGTGCTGGGTATTCCACAGGTGTTTAGTTCACCGTGGCACCCAATGACGAATGGGGTAAATGAAAATTACAACGGGGTCCTTAAACGAACCCTAGCAAAAGTTGCGGCTGAACGTCCGAAAGAATGGGACATTCTATTGCCTGCAGTATTATTTGCATACCGGGAGGTACCACAAGCTAGTACTGGTTTTTCTCCATTTGAGCTCGTGTACGGAGCCAATCCTCGTGGTCCATTGATGCTATACAATGACATGCTGACTAACAAAACATATGACCACCCTAAAAGAGAAGCATATGAAATGGTTACGCAGTTGCGACATAAAATCATGACAGCTTGTCAAATTGCTAAATCAGCACAGAAGGCAGGAGAGAAATATAGGCAATACGACAATAGAAAGGCCAAGACAATAGTCTTGAAAGAAGAAGACAACGTGTTACTGTTACTTCCCGACCCTCGGGATTGTTTTGTTACTTCGTGGCAGGGTCCATTTAGAGTCATCAGAAAGGTTAGCGACGTCGATTATGTCATTGAGGTAAAAGGGAAAAATAAAATTTTCCACATTAATATGCTAAAACCTTATGTTACACGTGACACTGACACTCCGTATGATAACCAACAAATACCACATAGAGTTGCAGCAGCTTGCTGGGTTATCAACGAACAACAAGAAGACGCTATTACACAACAAATACCAACACCAACAGTTAACAGTGATAAGGATTGGCAAGCAATACAAATTAATAACAAACTACCACCACAAGATAAAGATAAGCTTATTTCAGCTATACAAGAGTTTAGCACAATCTTTTCTGATAAACCTGGGCAAACATCACTTATTAAACACAAAATTACTTTACTATCTGATATTCCAGTAAAGGTGAAACCATATCCTATCCCTCTACATTATCTGGATAAGATTACAGCAGAGATATCTGAACTTGATCAAAGTGGTATAATTAGGAAGTCCATTTCAAATGATTGTTCTCCGGTAGTCATTGTGAAGAAAAAAGATGGTTCACTACGTTTGTGTGTCGATTACAGGAAAGTGAACGCGTTAACACTCCTCGATGCTGAACCAATGCCAAATATCGAAGAACTAATTGAAGGCATGGCAAACTCTAAGTTATTTTCCAAGATTGATCTTACTAAAGGATATTGGCAAATCCCCATGGATGAAGATTCCATGCATATTACAGCATTTAGTACTCCTTTAGGTTTGTATGAATGGGCATATCTTCCATTCGGGTTACAAAATGCACCAAGCACATTCATGCGTATGATGAGAAAATTACTACATGGTATTTCTAATGTTGCTACATATATGGATGATATCTGTATCCATACTTCTGACATTGACACACATGTTAAAATATTAAAACAAGTATTTCAGAGAATACAACAACATGGTCTGAAAGCAAAACCTAGCAAAATAGAAATAGGTTTCACTGAAATACAATTCCTTGGTCATAGAATTTCTGACGGATTCCGTAAAACTGATCCACAAGTAGTTACCAAGATCTTAAATATTAAACCACCTACCACTAAGAAGGAACTTCGAAGTCTTTTGGGTCTCATTAATTACTATCATAAATTTATTCCTAACTTTGCTGATATGACGGCAACATTTTCTGAACTTCTAAGAAAAGGTCAACCAACGAAAATTATCTGGACAGGTGATCATGATAAATTATTACAACAGATCAAAACTCTGTTCAGCACATATCCTATTCTTAAATTGCCTGATATCTCTAAAGATTTCGTTTTACAAACAGACGCTAGTTTTCATGCAATTTCAGCTGTTTTACTTCAAATACATGATGGTAAATTGCATCCTATTCTGTACTTCAGTAAGAAACTATCAGATACTCAGAGAAATTATGCAATTACCGAACTGGAAGCTTTAGCGTTAATTGAGAGCATTGATAAGTTTTCTAGATATCTTCTTGGGAGAAAATTCCTAGTTCTTTCTGACAATAAACCATTGCAGATCTTTAAATCTGGTCATCCAAAGAACTCCAGAATTCATAGATGGTCACTTCTGTTACAGGATTATGAATTTGATATCTGTCACATTCCAGGCAAAGACAATAATTTGGCAGATCTTCTTAGTCGTCTCTAAAAAAATTATGTATGTTATATTTTCTTACTTATTGTCTGCGTTCGTATTTGGATTTTCGTTAGGCTGGTTAACATATGTTGCATACATTCACCCAGGTAGATTACTGTTGAAAACAACAAATTACGAAGTATGTAAAATTTATTAGTGTTATTCGGATATGTACTTGGTTTGTTTAATTCGTTCTTTGGCAGGGACATTGTTCGCCATGACAAGTGACATTGCACAATCGAGTGTGATTGACCATGTGCGCTGTAATTGATGAAATATACCTGAACACTTCGGGATTATCGGAAATCGTTTGTATTTCTAAAATAATGTTATGTCATATTATTACAGCATAATCGCGATAAACATTGATATAGTGCTATTTCGTGGATCGAAACCTGACTCTTGATGAGAGTATATGTGTTAAACAATGATACAGTCGATGAAAATGGACATGGTTGTCGCGAAACAACATATGTACCAACATTGTACCATTGTGCCATGATAATTCATTGCTATAATGAAGTGCCTGACTGTGTAATTAGTCATTGGTTACTACTTGAGTAACATTATTCATTTCATTAATTAATTATTAATTTATTGCTAATGCGTAGCATAGAATTATATATAGATTTTTTCTTTCACATAATTTCAGTTCATAGAGTTAAGTAGTTGCATATTCTTCTTATTAATATTATTGTTCATATTTAGTACTTAATGATACATATGATGGGTCATAGATTTTTCAATTCTCATTGTGATCGCCATTGCCAAGTATAGCCACCACATTATGAAATACGCCGTTAAATAATATTGTCACTCGGTTGTTATTGCCACACCTACACAAAGAGTTTATGATGACGTCTCTAGGGAGCATTTACCTCGACTACGCCTAAAATTATGACGTCATAATACTAGTACGTCACCTACCCGTTTGATGAAATTAAGATTCACAACATAGCAGTCGGGACAATTGCACAGATGATTACAAGACACTAGTAAATGCAACTGGTACCTGTTTATTCCTCACGTCCCCTTACTCCAGGTTTTGACCTAGAGAAGGACGCTTGTCCTTAGGGACAAATGAGGGACTGATCTTTATGATTAGTTAGTACAGCCTCCCCATGGGCTGTATACACGACATCTACCGTTGGTGTGTAGATTGGAGGGCGTGCCCGTTATATAAATTTTTTTTTTATTTTGTGGGTAATCGATAGGTGTCCATAGCATATTGCTAGTCCGATAAAAGTCATTGTGTCTGCACTGCTATGTGTCAGGTTAATTCTCTTGATGTAAAAAAAATGATTACATCATTTTAAAAGGGAGGGGGGCATACTGCCACATGGCGTTTAGACAGAATGACGTCATCGAAAAATGCGGTATAAAATCATAGAGAAAAACACCACAAGAAACTGTTGATAAAGAACACAAAAGAGAGTGACGTCAGTTATCAACAGAAAAGGACATTGATTGGGAAGGTACTAGCTGGCCGTGAAATGCAAATACTGGCGGTAGAATAGTGTTGGCACATGAAACAGTGGCTGCGACGGAGATAGCAAGGAAGGAAGATATACAGGGTTTGCTACAACGTGTCGCTACATAACTTACGGGGTACCTAGACTTATATCGTGCAGAGCGGCAAAGGAGAACTGCAGGCAGAACGACAGAAGGGCAATGGAAGATACGAAGGTACAATATCTATGTAAGCAGGTTAGTGTTGAGTATCAATGAGTTCCTGTAAATAGAACTAGGTCCCGCTTGGCAAAAACAAGCACCTAGGTACGGATAGAATTGATAGAAAATCTCAAACTGACTGTGAGAACTTATTAAATGTTATTACGTTTCAAAATCTTCAACATGACAATTGGCTTCGTCATTTCTCTGCCGTTCCAGTTCTAAACTTTGCTCGTTTACGTTTATAAGTTTGTGTCGAGCCGAAATTATTGATCGTGCTATTTGGACATTTTGCATGTAATTGTTATGAATGCTGTACCAATAGCATGGCACAAACGTTCTTGTATAGTCTATGAATCATACGTACAGATCTGCTTTTTACTTTCTATAGCTCTTTCTAATAGTGTTCTGGGAATACATATAGCGTTGTTTATACCCTTTCCCTCCACAAATCACACTTTTCTTAGATTTATTATAGAAATGATAATGGTAGCTGTCACTTGCAATGGAATGTTCCTGTTTACTGAGAAACTGATTGTCAAATACTTGTTGTAGCGTCCAGTAATTTCAAAATATAGTTTAAAAAGTTATAAAAATAGTTGCTAACACTAAGGAGGTAATTAGCCTTGTACATCAAACAGTTAAATCAAACTCAGAAAAACATGCTGTACCATATCATCATGTTCTTCAACAAGTTAACACCTGAGACCTTTTCGTCTTCCATGGCAAGTCCTGCCAAACAGGGACCTTAACTCCAGCAGAGCTGCTAATTGTAGGACAAGGTCGTGTATGTTACCCTCTCGTAGCATCTCCATTTGAGCATTTGCTTGGATTCTGTTGACAATGAAATGCCTAAATCGTGTGAAGATTTGGAGAAACTCCACATAACCTAAAAATCATCGACTGTGCTGTATCATGGCCTGGTTATATTCTAATTTACTTCTGCACAGATGTAATGCTCCAGTAGCGGTCGTGCACATCCCACTGGGTTCTGAGCTTGGAGGTGGAGACGGTGCTTGCACATGTGTTGGGGAGAATATTACAAAATTCACTTCAATATATACACGCCCTGTTCAGGCAGTGCATCCGGCTTTACAGCCAAAACTCACATTCCACCAAATATTCTTAATTTATCCACCCGTGCTAACGTCAACAGTCTCTAACATGCAAGTTTCACGAATATGGCATTATTGTTAAGTTCCATTTGTTTTATTTTATCCTAGGCAACTGACATGAACACCACAGTCTCCTATATTCACCTAAACTGCCCACAACCACCTTGGGAAAACGTGATATTCATCTGCATTGGATTCGTCATCATTTTCGAGAACGCCTTAATAATAGTGATTATTACACGACATTCAAGGCTCCGCACCATCGACAACATCATCGTGACATCCCTAGCAGTGACTGATGCAGTTGTTGGAATAATAGCACTTATTTCTGCTATTGTATTGCTCCATGTTGATTCGGCATCCTGGTTATTTAAATATATAAACACGACATTTGCAAACATCTGGTTTGGAATGATTCTGTCCTCGTATCTACATGTCGCAGCCATTGCTATAGAACGGTATATCTACATTGGCCATCCCTTTTTCTACTGCACATATATTAGTGAAAGGGTTGTGTTCAAACTCGTGTTGAGTTTTTGGGCATTTATAATTACATTTATTCCATTAACGATCATATTTGGAGAAAAGAAGGAGTCTTGTAACTTAAAAGATCTGATTACGAGGAGTGTTGTCTACGTCACGTATATCATGGAAGTTCTACTTCTATTACTGACTTCGTTGGCATATTTTAAAATAGCACATATCTCATTGAAACATCGTCGGTCAGTGGCTGTACAATGTTCTAATGCTGCAAGCAATCGCGGTGTCAATGCTGCCAGATTTATCTCTGAGAACTTGGCAGCAGTTCGTAAAACCATTCGTTTCTATCTCATCATGACGAGTTCGTTAGCAATAATGACAATACCAACGTCAGTTTGTACCTTTGTCGATGCTGTTGCCCCGGGAATCGAAGCAGATGTCTTCAACTATCTAATGGTTCTACCCCTTGTGCAATCAGGGGTTAATTTCTATATACATCTTTTCTTGAGCTCGGATTTTAGGAATGCAGTCAAGCAGTTATTTATCTCTAGACGCTCCCTGGACAATTAAACAAAACTGACCATAACAGAGACACATGAGTTACCGGAGCCAGTAAAGAAAGCAAAGGTTGGAAACACTGTACATTACCAAACATGTTGTTAGAGGAGACTTAGTAGAGGACATACGCTACCCATGTGTGTCTATCAGGCTACCCCTTTCCGGTATAATATCTCATTAACAATTATTCAGAAAGTACATTAAATAAAGTTTAAAAAAAAAAAAATTAAAACAGCCAACACGAAATGCTGCTCATCTCTTAGAAGCATGGGGCTTCGTGAAGAGAGGAAAAATGTTGTGGAGACGTTCTAAGTGACATGTGGGAAATCTTCGTGAAGAAGAATGGTGCATTGTTAAAACAGAAAATGTTGCGGGGGTCGACTTCATTGCACCGGGTTTTATCCCATATGGCTCGGTCTCTTTCCGCAGCACGGAAAGAGTCGCACAAAGCACGAACTCCGTAGCTTTTAGCGACGACCCACAGGAGTCTCCTGAAATATTTAACTCGTAAACCGAAGGACGCGGCCCGGAATCGAACCCACAACCTTCGGATCACGAGTCAAATGGCTTGACCACTTCGCCACAGAGACTCCCCTTTCAAAATAACAAATGATTATAGCTATGCGGAGACAGACACAAATTATAGGCGTCTCTTCCCCTTGAAGTAAAATGCTACATTGTGTAGATAGCAGTAATGCAGGAGGTTCCTAATAAAGAAGATTGATGTCATGTTGGAGGAGCAAAAATTAGTGCGAAAATGAAACACAAAAGAGTATCACAGGAATCAATCTATCAGGTGCCATTTCCACAACGAAGGTTGGCTGCAACGGATCTCCAACACTGTCTCTCGCCCTGACTGTACATTCTGTAAAATTACTGTTCGTCCATCTCTTGATGCTATCTTCCCACTTTTAGCATTGTCTACCTCTTGCTCGCTTGCCTTCAACCGTACCCTCCAGTATAGTTTTTGTAAGAGTGTTATATCTTTTAACGTGGCAGAAATATTTCACTTGTTTCTTTATTTTGTATTTTGTTTATTTCTTTCATCAACTCTCTACCCATTCCTAGGTTTTCTAGAGGCTATGTATTCGATTGTGAGAGCGCGCAAGATGAGTGGACCGACAGCCTTCTTGGACGCCCCAGACAGGAGGCTTGCAACAGAGCTGTTAAAACTCCTTTTATTGCATCCCCCATGGTCGACTCTAGAAGTAGACCATGCTTGGAAAGTAAAGAGAGCTGCAGTGAAGCAGCTAAGGAAAGTGCGACAGACACACCGAAGCTCGCGAGAGGAAGTGGATTCAGCGGAAAATATCAAGAAAGACAAGGTGGAGGTTTTCAAGCGCTGTGCTGCAGAAGCCAAAAAACGCACAATGGGAATGTTTCATGAAGGTGATTGGAGGTGATAAAACACTGCAAAAATTCTGGAAGCTGCACAGACAAATGCAAAGAAAAGATCGGCCTATGACAGTGGGAAAAATTTATAGAGATGATGGTGTGCGAGTGACAACAGATAATGAGAAAAGGGAGGCGTTTCTTCAGAGATTTTTAGAGCAGACCAATCATAATGATGCGGACACCAGGGATGCAGTTAGAGAGGAGTTATCTGGCACCAAGAAGAATATGCATTATGAAGACATCATACGGGTTGAAGATGTTAAACATATTTTGAAAAAGGCAAAAGACACGGCACCAGGGCCTGATGGGGTTAGGTCTGGCCACATGAAGGCTTTGAGCGATGCAGACCTAAAGGAGATGACCGACTGCTTTAACCAGAGCATTAGGACAGCATCAGTACCGCAGGATTGGGTGCACAGCCATCTCATCCCTCTCCCAAAACCATTCAAGGATCATTCAAAGCTTAGCGGCTCAAGGATCATCACCCTTCAAAATACATTTGGGAAGGTTTTAGAGAAGATAGTCGCTGTCAAGCTGCAAGAGTTTTTGGAAAGGGGGAAGCTTCATCCAAGTGGTCTAGGGAGCTACAGGCCAGGAAAAGATACCTGGTCAAATGCAGCCACTTTTGCCTTTGACGTTTATGAGGGGTTCCAGAGTAGACAGGAAACAATGGCGGCGGCGCTTGATCTCGAGGATGCATAAAACAGTTATATATGATATTTTGATGACTGCACTGATGCAGAAGGGGGTAAATCCCTGGCTGGTGAACTGGATAGCAGCCGTCCCGTATTCTCGTCGAGTTGCTCTCCGTCTGGGTGCATGGACCTCAGAGCCACATATGTTAACCCTGGGACTGCCACAGTGATCTGCAATCTCACCTGTGCTCTTTAACGTGTATACTAGCAAGATTGCAAACCTAGAAGCACCAGAGGTTGGAAGGTTATTAACATTTTGCAGATGATATTCTTGCATATAGGCAGGGGAGAGATAGGGTACAAACAGCCCAGGAGCTACAGGCGACAGTAGACAAAGTGATTGACTGGTGCACTGAAATGAGTGCTGTCATCCACCCGGAAAAAGCAGCTGTTTTGTGGTGCTCTCTGGACAACAGGATTGTGAGTGCTGATGTTTAAAGCCTCACGATAGATGATAGAAACGACAAAAGAGAGATAAACTGAAGTATCTGGGAATCGCATTTGACAGGTGCCTGTCCTTCGAGGACCATGTGGAGACGGTTATGACAAGATCTCAAAAGGGACTCAATGAACTTAAAACTATGGCTGCAATGGACACACAGCAAAGAATGCTTTTCACACTATACAAGCACTTGATCCTCTCGGTGATTGATTATGGACTAGGACTACTCACTGTCTCAAAGAGTCAGCTGGTGAAGTTAGAGCGCATACATAACGAAGCTATGCGGGTCATTCTGGGATGCACCAGAGACACTCCAGTAGTGTGTATGCGTTACATCCTTGGTTTGTCGACTGTTGCAGGTAGGCTCAAGGTGATGCAGGCGAAGGTATACTTCAGATTAGCTGCAGACACAGATCACCCTTTGTATGAGGCGCTGGACGCAATTAAGGGTCAGCGACTGATAAAAGAGAAATCATGGATGGCTCAAGCGGAGGATACGATCAGACATGTGTGCATCTTGGAGAACATTAGGTGAGGAGAGGAGTTGGTCAGAGTGCCAGCGGAGCAGTCAGACGTGTGCAGAGTTATAATGACATTGAACCGGGAGTGCAAGGAGTGGCAAAAAGGGGCCACGGAAGTGGAAATCCAGTAACTAATTCAGGATAATACTCGCTCGAGTGATGTGATTATCTACACAGATGGTTCGGTGTCGAGAGGTAGGAAAAGTGCCTGTGGGTTCATAGCATAAGCTAATGGCCACGTTTGATGCAGGAGAGCCTGGCATATGATACCACAACATCTAGCTTAAGAATAGAGGTGGACGCGGTCACTACAGCTTTCCGCTGGATCGAGAATACGACACACACACACACACACACACACATACACACACACATACACACACACACACTCACACACACACACATCGTGATTGTAACTGACCCAGAAAGCATGCTGAGGAAGGTGAGGACAGGCATGCTTCGTGCAGAGTGGCTTGCTTCGCTTCTGAGGTCACGGATGGCAAGCATCACCTGGATCTTTTCTCCGGGGCTTGCCGATGTGCTGGGGGATGAACAGGCGGACAGATCGGCTGGCTCTGCAAATTCTGGTGGAGTGTTGATGCATGAAAAGGCAGATGTGGTTTCGGCCTTGTGGGATCACGTGTACACCTCGGAGGAGCAGATGGATCAACATGGTCTGGCAAGAATGAGGCAGCGAAGGATGACGAGGGGATCTGGCCGATGCTCGACGCTCAGAGGAAAGGCGAGACGGACATATAATCAGATTGCTGCTGGTACTATTGGTGTTTGAACTCTTCGCTGGCTGCTTAGGATGGGGACGGAGCGCCTATGGGAATGCCCCAAATGCTGTGATGTCGGTTCCTACATCAATCAATCAATCAATATTCAGGGCCTGTATTCGACTTTCTAATTACCTGTTCATTACACAGACGTTCGCGTCATAAAGTAGTGTCGAATATACACAACATTTGACAATTCTCATTTTCATTGCGTTGTTCATCTCTCTAGATGCTAATAATGATTTCATTCTGTTGAATGCATCTTAGAATAGTAAAGAGAGAAACACAAAAATACTGAAAGTAATATTAGGAAAAATTAAATAAAACTACAATAAGGCAACTAGAAACTTCTACAAAATATCAGAGCATGGAGAATAAGAGAATAACTCTTTGACCAACTGAAATAATTAACAACGAAGGAGAACAAATAAGTGAGGAAATAAAACAAATCCTAATAAGATGGAGGCTGTACTTCAAACAACTTCTTAACATTCCATCAGAAGCCACAGGAATTCATGAAAGCGATCACTTGGCGAGACGAAATACCAAATTAACAATATAAAGCAGCAAGAGAAGTAGGAACAGCAAGGCTACGTAGACTATTTAACCAAGTTTGGGTAGAACAACAGTAACCACGAGACTGGGGAAATGCCATAAGTATTCCAGTTTGGAAAATCAAAGGCAGTGAAAGACGCATTTCCGTTTTGAATCATACTGGAAAATATGTTTCAAGATTCTTTAGAAAAGATTACGAACACCAATCGAACTCCAGCTAAGCGAAACAAAACTTTTGATCTAGGAAAAACAAAGGATGAACAGATGCCATTTTTGCTCTTAGAAAACTTATATTTAAAAAATCGAATTTAACGAAACACTCTACTTAGCCTTTGTCGACCATTAAAAGGCATATGATAGAGCAGATCGAAACAAGATGTGGGAAATCCTTATATGATATGGAGTGAGCACAAAAACCTATACAGAAACTTTTACAACAACTGCGAATGCATAGTGAGAACAAATGGAGAACACTCAAAACCCACACCATACGATCCGGAGTACGACAAGATTGTGTCTTTTCCTCTCTCTTGTTCACAATATATATATAGGCAGCATGTAAAGAAACCAGCCAAACAGAGACCTCAACAACACCACATAATGAACAGAACACAGAAGAAGAAGAACCAACGACAAATTACACCATTAAAGAACTCATATTTCAGGACGATCACGAACTAATATCACAATCAGAAGCAGAATTAACAGACCGAATGACTAGTAAGGAATATAACATAACAATTAGCACAAGTAAAGCAGAGATAATGACCATAACCAAAGAAGAAAAAAAAACAAAAACAATAACGATTCATCTAAAAGAACACTTCCTGAAACAAGTAAAGAGCTTCACGTATCTAGGACGTATAATATCATCAAATGACAAATCAGAAGACGAGATTGTAAATAGATGCAATAAGGCAAACCAACTCATTGAACAAATGGCACACGTACTAAAAGAAAGAAAAAAACACGTATTGATAGTTACTAAGAAAGCACTCTACAAAACCATCTTCCTACCAACTCTATGCTACCAATGCCAAACCTGGACAATGACCAGAGAGAGAGAGAGAGAGAGAGAGAGAGAGAGAGAGGGGGAGGGAGAGAGAGAGAGAGAGTAAAAAGATAAATCACAATAACAGAAATGAGATTCCTGAGAAGAATATTCAATGTATCAACAACAGAGACAAACAGAAATTAAGAAATCAGGACTAAAGTTTTATATAACTTGATTTTATTTGAAGGCAGGCAGAAAGTCAGATGGTTTGACAATAAAACTAGGTTAACAACTAACAGTATACCACAACAAGCAATGATGTACAGACAAAATGGAAGCAAAGGAAGAGGCCGCCCACGTAAACGATGGACAGAGGGAATAGCAGAGTCCATGGGAATCTCGATACATGAAGCCCATAAACGGACACTTTCCGGCTGTTTATATTTCACCTCGACACTGCAAGGTACAAGCGGAACAAGACGAGATGAGATGAGACGATGAAAGCATCTTTGGCCAATCCTGTTCTCTTTTTATTTCTGCTTCACGGAAAGACGGTAAATATATAAACATATATACACAATCGCAAAGGATGTGAAGCCTTGATAATATATGTTTGAGAACCCATGCTCCGCTGGCAGATTAACAAGCATAAGATGAAGGCATCTTAATGAATGTGAGAATGTTTCTGTATTTATAAAAAATGTGTGTGGTTCTATGTTCATTTCGTCTGAAAGAATGATTGTGAGTTATTTTATTTATTGAGTGACATTACAGTTTTCGCTGCTGTAAATTGAAAGTGAATATTTGAAAATTAAAGCCTTAAGCTTACACAAAGTAGTGGTTTGTTGAAACCATAGACAAGTGAGAACATCTTCGCTGTATTTTCCTTGTGTACATAGCTGAAATGTTAAGCTATAATGTTACTTAAAATATTAAATAATAATATAAATGTAACCTGTAAAGGCTGCATAATCGAATTGATATGGTAAACATTAAAAGACAACAGTGCACTCTATTAATTAACATAAATACTGTATAAGAAGGTATAATGCTTATACACACACACACACACACATACACACACACACACAAACACACATTCACACCTCGACGACGATAGTGTGTTACATTTTTCTTTAAAAAGACATAATAATTACAAGCCATAGGGAATGTGACTGATCAGACTAATTCGCGAGGTTAATGTTCATCCACAATGGATACATGTGAACATATGGTCATGTTTGGTCATCATCAGGTTGCTGTGGAACTGCAAACTGAACTCGGTCGCATAAATACCTGGTGTGCTGAAGCTGGGGCAATGGCCAACCCAACAAAGGCAACAGTGACAAGGTTCCCTTTGAATAATCATATTGTCAACATCCCAACACCAACTGTTAATCTGTGTTCAGAGACTGTGGAAAGAACGCAGGCAATGAATTACCTGGGGATATGTTTTGATCTAAGCCTTGCTTATAATGAGCACACAGATAGGTGATAACAAAGGCCAAGCCGGGTTTTACTACAATGCGGATGATGGCGGCAGCAAACTGTGAGCAGCGCCGTCTATGCCTCCTATATGAGGGGCTGGTCACGTTTGTTTTTGAGTATGCGATGGCAATCCTGACTCGCAGCCATAAGCAGAAAGAAAGGATGGAAAGGATACAAAACGAAGCTATGCGCATTATTCTTAGATGTACAAGAGATACAGCACGCAGGGCGATGCGCTACCTTCTTGAATATCCAACTATTGAAGACATACTACACATTTTCAGAGCACATGCCCACCTCAGAGTTAACGCACACACACAATATCCACTGCATAGTGAAATTAGGAAGGTTATGTGCAGCAGGTTAAAAAGATGAAGGTCGTGGATGGGTCAAGCCGAAGACATTCTTCAGCAGGTGTGTTCACTGGAGGACTTAGAACCTGACGAGGAGTGGGTACAAGTGCCAACATATTTATGTACGTCCTTTTCAGTTTGCATCTAACTAAACATATGTACTACGAAATCGGATGTACTGAGCCACAAGCTTGACTAAGCAGTGCAACGTAACTTAATTCATGATGGCACAAATTAAAATTGATCGTTATGGTGCTAATCCCGTGAAGTCCCATCAGGCGGTGATAGTGCCGGGCCCCCTGCCTCGAGGGATCCACCCATAACTACTAGTGGTCACCTTCCCCTGTGCTGTGGAGTCAAGGCACAGAAGGTTAGGTTAAGAGCTATTAACCAAACACCCCGGACACTCAACATACTACAGTGGAATGCCGAAGGAGTTTATAACAAGAAAGTCTCCCTAACAAAGCGTCTTCATAAAGATAGAATGTTTAGTTTAGTTTAGTTTAGTCGATGGATCAACATCACGGCACATGGTTTAATCCATAAGTGCTCCGTTTTCCTCCTAACCCAAACCTGAGTCTGGAGAAATTCATCTCAAAGCACGAACTCCGTTGCATCGGCGAGGGTTATGAAATACTTTGGGTAGATTCTTAACTCGAAATTTTGCCTGGGTAGCGCCGTTAGGCTACTCTTTTTCGATTTCCATCTGCCAATGGATATTTTACGTGCGCAACAATACACACGGGTGTCCGATCTCACTACCCAGAGACCAGAAATTTTATTACTGGAAGTCCAGGAGGATTTTTTAAATAAATCCCGGTCCTCACCGGGGCCTGAACTCGGGACCTCCAGCACTCGAGGCGGACAACATACCTCGAGAATACTCAACCCCCATAAATATAATCTATATATAATAATAATCTAATAATCTAATCTAAATATAATAATCTATAATATAATATCATATAAAGATAGAATAGACGTGGCATGCATTCAAGAGACACACCTCAACGCCAATCGCAGATTCTCGGTCAGAGGATATCAGGCCACACGTTTCGACCGCGTAGGACACAAAGGAGGAATTCTAATACTTATACGAAATACAATACCTTGCAGCGAAGTATCTGTGATCTCTGACAACCAAACGGAAATTATAGGTGTTGATATAATGATAAAGGACGTGAAATTAAGAATTTACAATCTGTATAGCCCAGCAGATAAGGACTTTACACTCTCAAACATGAAAATAACTGACACAAACTGTATTATTGTCGGAGACTTTAACAGCCGTTAAGAAATATGGAGATACCAAGATACTGACAAAATAGGAGATGAAGTGGAGGACTGGGAAATAGACTCAATTCTCCATCCACTCAACAAAGCGGATGACACACCGAGCTTCTACTCCAGACTTAGCTTTCTGCACAGGAGACATCCTCCTCAACATCGATCGCCATGTGCTTGACCAATTAGCAGGTAGTGACCACAGACCAATCAAGCTTGTAATGAATATGGAGTATGTTCTACAGGAGCAAAAGCCTTTGCCCCACTGGAATTACAAACGAGCAGATTGGGACAGATTAGCCATACTAACAGACAGATATTGTGAAAACATAAATACACGATATGGCAACATGAAGCAAATGGTGGAAAGTCTAAACAGAGCAATAATACAGGCGGCCACTGAGTATATTCCAAGAGGATCGAGGAAAATTTACAAACCATACTGGACTGAAGAACTACACATTTTGGAGGAAAAAGTTGAAGATCCCAGGAAGACAGCAGAGAGAGAGAACAAACGCCTGAAGCGAACATCTCTCTCAAAGCCATCTCAGCAAAATATAAAAGAACAGTAAATCAAACAACAAAAGATTGTTGGGTGGAAAAACAGAAAACCTGAACTTTGACAGGGATGGAAACAAACTATGGAAACTAGTGAAAGCCATGAACAATGAAGGACCTAGAAAAAAACAAATAACAATTAAACAAGTGTAGCATGATGGAACAGAATTCCCCATTCCCAGTCCGACACATTTCATAAAGATACTTTAAGTCTTAACGGGGACCATCCCAAATAGAAGGGCTATTATTAGATCGTATGTTCTAGAACGAGTTGGGGGAGGCGGCGGTATGCGCTTGTCTTTTGATTGGTTAATAAGTAATGAGCCCACGCTATTCCTGGGCCATATTTTAAAATCTAATTAGTTTGAGCGGGGATCTCACCAGGAGCGGTCGCTAGTGTGATGTGATGACCCAACAATGCCCTTAAAGATACGATAATATATTTGTTCTCTGGACAACAGGTACCACTTTAAAACATACTTTGATGTTGTAGTTGTGCCTAGTGAACGAAAGAGAAGAATATAAGAGTATTTTATGAATAAAATGTGAAAGTGGAAAACCTAACTTCTGTGCGCCAGAATTCTGAACACTGCATCTTCAACCTTGACATATCTTTCACGCTGTATACTCCAAATGCATATCAATCCCTTGATGTGACTGGTTGCGTATGCTTGATGAATGTATAGCACACTCATGCAGATTCGCAAACCCAAAACCCTTGTGCATTCTTCATGCCTAGGATGACTCATTCTTAACTCAACTGTACCTTTGCTCTCGTGCGAGTTAACAGATGGCAGTCTGGATTGGAATGGGTGATGTAAACATGTACAAGTTCCTTTGTAAAAAGCTGAGAATGTTGGAGTGAGTGAGTTGGTGATTTAATAAATAGCCTCTCACATCTAGTGGAAGGAAAGATGCTTCAATATCCATATGTAAACAGGTTGTGTGTGGCACGCCAGAATTGCTAAGTCCATGTGATGCCTGGTGGCTATATGCTCAAGAGAATTAATATAATTTCTCTCTGAAGTATTACACTGGTACCTTTACTGTTGGTTGGTTCATATAAACTAGTTCTTAAGAGAACCATAGGTGTGTGAACCTGTGTCTTAGTTGGCTGAATATAATGTATGGCTCATGCAAATTTACAGGGACTAAACATGTTTTTCCCATATGTGCTTGGTGCATATATGAACCATTGCTATGCAATTGAGTTTCTGTTACCGACTGTAGTAGACATGAACATTACTCAGTGGGGAAACGGCACATGATGATGATGAAGATGATGTACCTGTGAGACAGGTCTGTCTGAGAAAAGGGGTGAGGTTTGGCATTGCTGTGTAAGTGAATATGGAATAGGACATTCATGCACCAACATCACAGCCATAGGAATGGATGTCTGGTCTGCTAATTGGGTAAATGCCATTAGTTAATACATATTGCATATTGCAGTTGTAAATGCCTATTTTCCATTTCCCTTCACAATGCCTGTCCCATGTTGCTATGTCACAATGATTGCTGTACTGTGTCTGGTCCTCCTTGTGCCCAGGTCTACTGTGGTTCAAACAGGGTGGAACTTAGACCACATGAATGCTTGTAATTGTGTTAAGCCACCCTGTCTCAACATACAGGCTTGTGATTACCACATATAAGGGTGAATTGAATACATATCACCCACAGTACATCAGAGTGAAATACACGGCATCATCAAACTAGGAGAGGTGTTTTGGACCACACCCATTCTTTTCCTCCCCATCCCCAATCTGTGTCTGTTGATGTATAATAACATTATCTTTTAACATATGTAAGGAGATGTTGTGCCATTTTGTATATCAACAGAGAACAGTATGGTGGAGAGGCCATCCATATATCATCTGGGAAAACTAACCAGTAGTCCCAGAATCCAGAACCAACTCTCTATAAGTGAAATCTTCTAGAACCCACAATATGGGAATTTCCTAGAGACTTTCAGCTCAGCTCTCAAACAGCTGGATATAAATAAGGGAGAAAAAGAGTTCTGAAGACTTCAGTGATCTTTGAGTCAATCAAATGTCATCTGAGAACTAAACAACAAGTCTATGGTGGTGAACCTCATTCAAGACGTCTGGTGAAATGACTGGGACAATGGATTGTTTGGCTAGGACTTATCTTAGTTAATCTCCAGCCTGGTGCTCACACAGTGTTTCAGAATGAAGACTTGTTAAGTACGTGAGATAGACTGAGGAGAAGGAAGAAGACTGGGACATATTTGTATCTTAGATCTTCCTCTACAGGAAAAGGAGAACAACATCCTAAGTCTCAACTTCATAAACAGTCAACTCACCAGTGAAAGACAAGGCTGTAGCTTTTCTTCAAACTGTGACAGTAGGGGATAATTAGTCAGACTTGGAAAATCATTATGGGGAGAACTGCAACCTGAGCTTGTCCAACACCATCATAGGTGCTAAAAGGATTAAACAGACCAGTGGAGCGGAATGTCCCTATGCTTGCCCCAGGTTATGGCTTATCTTGGTTTTCCCTCATTAACAGTAGAGGAAAGGATAAAAGTCAATGGTGTAGTGGTGATTAGAGAGGAGAGGAGGAAAGTTTGGTTATTAGCTGGAGGAGGGTGTAGGAGTGGTGTATCATGTTTATCTTCATGCATGTGGGACATATTTTATGCATTTTCAATGTATGTATTGAAGTGTTGACATGCCAGGAGATGGAACAATGGTCATCACTGGACTCACCATCAGCTCAATAAACAGTATTATTGAACCAGTGTTTTAAGTACATGTCCCCAGTGAATTTCTTGTACAGTTGCTGTCAAGTGTTGTCTCTGGTGACTGTCTTAAGTGCTGTGGTTGGTTATACATATTGTGAAAAGTCCTGTATAGATGTTGTCAAGTATCACATGATGTCTATCTTGTACAATTGTGGTGTAAACAATTCCTTGTGAATGTATGTCCCACTTTTGGCAGGAAACTGTCATGTAGATGTCTTGTCCAACAGATGTAATGTACAGTTATTGTTGAAGTTTGTTTGTCTACAAATAATTGGGTCCTAAAGCCCTAAAGACTAATTGAACTGATATAGGTCACAAAATGACAAAATATATAGGAGTAGATCTATGTGACGGACGAACAGCACACTATCAACAGTATAATGAGTGAGATGGATCCTCAGTTGTACAGGCGCTAATAGTTCAGATCTTCTCTGGCCTTGGGTGAACTAGTTACTTCTTATATACATTTCTGTGTAGATACATAGTGGTCTCACAGTGGGGGTTTGAGCCAAAGAAAAGTGGTTCTCCAAAAAGGCTATTGCGGGAATGATTAGCTCATTTGAGTGACCTCTAGACAAAACGTGCTAAATCATATCCTTTATCTTGTTATTTATTATTCAAAATATATCTCCAGAGAACACTACAAACTAGGTCCTCTGTCAATCATCTAATTTGTTACAACAAGCAAGTGCCTTGCTTACAGGAAAAAAGGCTGCAAATGCACTAATGGAACACTATGCCAGTGCAAACCACATTGATATTACAACCGAACAGAAGAAAGCAATCAAAGATAAACAGAAACATTATAGGGATACAGAGACAGCAGCAGAATATATGATGGCAAATCTAACAATGGAAGAAATGGAACAGGCAATGCATGTTGAGTTGAGTTGAGTTAAGAACCGACATCACTGCACTCAGGACATTCCCATACGTGCTCCGTACCCTCGTTCAACAGCCAGCGAAGAGTCATACTACTAATTGTTCCCACCGCTTTCTGATTAAAAGTTCTCCTGGTCTTCCCTCACAGTTTTGAGATTCTTCCAGAACCCCCGCCGATCCCCCGCAATCTCATTCTTTCCACACATAGGCAATGGATACCCTAAGAAAGAAGAAATCACCAGGTCAGGATGGAATCACAAATGAAATGCTAATAGGACTATGCACTAAGGCAAAAAAGAATCTACTAGCAGTCCTAAATTACAGCTGGAAGAGAGGAATAGTCCCACAGGCATGGAAGGAAACTTATACTAATACCAGTCCCAAAGAAAGGAAAAGGCCTGGAAGAACCAAATTTCTATCGACCTATCAGTCTACTTAGCTGTGTAGGAAATTTAATTGAACGCATTATCAATGACAGGCTGAACATGGCATCTGGAAGAAAACCAACTCTTAATACCACACCAAGCAGGATTCAGAAAGTACAGATCCACTGAAGATCAAATAACCTATATAGCTCAGGTAATAGAGGATGCCTTCCAAGAGAAAAAGCACACACTAGCGGTATGGATAGATTTAGAAAAAAAGCATTTGATAAAGTATGGAAGGAAGAAATGAAAGTAAAACTGCAAAACAATGCATGTTTATGGGAAAATGTATAAATGGATCAGCCAGTACCTTGAGAACAGAACTGCCAGGACAAAAGTACAAGGACAAACTAGCAAAATGATGCTGTTGGAGCAAGGTGTCCCCAGAGGAGGAGTACTTTCACCAACATTATTCCTAGCATATGTAAATGACATCACGGAAAATTTTCCAGCCAGAGTACACACATCCTCCTTTGCAGATGACCTAGCAATATGGACATCTGAAGAATATATTATTACAGCTGACAGAAGAATACAGCAAGCCTTATTAACGCTAGAGGACTGGTCAAAATCATGGCTAGTGAAGATAAGTGAGGAGAAAACAACATGCTCAGTGTTCTCCCTCTCAAATAAAACTCAGCAAACTAAGCTGGTATTGAATGGAAAAATATTGCGCCATGAAGAAAATCCAAACTATCTAGGAGTCACCTTTGATCGTCGCCTGACATGGAAGACACAGGTTGAGAAAAATCGAACAAGAGCAAGGCAAAGAATGACAGTCAAGAAAAAGCTTGTTGGTACAGCGTGGGGAGCAAATGAGAAAGTTCTCAAGAAGTTATATACTGGACGGGTGAGGCCAGTACTGGAATATGGCATCACAGTTTGGGCAACAGCAGCTAAGTCAAACTTTAACAAAATAAGTAGAGTCTAAAATCAAGGAATGCGAATCATAACTGGAAGCCTGAAGACAACGCCTTCTTCTTCTTCTTTCGTTCGCTTGAAATATGTCTATAACTGCAGTGCTGTCTCTTGTATGAATTGAACTGTCTTTTTCAGTTCACACAGCGGTCCATAGAGTTTATCTTCCACTGTCGTCTCTCTAGGCCAGAAGGTTTGCCTAGATATGTTATATTTTGGGCAGTCTTGGAGTATGTGCTCTGCTGTCTGCGCCGCCAATCCACATGTACACATGGCTGTTTCACCAATCTTGAATTTTGTATACATGTGGTTGCGTAATCTATTGTGCCCTGTTCTGAGGCGCAGAATAATGACTTGTTCTGGTCTATCCATAACGTGGTAGTCATCTTGAGCAGGGTTTGGTGGCTTTCTGACTGATTTGATCATTCTTTTCTTTTGGTGGTATGTTACAGGCACACCAGGCTGTTCTTCTTTGGCTCCTTCCTTAGCCAATTGATCAGCTCTGTCGTTCCCGGGTACTCCACAGTGGGATGGTATCCACTGTATGGTGACCTTATGCTGATTGCTAAGTTCAGAAAGTAGTGTCCTTAGTACTGGCAATTTCCCAGACAGGAGCGCCTCGAGTACTGATTTTGCATCTGTCAATAGCACCACAGGTTGTGTACCATTGCTGGTATTTAGTAATTTCTCTGTTGCTATCTTGATTGCCTCAATTTCAGCATCGTAGTTATGGCAGTACTTTCTTATCGGTACTCTAGCTGTGTCCCTGGTATTATTTGGGTATTCTATGTACACTCCCGCTCCTCCATTTCGAACAGCATTTTGTGCTGACCCATCTGTGTAGACTCGGATCCAGAGGTCCTGTGGGTATTCTTCATCAAGGAAGCTGAGAGTGGCTGTTCTGCGCTGCACACTGTTCTGATCTTCCTTGTCAAATATTCCTCTCACTTTTGTCTGGATTTGTAATGATAGTCTATGCTCATCTTTCCATGGAGTTCGCTCTGGAATAGTTGTTAGGGGGATACCAACTGTGGGCAGATCGGTGGTTTCTCTGCAGAGTCGTTTAGCCTGGTGGATAAAACTACTTCTTTTCAACCGCCCCATAGCTAGGTTTTCAAATCTGTTCTTCATAGGGTGGTCTGGCAAGCTGAGGAACTTTTCTGCTTGTATTAGCGTTTTCGTATCTCTGCGCTCACTCAGTGCTTGTGTCCTCCCCATCTTCTCCATTTCCACTATAGGGGTTGATCTCATCCCTCCTGTGGTGACTCTAAGTGCTTGATTTTGCACTTTTTCCAGCTCTTGTAGTGTGGTTTTTGCTGCCGAACACCATGCAGTTGACCCATATTCCAGGTGTGGTCTTATGCTCTGTTGATAAACTTTGCTAAGTATTTTCCTTCTGGCTTTTGCTACTGCTTTGTTGATGTGCTTTCTCCATGTCAGCCTGCCATCAAATGTTACTCCAAGGTATGTTGGTTCTTTATCTTCTCGTAGGGGTGTTCCATTTATCTGGATGGTCCCTGCCTTTTGTTTTGGAGAGAGGGTAAATAGGGTGGTGCTGCACTTATCAGTGTTTATGCTGACACACCATCTATTTGCCCATGCAACAAATGTATCTACAGCTCTTTGTAGTAATCTGGTGGCCACTGATGCATGTTCATTTGTGCTCCATAGAACCAGGTCATCGGCATACATTGCGGCTTTAATTCCATGCGGTAGATTAGCAACGAGATCATTGATGAAGA
The DNA here is from genome assembly GCA_963921405.1 of Cepaea hortensis. Classification (NCBI taxonomy): domain Eukaryota; kingdom Metazoa; phylum Mollusca; class Gastropoda; order Stylommatophora; family Helicidae; genus Cepaea; species Cepaea hortensis. The sequence goes on from OY992890.1 coordinate 33,132,600, forward strand.
TTAGAAAGAGTGTGGGGGACAATACTCCGCCCTGGGGAACTCCGTGACGCAGTAGTACTTTCTTGCTCTTTAGTCCGTCTATCTGTACTCGGGCTCTTCTGTTGTGCAAGTATGCTTTCGCCCATTTGTACATTCTTCCATTGACTTTGCAGTTTCTCAGTTTATTCATCAGACCTTCTTTCCAGACTTTGTCAAAGGCTTTCTTCAAATCTATCCATGCCGCAAGCACCAGCTTCTTCTCTTGGAATGCATCCTCAATTTCTTGAGAGAGGTAGGTTGTCTGATCTTCCGTAGAGTAGCACTTCCTAAAGCCAGCCTGCTGTGGCGCAAGGATGTTTTTACTTTCAATGTACCACTGCAGTCTGTGATTGATGATGCGCTCTAGTGTTTTGCAGAGACAGCTGGTGAGGCTAATTGGTCTGTAGCTAGAGGCAATGGAACTATCTTTCCCTGATTTTAGGAGGGGTATCATGATTGCTTCTCTCCAGGCTTGTGGAACACTGCCTAAGGTCCAACTGTTATTGAAGATCTGCAACAGCTTTGCTTTGGCCTCTGTTCCTAGGTTCCTGATCATTTCATTGGAGATACCATCAGCTCCTGGTGACTTTCTCATTTTCAGTTTTGATATGGCTAGCTCCAGTTCGCTGATTGTGATGGGTGCCTCCAGAACCTCATGTACTATTTCCTTCTGTCCTGTATGTTGCCGTTTCTCTTGAATCTCTTGTTGTTTCTCTGGACTGATTTTGATATTGCTATCTTGTGCGAATGAGTCCGCAAAATGGTCAGCTGCTTGCTTTCTTGTTAAGATGTTTCCATCTTTATGTAGTGCAATTTTTGAGTTTCTCCCTGTGCCCTCATCGTTGAGTTGTTTTATTAGCTTCCACAATTTCCTTGTGTCTCTTTCAAAGTTCAGAGACTCTGTTTTCTCCTGCCAGCTTTTACGTCTAGCCTGCAGCTTGGCCCTTTGAAATTTGGCTTTTGCATGCTGGAATTTATTGTGGTGCTCTTAGCTGGGTGTGGCCTCTGCTTGCTTTCTACATACTTCCACATCATTATGCAACTGTTCCAGTTCACTACTCCAGTAGGGTTTATATTGTTTACGGGCTCCTCTTGGTACTGTTTCTCGCGCTGCCTGTAGTATGCATTTCCCAAACTCTTCAACTATTTTATTCATGTCTTTCTCAGTGTTCAGGTTTCTAACCAGTATGCTGGTGCGATGCTTGTACACTGCCCGGTCTGCTTTCTTGTAGTTCCACCTCGAGAGGGTGCTGCTTTCACTTACAAGCTCATTTTCTACGGTTAGAAAGACTGGTCGATGGTCACTGCCACCTAGTTGTTTCCCAACAATTCGTGTAATGTTCCACTCCAGGTCTGGTGAATGAAAAGCCAGGTCAGGTGTAGTTGTAGAGTGCCATGATCTCGAGTAGAAAGTATGTGGGTCGGACGGCTTGTTAACCAAGATGAATCTATTCTCATCCTGCCAGTCTTCCAGTCTCTCTCCTCTCTGGTCCATGTGATCATAGCCCCAACTCTGTGAGTGGCTGTTGAAATCGCCGCACACAATCATTTTTTCTGTTAATGGTAGTGTGTCCAGTGCCTGTGGACGGTCACTTGGACAGTAGTAATTGATCAGATGTAGGTCTGTATAGCCTGTTTAAAGTTTAAGTGTCTGATACTCAGCCCCTTCCATATAGACTTCGATTTGGGAAGCAGTGATGTTATTTTTTACAAGGGTAAGTATCCCACCTTTTCGCCTGTCCTTTCGGTCAGATCGGTAACACTGGTAGCCTCTGATTTTGAAGGCTATATTTTCGTTGAGGTGAGTTTCTTGCAAGCAACATATGCTTACTTTTTCTTTGTCCAGGATGTTTTCTAATTCTACTTTTTTGTTGCTGACTCCCTCCTCATTCCAGTGCGTTATTTTAAGTCTTAGTTTAGTATGGCCAGCTGTTCTATTCTCATGTCCCCTGGCTCCACAGGACATCTGAGAAGGACCTCCAGTAGTTGGGGTTGGACCCTTTCGAGACATAGGGCCCGGCACTGCACCTGCCTGGGGGTCCAAAGCAGGGCGAGCACCATAACGTTTAGCAGCAGTCGACGTATTCCATTTTGCGTAATTGCGTGGCATCCTGATTTCTGTGGTGCGCCTCCTTGCTGGTTGCCTCCGTCTTCAGCACCTTTCCTTTGCTAGAGCAGACTGTGGTCTCACTCGAGTTTAGATGTGTACACACGCACACACGTGTCTGCACATGCATGTATGTGTATACACATCTAGAGCACACTGGTTATTTTCCGGCGCCAGATACTCGCCGTCGCCCCTTTTCCTGTTAGTTAAAACAGTTCCGCCACGTGAAGGCCAGGAGTTGGACTTTTGCTGCAGAGGTTATGTATTCACGAGCCATTGGGGTATTTAAGCAATGTTGGGCGCTCACCCCAACACTGCGCCCCGGCTACATACAGCAATTTGGAACCACCAGAAAGATGATGCATATTACAAACTCGACCGAAGAGAACAAGTAAAAATCTTTAGACACCGCACAGGACAAAACAGGCTGAAATACCAATTGTTCAATTAACTAAAGATAGGCGATACCGATGAATGTATTTGTGGAACTGGTATCCTAAAATACGAAGTAGTTACCTCCTGACATACTACTAATATAGTCAATGGCACGTGTAAACACAGACACATATCAACATGTCACACAAGACTTTAAGTCAGGTGGTTTTTAGACCTTTCTTGAATTTTACATACAGAGGTTACCAGAAGGAATTTGTATAAACATTGAAATGGAATAAGAATAATATCCTTACTTAATGTAGATGTTTTGAGACTCAACAACGAGAACCACTGTAAACGGGGTTTGGTAAATTCAAACGAATATTGAATCACTTCGAGAGACATACATAATCCTTAAAGTAAATGGATACCAGGTCTCTATGCTATAATTGCAAAGTTTCATCCTGAACATGTTTGTGTAGAGAAATCTTTCATGGATTGTCTAAAATCTGAGTTAATGAACATGTGTATTAAGAATTTGCCCCTAATTGTGCAATGGACACAAATATTATATATCCGAATACCTGAACGTTCACAGATTTGTACAACGCTTTTACAAACACTCAAACTATTGTTGCTGTGGTCAAACAAGCCACGTAGCCAGTAATGACGAGATACAACCGAGCAGTTTTTACCACTTGTGCCCAGTTTGCAGCTGTGACTGTGGTAGCAATGTTGTTGTCACGACTCGCAGCACTAGAAGTCTGCACGGCAACAGATCGTTGATGTCTCGACGAGATTTTTGCTATTAGTAAATGTACTAATGAAGTTATTATTAGGAAAAAAGATTGTTTGAAACAGCCGACAAAGCGATTTCATTAAACGCACCCTTTAAACAACAGTGCTCTTTCAATTCCCCAGAAATAATGACTATCCCAATACACGTAATTATAAAGCTCCAAACACCCAGCACGGCTTTGATGATAAAACTTTCATGTAGATATATATGTAGAGTATAAGAATGAGGTCCAATGTTGATATACCACTCAATGGTAATGACTAGGACGTGCAGATAAGTGCTTGGCACCACTATTAAATAGCAGTTTGCAATTACTGTGGTCACATACTTCAAATTCCAGGCGGATAATTCTACGTTTGATTAGAGAAATTAGACGTAGACAGTCAAAATTTTTTGGACATGTTATGAGAAGAAATGGACTGGAGAACTTGGTGACAGCTGGCAAGATCGAGGGGAACAGACCAAGAGGAAGACCGAGAGGAAAATACCTGGATGGCTTGGCCACATGGCATGGACGAGACAGGAACACTGAGCTGATCCACGACACTGGTGATCGAGTGAAATGGCGAATCATGACCGCCCACGCTTTCCGGCATGGCACATGATTGATTGATTGAATTCTACGTTACAGATTGTCACAGCAAATATACTTGCAGCCAATCCAACAACAGCATATGACACAGCCAAAGAAGCCATGGCGATGTTTGCGATGGTGCGAAGCCGTGCATTCAGAAGAATAAGATGTTCAATAACACATTAGCATAGGTAATGACAATAACGATGCAAGGGAACGTCTTGTGAGACAAATTCCATAGCAGAAAGATTGGGCTAGCATAAGTTGTCTTGCTGTTCATGCTATTGCCTGGATAGATATAGTAGAGCAGTTAACAGAAGCATTATGTGTGTGTGTGTGTGACTGTGTGTGTATGTGTGTGTATGTGAGAGAGAGAGAGAGAGAGAGAGAGAGAGAGAGAGAGAGAGAGAGAGAGAGAGAGAGAGTGTGTGTGTTTCTGTGTGTGACAGACTCACAAAGCAAACTACCTAAAGCAAATAATGGAATTACCCGTATTGAGTGGATTGGATCGCTCAAAAGAAAGAAGATCAAAGGCATGTGATGGATTGTTAACCAAACGCATGTCTATAAGCGAGGAAATGAACAGGATGGTTAACTGGCTGCTGACGCTCAGGTGGGCTGCGATCTAGATAAGAACAAGGCTGAACCGAGTCGACAGTGCAGGAAACGAAACAAAGAACCCATATATGCAGAGGCAGATTCAGCAGGGATTGAACAGTGTCTGGGTGACCCTCAAACGGTAGAGGATAACGCATGCGGACGTTTAGTCAGACTGCCGTGGTCCCAATAGTAAGGGGACTCTTCGTTGACTACTAAATTAGGGGTGGGGCATGTCTAAGAGTGCCCCACGTGCAATGATGTTTGCCCGTAGTTTTCCAATCATTAATTCGTATAGTAAGTTCTTTCTTTAAGTGCGTCGTTCACATCACTGCCAGCATGAACCACTCTCCATCTCTTGCCAGCAGCACTGCCTTATCCATGATTATGACTAAGACATCTTTAATGTCGCATGTCTACATTAGTTTATCCCTCCCTATTCTTTCAAGAATCATAGAGGTAATCACTAAAAAGCTAGTTGCATATCCTTTACAGGACGTCGCAATCCACCACACAATTTTTTTTAGTTGCTTCTGATTTCTTGGCAAGTTTATGTTCAGAAGTGTGACATTGCTTTCTGAACCCTCGACACTCATACCATTGTATGAAATCCAGCACAAGGCGTTTTGCTTCCAAATCGCGCACAGCTGTGTTTCGATGCGGTTTGTGTGATTGCGAACGCAAACATTAGGTACTTACACAACAACGGTAACGTATTATATGGCCAAAGCGGCAGACATGATGATCTTTATAAGCTAGTTTTCTTTGATGTCCAGATCTTGTGTTATGCCAGTATACATCTTCTTCTTGATTGACAGTTTTCTAAGAATGGTATTGTAACAATCAAGTTCAGAAGGACAAAACCCCATATTTTCGGCTTTAGATTTTTTTTATTTTTTAGATTGATACCTTTCCGTCTTGACAGACGATAGTTTGGTACATCGTGCTTCAAAAAGGCTTAATAAGTACGATCCATGGCGGTGGAGAGTGTGTCTGGTAAGGTCAATTCGTGCTGTATATGTTCGTCCACAGTGGATGCATGTGAAAACATGGTCATTTACCATAGCACAATACCTGGACTAAAATATAGAGACCATGTGTTGCCCATGCAGCATGATCGCTCTCTCGGCCTGCCTAGTTCACTCCATAGGAAATGTAACCCCTATACATCTGGAACAAGACAAGCTGCAGAAGCTGTCGGATCAGCAAAGCAATGCTCTAACTGTCCGCCTGTCTGAGCTTCGATCCTAGACCAGCTGCCAACTGTCTTTAGGTTGCATTTTCTCACACCAGGATAAGGTTTGAACCCTACCAATTGCGCTCTTCCGCCCGAAGCTGTTGGCACAATGTGCGGTGTTGGGTATGGTAAGCGGCGCCCAACATTCGGCGCTAACAGAAAGCAGGTAGTACCGTCTACTGTCATATGGTAGCTCAGTCATATCTGACTAAGACCTGACACCTTTTCGTCTTTAATAATTGGAAAATTGTCGATGACTCACATGCGCATTTTGATACAGGAAAGATGCATGTTTTCAAAATCTTTACTTTCAGTTACTTGCTAGTGTTGTGCTATATGCCTTTAGTACTGTTTTGTCTTTACAATGTTTATTCTCTCGTGTTTTTTTCTTTGTTTTTGTTTTTTAACAGTCGACACTGTTCTTAATTGCGGGCCCAGGATTTGTAACATGTGCTACCACGATCTGAAATTTCTATTCCACGGTTTCAATACATCAGTGGTAATTGAAGACGAATCATTACTGTCTTACTTCAATCTACAATGTAAAACAAACTAGTCAGCCTTTTTACAAAATGTATTAATACGACAGCCGGGTAAAAATATATCTGCTTACCTTAAACTTACTTGTCCAATCTAGCAGTACGGCACAAGAATCCTTTCTTTAACACTTGTCCAAAATCAGAATACATGAACATATTGATGAAGAAATTTAATCCTGACTGCAAGGTCGGCAAGAATAGAATGGTGTTTAATAAGCTGCTATCAAATGTGGGATCGTATCTGTAAATGAAGCTGCAGATTGCAGCTGGAACCATCATCAACGCAAACGTCCCGGTCAGAGCTAGAAAAAAGCGAACAGATTTTATTTAGCACGTGTGCCCAGTTTTCTTTCTGTTGTTTGGCCTAGCTGAAGCCAAAACAACAATATTAACAGAGGCAATCGTTCGACGATGTTTCAATGATAGAGCTGCTATTCTGAAATACACGATTAATATGAACAATGCAATAAATAATGCCTTGATATTCCCGACAAAGACACAATGTAGAGATAATAAATCCTTGATTAAACAATAGGTGCCACTTCTAATGAGAAGTGCAATAATCACAATAAAAAGTGTAGCCAAAGACCATAGACTCAGTAAAATTGTGATAATCAATTTTTCATTGTCATAGGTAGAGTAAAAGAACGGAACCCTCTATTTTTGATCCCGCTCTTTATACCTCTCTTTCTTTACTCTGGCCCCTCGCTTTCTGTTTTTATCCTTATCACACTTTTTTCTTTCTCCCCATCCCCGTTCTTTTCCTCCCTGCCTCTTCCCCCTCTCTCTCCCTCTCTCTTCTCAATCTCTGCCAATCTCTATCTCTCTTCTCTCTGTTACTCCATATATCGCCTCTCTTTACGTATTTGTTTCATTTGTGAATGTAAGATGCACAATTGATGAACGAAAGATGAGTGACTAGAAGGGCCAAATGTAAAACATGCCTGTGTGCCCAATTTGTGACCCTGTGAAAATAAAGTTCGTTAGTTCGTTCGTTCGTTTCCTATCCTTTTCTCCCTCTTTTTTGTGTTTCTTTCCCTCTTCGCCCGCTCTCTCCCCTCTCCCCCCTCTCGTTCTGTTTCTTGGTCCCTTCCTTTGATGGAAGAGACAACAGTGGAAGATAAACTCTATGGACCGCTGAGTGATCTAAAAAAAAGACTGTTAGATTCATACATGATATAAAAACAAAAACAAAAGTATGTAAGTGTTACCTATTTAGTTCTTGAAAATGAAAGCAGACGCAGCTTTTGGTCTGGAATTGATTACACACAACAAACACATAAGAAGTAGGTATCACGTGCCAACAACTACCGCTTCTACATATAGATGTTTCAATCTCTCGGACACAAAAGCATTCATCTTATTGTCCGCCATGTTGGGCGTTCCTGTATTTTGGTTTGTAATTCCATCGTCTCTCAAATAATGGTGAAACTTATCAATTATTATTGTTTGTTTGTTTAACAGCTAAAACTAAATAGCATCCGTTGATGACGTGTGGAGCTCAATTCGGCTGTAAAATATGTCTGCAGGTCACACAGTCGTAGTCGGACTTCGGTCAAATAAAGAGACACATCAGCGTCGTGTGCCTTACCGGTCAGCGAGGGTCGCCATCTCACACAATCATCAGAGTCGAGGTCTAGTATCTATGTTCTTGACGTTCTAATGATATATTATTTGGCTATGTCGTATAGACTTGAGAGGGAGGGAGGAAAGGAGACAGAGAGGAGGGAGAGAAAGAGGAAGAGAAAGAGAAGGAGAGAGAGAGAGAGAGAGAGAGAGAGAGAGAGAGAGAGAGAGAGGATGTGTTACTGGTGTAACAACTCAGTTCCTTGGTGACGTGTGTGCTTCAGGGAAACGTCAATGATAAGACTACAAGTGGATTACAAAGTTACAGGAAGGTGGACAGCATCAAGAGATACACTGGAAGAAGCCTATATGGGTGAACCGTTAAGACGCAGGACCGTTAAGACGCGGGTGGGGCTCTTGATAATGATTATATTGATGATGTTAATAATGTTGATGTTAATTATAATGAAGATGATGATAATGGTAGCAATAATGATGATGATGAGGATAATACTAGTAATGAAGATAATGATGATGATCTTACCAGCCACGGGTAGACATATGATGATACAAGATAAGGAAATTATGTTAGACATATTACTTATACTGTTGTTAAAGAATAACATTATTGTATTTTTGTTTATTCTAGACTTTACAAAGTAGGTATATAAACATGAAACATGGCGGGCATAAGCAGACGTTCAGAATTCAAGATATGCTTCCGCTGTGATGAAACTGAAATGACGTGTGTTCATGTTGGATATTAATCACATTGATACAAGTTTCTGAAGCAATACTGTTTGTGGGCGAGTGGCTTTCTACCTCAGCTGGGGTTTTACCTGCAATGAACGTAAGCCCACCAGCCATCACGGTGACATGTCCATCTTCTATAGGGTTAAAAATAACCAAACTCAGCTTCGGGATATTCATCATTTTCGAGAAAATTCTAACAATTATTGTGATCATCCGAACCCCAAGGCTTCTCAAGATCGCTAACACCTTCGTGACGTCCTTAGCTGTGACAGACACTATTACTGGATTTATAAACACCATGAGTGGTATTGTATGCGCCATCTTGAAACCGTCAGATTGGTTGTTTCAGTACTTCTTCTTAGCCATCGCGCCTTCTACCATTGGAACTACGATGTCCGCGTTTCTACATATTAATGTCATTGCCATTGATCGCTACTTGTATATTGCTCATCCGTTCTTTTACTTGAAGAATGTACATGCAGGACTAATTATTAAAATTCTACTGGGATTATGGTTTCTGGCATCCTTGTACGTGTTGATAACCGCTCTAGTAGTCAGAAAGAGAACATTTTGTTTAATCAGCGATCTAATGGCGTCAGACATCACCTATGTCGGGAGTATCACATCGTTGCTGCTTCTTATGATAACATTGGCAGCCTATTTCAGAATAGCAGCTCTGCCATGTAAACATCGTCGATCTATTGTGTTATTCAATATTGCTGTACTCTGACCTACCAACGCAAACCAACTTGGCAACACTAGAATCAATATCGGCGATGAAAACTGGACAAATGCGCTTAAGAGCGTTAGATTCTTCTTTGTTATGACCGTGAGTAACTTGTCATCACTTCCAGTAGATGAAGGTGTGTTACAATTCGGGACAACATAGTCGCATTCAGAATCAATGCGCTAGGAGACATTTAGCATCCCTACACCCCGACTGAGCTTAGAGAGACAGAGCGTCTATTAATGAGTACCGGGTTTAGTGATGACCTGTCTTTTTGATAAATTAATGCAGAGGTGGAGGTGGGCTAAGTGGATAGGCACGAAATTGTATCTAATGGAAGCGTACATGTCCTGGATAATTTGGTGTATGACTGGGATCCGCTTCAGGAACCACATTGAGGCCAGGCTAGTATAAATCATGAATCACAACAAGCTGCTGTCAATGACAAGCTTCAACCTATTATAAATTACCGTCCATACAAAGCGCCGACCACAGAACTGTTCAGTACCTAGATGTTGGTACTTTGTGATATTTCTATTTTTCATAATGTTGCTTATAATTTTATTTTACAACAATGACTTTGGATGTTGCAAATATTTTCTTTAAATTTGTGTAACATCTCCCATCAGATATACATGTGTAGCCTGGGATAGCTTTTTCATCTTTAGTTAACGCGCTCAACTACCGTCTATTTTCAAGCTCTGTTATTTTATGAATGATTCTTATTAATAATTTAAAGCTCATTGTTTGATATCCACTCATAAAATCAATGCAGCCACATGTCAACACACGTAATCCCATAATAGAATTGTAGAAATACTAGAATACACTATCATCGTTATATCTGCTAAATCTAGACTTGTAGAGACAAAACTACACCACCCACTCTTGGTGGAGGTTGGTACATTTCTGACAATTTTTGAGTTATTCTAAATGATATACTACATTTAAAGAGTCACAAGGACTGGCCTTTTGATTTTTAATTCAATAATTAATTGTACGCACAAAAACATACACACACACACACACACACACACACATATATATATATATATATATATATATATATATATATATATATATATATATATATATATATATATATATATATATTTACTTGTCTATTTTTGCGAGTGTGTATGAATTATGTATTTATGTGTGTGTGGTATATTGAAAATTGAAAAATGTGCATTCTTAGAAACGACCACGCTTTTCATTTTGCTAAATTTTTATAATAATCTATTCTTTGTCCTACTCCTCCTGTTTGCTAAAATAGTTTGCAGACTACGTTCAGGCAGTCAACAACAAAAAGAGAAACAAATTAATAAAATCGTTACAATTATAACTTAATTGCAAGTCATTGTGAAATGGATACTGGAAAAGCACACTAATTACCTATTAACAAATGAAATGACATGAACTGTAACTGCGTTAGTACTTATAGTGAAACCAAACACAGATAATGGATAGGAATCGATTGTAAATACCTTAATCAGTAGAAGTAAACAGTCCATTTTAGAAACGCATTATCAATACTCTACACCGGCAAAATGTTGCAGTGAATTTTGAGAGACCGTCGGGAACGCATTTCATTTTCTAGGATGTTTTGGAGAATACTAAATGTACGTGATGCGAGTGAGAATAGTTAATGTGTGATTAAAATGGATTACTTGTACGATGAATGTGATATTCTCAATTCCTCATTGAAAAGAATTGCATACTTTTAGCGTTATATGAAGACTACACGGTGTCTCGCTTTTGAAGCGTTTAAGTCGTTTGCCTCCCGCTCCTATGGTCGTAGGTTTGTTATTAGACTCTGTCATTCGGCTCGAGTACAGTTTTATCGGGGATTCTCAGAGGGTTCTCGCTGGAAGTAGTGCTATGTATGACGCTGTCGACAGGCCGCTCTGCGAAAGATATCGAGCTGTGTGGGATAAAACCCCTTGCTGTGCAGTCGATTCTCTGGCCCTTAAAGCACCATCTATAGAACAATCAACGTTCCTTTTCTTTCAAATGTATGTCATCCATACAGTCAGTGCCAGCATGCAAAGATCGACAAGGACTTCAGGAGGCCTAACACTAACAGAAAATGCGCCAACTGCCTCGGCAACCACGGCGCCAGGTATCTCGGCTGCCCCTGCCACCAAGACAGCAAGGAAGCCATGAAGATCGCCATCAAAACTAACCTACCCTATAAAGAGGCTAGGAGGCAATACGTTGCCACCAATCGACTCACAAAAAGCGACAAAGCGCAACTTGAAGGCCAACTGAAGGACCTGCGATCAAAGCTCAACAGCATGGAGGAAGAAAAAGAAAAGAGTAAAGAGACTCAGATAACAGCTGCTCAGCGCATCCTTGACGAAACAAAGCAAGTTCAGCAGAAGATTGAGCAGGATGTCGCTCGAATGGCTGCTAAAAAGGCGGAGACAAAAGTACGGCTATCGAGCATGGAAGAAGAAAAAGACAAGACGCAAGAAGCAGGGATAACGGCCGTTCAGCGCTTCCTGGACGAAATGAAGCAAGTTCAACAGAAGATTGAGCAGGATGTCGCGCGAATGACTGCTATAAAGGCTGAGTCTGAAGAACAGCTATTAAAAATACAAGATATGAAAGAAAGGACAGAAGATACTCTACAAGAGATATTAGCACTGCTCAAGACCCAGACAGCCACACCCGAACCAGAAGATTGAAGAGCACAGACAGAAGAAGAAGCAATAGAGGAAGTATGATATCGCTCCCCACCAAGATCGAGCTGGCGAACCGCCCACAACACACGAAATCAAGGAAGACCAAGACGACGCCCAAACGATCACAATTACTGGAGCATAGAGAACGAGAGGTAAAGCCCCCTGAAGGAAACAGCACCATATGACGGGGTGGGTACACAACAACTGCAAGCCTCAACAAGTGCGCGACTCTGTCCAGACATGAAATACCTCATCAGGAAAGTAACGTACGCAATCACCCCATCAGAAGCCGGGAAACTGACAACAAGCAGCCCAAAGTACGAAAGACAAAAGACAAGCTACACCATAAACACCCTTACATAGCCAAGTCGAAAACTCGAAGGCTGAAAGGGGGTACTCGTACCAAAAATTGGATTGGATTGGATTTCTTTCAATAGTGTTAATTAACGTTTCTTTTACGTTACTTTACTTCTTCGTGGTTCACACTCAGAACACGATAATGTCTCATATTCAAGTAATGGTTACTTTCAGATTCATGACACACCCCTAGTGTTTGATGTCGTCAGCGTGGATGATGTCATGTTTGTCTATGATGATTGTTATAAGTTAGGCAATACTGTAGGAGGTGACTGACCGCCACAGGGCTATTGTCAGTACATAAACCCCTTTGTGTACTAACCCCCACTCTCTTTGGGATATACTTTTCACTTCTACTGAAATGTGCCTTTCGTGATCAGGATGACGGTATATACATTCACTCACGCTCAGATGGTGGCCTCTATATTGCTCAGAGATTGAAGGCCAAGACCAAAATTAGGAGGGTACTAATCAGAGAGTTGCTTTTTGCGGATGATGCTGCGATTACGACCCACTCTGAGGAATAATTACAACATCTACTATCTGCATTCTCCAATGCTTGTTCTGAATTTGGTTTAACAATTAACAAAAAGAAGACACCGATTATGTCACAAGGTGCACATGGTGTACCATCAATCTTTATTGACGACGCCGAACTGGAGATAGTAGACCATTTTACATATCTAGGATCAGAGGTAAATAGCAAATTATTTCTCGATCAGGAAATCAACATCAGGATTGGCAAGGCAGCAACAACAATGAACATGTTAGCAAAAAAAACGTCTGGGAGAACAGGAAGCTTACTGCCAAAACAAAAGTCCTAGTCTACCAAGCCTGTGTCCTTAGTACTCTTCTTTATGGCAGTGAAACCTGGACAACTTACTCACGCCAAGAGAAACGTTTAAACAGCTTTCATATGCGGTGTCTGCGAAGAATACTTGGTATTAAGTGGCAAGACAAAATCACAAATACTGAAGTATTGGAAAGATCAGGTTGTGTGACGGTGTATTTCATGCTCAGTCTTCGTAGACTTAGATGGATAGGACATGTTAGGAGGATGGATGATGATAGAATACCAAAGGACATCTTTTTTGGTGAATTACAGACGGGTAGGAGATCTCAGGGTCGGCCTTTACTACGATACAAAGATGTGTGTAAGCGGGACATGATTGATACAGGCATAAATAATGCACATTGGGAGCAAGTCGCCGCTGAACGTGTTGCATGGAGGGCAACTATCAGAAATGGAATAAAGACAAAGGAGAAAATGATTGCAGATAAAGCACACACAGAGCGTGAGAGACGTAAGATGGTGCAAAATGGTGGAAATGACCATGTTTTCACATGCACCTACTGTGGGCAAACATTTGCAGCAAGAATTGGCCTTACCAGCCACACTCGTCACCGCCATAGATCGTAGTTATTAAGCCTTTTTGAAGCACAATGTACCAAACTATCGTCTGTCAAGACGGAAAGGTGCCAATGAATGAAACCTCTGGCGTACCATCTTGTACTCTTGAAACACATGAGATTTCATTCTGCTGCTCCCTGCTCGCAGCCCAAGCATGAAACGCTCCGGTGACAGGTTAACTTTATGACTCACCGATGACTCCCCGAGGTCTTTCTCCTGTGGTAGATTCGCACTTTGACTTCTAGCGTTTAAAAACATGTGTAATGATATTTCGCAGTCATGCAACAAATACACAACTATATGTGCTGACCTACACGCCTAATGCGAGGCGGATATTGTGCTCCCAATACATTGCAACCTGTCTAAATCATCACGTCACCTTCCATCCCTCAGTGATAGCTATTTTGTCCTGCCAGCTCTTTTGTCCCGCCAATATTCCTTCTGTCTCCACCTCCATAAGGGCGGATCACGATAGATCTTTTGTCCACGTTGCACTGTATGAAGCTGTCATAGAAGTTGTACATTATACGGAAGGCAATAATTTATTTGCTTATTCGATAGTGATATTATTATAACGTTATTAAAATTATTCGCAATCAAAAACAATTGGGCTTTTTCAACAGAAGTAAGACAAAAACAAGCTTTAGCAATGCAAATGTTTAACAGTATTAAGAACCTGGCGCACAACACCAGCGAAGAGGTAACATTTTTCAGGACATATATATTTTTTCTGCGGCAACATATTGATGCGGGTAAAAGAGCATTTGGAAATCATGACAGAAGAAAATTAGAGATTTTAAACTACATGTTGCAGAAAAACCCATCGAATAATGTGGACGGAAAAGAGTAAATATACTGAAAATGTGCAGTTCTGAACATCAGAGTCGGTCCCATAAGCAGCATCGTGTCTGGGAAATTAGAATACAGTGGCCAGGCATCGTTACTGGAAGAACAGGCAGTGGTCTACCAGCACGAAGAGGGACACAGGACATTGCAGACTCCTCGCCATGAGAGTGAGTGAGACAAGGACATGATCAGAGAGGGACACGGGACATTGCAGACACCTCGCCGTGAGGGTGAGTGAAGCGGGAACATGGCAAGGGATCGAGAAACTTTACAGCGAGCCGTCATGAGTGTGACGTTCTGCTAAATAACTGGTACATAATAATGATTAACGTTCACAATAAAACTACTTATATGATTTAAATGAGATGCTCTCCAGCAGGGGCTGGGCGAAGCCGGGCCGGGTCAGACAGACAGACAGACAGACAAACAGACAGACAGACAGACAGATAGATAGATAGATAGATAGATAGATAGATAGATAGATAGATAGATAGATAGATAGATAGATAGATAGATAGATAGATAGATAGACAGACAGACAGACATACAGACAGATAGATAGTCGGGAACGGGAACGGGAGCTTATATGACTACTTATATGAATTAAATTAGATGCTCCCCACCAGGGTCTGGGCGAAGCCGGGCCGGGTCAGCTAGTCTTATATATAAAAAAGACTTGTGCGTATGTATCTCTGTATGTATGTATGTATGTCCTTTATGCGCTCGCGAACGGCCCATCCGATTGAGATGAAATTTTCTACACGTCTTCCTTTCATTCCAGAGCAGCCAACAGTCGTATTTTTTTTTCTTCTTCCTCCTCCTCCCTCCTCCCCCTCCCAAAATAAGAATCCCCGAACCAAAACGCTAGGGAAAGGGAAGAAAATGACGTGACTACACGGGAATCGTCACACGGCAATCATCATCCCTCCTCATTCTCCCTCCTTCCTTCTTCTCCCTCTGCCTCCTCCCTCCTCCTCCTCCCTCTTCCTCCCTCTCCCTCCACCCTCCTCCTCTTCCTCCTCCCTCTCCCTCCTCCTCTTCCTCCTCCCTCTCCCTCCTCAATCTTCCTTCTCCCTCTACCTCCTCCTCCCCCTACCTCTTTCCTCCTCCCTCCTCCTCCTCCCTCTACCTCCTCCCTCCTCATCCTCCCTCCTTCCTCTCCCTCCTTCCTCCTCCTCCTTCCTCCTTCTCCCTCTGCCTCCTCCCGCTTCCTCCTCCTCCCTCTTCCTCCCTCTCCCTCCTCTTCCTCCTCCCTCTACCTCCTCCCTCTACCTCCTCCCTCCACCCTCCTCCTCTTCCTCCTCCCTCTCCCTCCTCCCTCTTCCTTCTCCCTCTTCCTCCCTCCTCCTCCTCCCTCCTCCCCCTCCTCCTTCCTCCTCCTCCCTCCTCCTCCTCCCTCCTCCTCCCTTCTCCTCTATCTCCCTCTCCTCCTCCCTCCTCCTCCCTCCTCCTCCTCCCTCCTCCTCCCTTCTCCTCTATCTCCCTCCTTCTCCCTCTCCTCCTCCCTCCTCCTCCTCCTCCCTCCTCCTCCTCCCTCCTCTTCTTCTCTCCTCCTCCCTCCTCCTCCTCCTCCTACCCTCCTCCTCCTCCTACCCTCTTCCTCTTCCCCTCCTCCCTCTCCCTCCTCCTCCCTCTTCCTCCCTCTCCATCCTCCTCCTCCCTCTTCCTCCTCCTTCTTCCTCCTCCTTCCTTCTCCTCCCTCTTCCTCCTCCTTCTTCTTCCTCCTTCCTTCTCCTCCCTCTCCTCCTCCTCCTCCTCTCCACTCTTCCTCCTACCCTCTTCCTCTTCCCCTCCCCCTCCTCCCTATCCCTCCTCCTGCAATCACATTCCTCCTCCTCCCTCCTCCTCCTCCTTCTTCCTCCCTCCTCCTCCCTCCTCCTCCTCCCCCTCCTCCTTCCTCTCCTCCTCCTTCCTCTCCTCCTCCTTCCTCTCCTCCTCCTCACTCCTCCCTCCTCCTCCCTCTACCTCCTTCCTCCTCCTCCCTTCACATTCCTCCTCCTCCCTCTTCCACCTCCTTCCACCTCCTCCCTCTTCCTCCCTCTCCCTCCTCCTCCTCCCTCTTCCTCCTCCTCCTTCTCCTCCCTCTTCCTCCTCCCCTCCTCCTCCTCCCTCCTCCCTTTCCTCCCACCTCCTCCTCCCTCTACCTCCTCCCTCCTCCTCTCCACTCTCCTCCTACCCACTTCCTCTTCCCTCCCCCTCCTCCCTATCCCTCCTCCTCCCTCTTCCTCCTCCTCCCTCTTCCTCCTCCTCCCTCCTCCTCCCTCCTCCTCTTCTCCTCCCTCCTCCTCCTCCCCCTCCTCCTTCCTCTCCTCCTCCTTCCTCTCCTCCCTCCTCCTCCCTTCACATTCCTCCTCCTCCCTCCTCCTCTTCCTCCCCCTCCTCCTCCTCCCCTCCTACCTCCTCCTCCCTCCTCCTCCTCCCTCTACCACACTCACCTCCTCATCCCTCCTTCTCCCTCCTCCTTCTTCCTCCCTCCTCCTCCCTCCTCCTCCCTCTCCTCCTCCTCACTCCTCCTCTCCCTCCTCCTCCTCCCTCTACCTCCTCCCTCCTCCTCCCTTCACATTCCTCCACATCCCTCCTCCCCTTCCCTCCCTCCTCCTCCTCCTCCTCATCACTCCTCCTCCCTCCTCCTCCTTCTTCCTCCCTCCTCCTCCCCCTCATCCCTCCTCCTCCTTCCTCCTCCTCTCTCCTCCTCCCTCCTCCTCATCACTCCTCCTCCCTCCTCCTCCTTCTTCCTCCCTCCTCCTCCTCCCTCCTCCCCCTTCCTCCTCCTCCCTCTCCGCCTCCTCCCTCTACCTCCTCCTCCTCTCTACCTCCTCCCTCCTCCTCCCTTCACATTCCTCCTCCTCCTCCTCCTCCTCATCCCTCCTTCTCCCTCCTCCTCCTCCTCATCCCTCCTCCTCCCTCCTCCTCCTCCTCACTCTCCTCCTCCCTCTACCTCCTCCCTCCTCCTCCCTTCACATTCCTCCTCCTCCCTCCTCCTCTTCCTCCCCCTCCTTCTCCTCCCTCCTCCTTCTCCCTCCTCCTCCTCCCTCTTCCTCCTACATCTTCCTTCTCCTCCGCCTCCTCCCTCCTCCTACTCCCTCTCCCTCCTCCTCCCTCTCCTCCTCCTGCTCCCTTCTCCTCCTGCGTTCTCCTCCTCCCTCCTTCTCCCTCTTCCTCCTCCCTCCTCCTCGCCTCCTCCTCCACCCTACTCCTCCCTCCTCCTCTTAATCCCTCCTCCTCCCTCCTATTCCTCCCTACTCCTCCTCCTCCTCCCTCCTCCTCCTCTTCCAACTCCCTTTCCTTCCTCCCCTCCTTCCTCTCCCTCCTTCCTCCTCCTCCTCCCCTCCTCTCCCCTCCTCCTCCCTCCTCCTCCTCCCTCTCCCTCCTCCATCCTCCTCATCCCTAATCCTCCCTCTCCCTCCTCTTCCTCCTCCCTCTACCTCCTCCCTCCTCCTCCCTCTACCTCCTCCCTCCACCCTCCTCCTCTTCCTCCTCCCTCTCCCTCCTCCCTCTTCCTTCCTCCTCCTCCTCCCTCTACCTCCTCCTCCCCCTACCTCTTTCCTCCTCCCTCCTCCTCCTCCCTCTACCTCCTCCCTCCTCATCCTCCCTCCTTCCTCTCCCTCCTTCCTCCTCCTCCTTCCTCCTTCTCCCTCTGCCTCCTCCTTCCTCTTCTCCCCTCCTCCTCCTTCCTCCTCCTCCCTCTTCCTCCTCCTCCCTCTCTCCTCCTCCCTCCTCCTCCTTCTCCTCTTTCCCCCTCCTCCTCCTAATCTCTCATCCTCCCTCCTATTCCTCCTCCTCCCTCCTCCTCCTCCTCCTCCCTCCTATTCCTCCCTACTCCCTCTTCCTTCTCCCTCTTCCTCCCTCCTCCTCCTCCCTCCTCCCCCTCCTCCTCCCTCCTCCCTCCTCCCTCCTCCTTCTTCCTTCTCCTTCTACCTCTTCCTCCCTCCTCCTTCTCCCTCCTCCTTCTACCTCTTCCTCCCTCTACCTCCTCTTCCCTCCTCCTCTATCTCCCTCCTTCTCCCTCTCCTCCTCCCTCCTCCTCCTCCTCCCTCCTCCTCCTCCCTCCTCTTCTTCTCTCCTCCTCCCTCCTCCTCCCTCTCCCTCCTCCTCCTCCTCCCTCTACCTCCTCTTCCCTCCTCCTCCTCCCCCTCCTTCTCCCTCCTCCTCCTCCCTCCTTTTCCCTCTACCTCCTCCTCCCTTCACATTCCTCCTCCTCCCTCTTTCTCCTCCTCCCTCTCCTCCTCCTGCTCCCTCCTCCTCCCTCATCCTCCCTCCTTCTCCTCCCTCCTCCTGCTCCCTCCTCCTCCCCCTCCTCCTCCTAATCCCTCCTCCTCCCTCCTATTCCTCCCTATTCCTCCTGTCTCCGCCCTCCTCCTTCCTCCTCCACCTCCCTCTTCCTCCTCCCTCCTCCATTTACCCAAGACAGACAGACAGTCAGACAGATAGTCGGGAACGGGATCTTATATGACTACTTATATGATTTAAATGAGATGCTCTCCACCATGGGCTGGGCTGGGTCAGACAGACAGACAGATAGATAGATAGACAGACAGACAGACAGTCGGGAACGGGAACTTATATGACTACTTATATGAATTAAATGACATGCTCCCCATCAGGGTCTGGGCGAAGACGGGCTGGGTCAGACAGACAGACAGACAGACAGACAGACAGACAGACAGACAGACAGACAGACAGACAGACAGACAGACAGACAGACAGACAGACAGACAGACAGATAGTCGGTAACGGGAACGAGAACTTATATGACTACTTATATGAATTAAATGAGATGCTCCCCACCAAGGTCTGGGCGAAGCCGGGCCAGGTCAGCTAGTATTTTATAAGTAAACAGTAAAAATATTCCTTTCAAGCCTTGAGCGCATTGGCCATAAGGTGCTAGAGGCATATGGGTAGGCGAGCAGACCCGACAGAATTTAGTTCACATGAAATGTCCTTGTACCCAGTTTGGTCTGGATCGGCGTGGCAGTTCTGACCACTTTCAAACACTGTCTGTCTGAAGAGTATTCGAAATCTTGGGAACTTTCTGCTAGTGTCTGTCTGAAATACGATCTTGAGACGAACGTGCTACTGTAGCCACTTGAAGTTGTATTGTAACAGGAAAAATATAATCATTTGCGCCTGCAGTGTCGAAAGTTTTACCCCGTCTACAAACACAATATTCTGCTGATCACTATATTCGATGGTTTTAATTTTTTCACGCTTCTTTTTTTTTTTTTTTCTTTTTCTTTTGGTGTGATTAGTGCATCGGTGCAACGTGCACCTTTTCTGAAACCAAATTGTATTTTGCTTAAATGTTGTTCGACCATGTGTCTAGCTCTTTATTCCAATAGTTTTCCGTACATTTTTCCTTATGTGACTGAAGCGTATGTATGTTTCCCACTCTCTCACATTGGCTTTCTTATTAAATAATGATACTTATCTTGAGCATAGCCTACGATGGGTAGCGTTGTGATGTTCTGTTGTGATAATTTGGTGTGTCCAGTGTGTGCCGCGTGGTTACACACCCGCTTCACATGCGTGATCCGGGACTGTTTCCGGATCCGGTCAGGGATATGCACTACTGACGAGCTCAAATGAGGGCGAAACTCGAGTATAGTGCTTCCATATTGACGTGGATAGGCCTTAGGTTCATACCGGAATGCGATCGGCGTTGCCAGTAGTGGGTTGTGCTCAATATTTAAATTTCAAATCCCGAAGCAACCACATAATCAAATGATACTATTACTGCCTGTTGCCAATCATCTGGAACGTTTCCTTCTTCCCAGGTTATATTACAAAGTCATTTAAATCCCGTTTCCCCACAAGCCTAAATAGCTTCCGTGGTTATTCCTTCTGGACCCGGTGACTTGATTTTAGGATGTTTCTGTATAACTGATTTTACTTCTGCTGGTATACAGTTACGTTCTTGTTATTCACAGTTTTTGGCACAGAATTTGTGTTTTCTATGTTTAGTGTGGGATTGAGTAGTTCTTTAAAGTATTCTGCCGTTCTTGCTAGTCTCGATTGTGGATTAAAAACAAGTTTTAACTCTTTTGTTGTTTATGATGGTGGTTAGGTTGTAGCATGCATTACACTGGTCTACACACATTTTGGTGCCTTACATTTTATAGCTATTCTTGGGAAATTTTGCGTTGCTGATTCCGAAAATGTAATCATATTTTATTTTTCTATCAGCTCTAGATTTTGAGATAACTAAGAATAGCCTACCTAGTATGGCAATTGTTATGTACAAGCCTAGAGTTAGGGGCCATCAGTGGCATTTAGTCTGTAATCTGCATTCATATTATATGTAATTACTGTGCACACAATTCCTTCATATAAAACACCAAAAATATTATGAAAACTTTATCACTAGCATTTTGTATCTGTAGTCAACACACAAATATAGAAAGAATGGAAGATAATAGGGAAACAAAACTCGCTTACACTCAGGAAATAAATAACCGTAGATCCCGAGGTAGACCAAGAAGACGGTGGAGAGATAATATACAAACAGACCTACAAGCACTTGGAATCAGCGACTGGCAAGAGACGGTCAACCTATGGAGACGGCTTGTATCTGCAGCAAAGAACCTCAATGGCTCGGAATGCTAAAGAGGAAGAAGAGTCAACACACAAAAAGATTGTTTTCGAGGACTTACTGGAGTATGATATGCCCGGACAGTCATACTTAAGTGTCGAACAGTAATCTGTCATCATGTGGGCATCCCACTGTCCCTGGTATTTCTCTTCCATTGTTTTTATATCTTGGTGAAATCTTTCACCTTACTTCTCACTAACGACGCTAAGACTCTCGGGAAAGAAATGTAAATGGTTACGGAGGTGTTACATTGTTATGTTCATGTTGCATCCAAGCTTACAAAAACTCAACAGATTGTTTTCAACTAATTCAGAATAATTGTCTGCTTTAAAGTTATCCAGACAGTTTTGCACAACAAACACAAATGATGACCATTCTGTGGACTATGTTATGTTAATCGAATCAATAAAATTTGAAACGTTTATTAACTTTCTAATTCGAGGTCCATCAAATAACTTAGCTTTAAGTTTTTCTATGCTCAATTCCGAAAACTGTCAGCATAAACAATTAAAACAGGTACCATTTTTGTTCAGTTCCTTAACACATTACTTCATCAAGCCAAGTTTTATGTGTAGTGGTGACAGTAGAACTCTTTTCCGGTCAATGAAAGGATTGTTGACAATATTTTCTTCTTCAACTTCAAATTCATCTTTCAACGCCACGTTTTCTTTGTCCAGTGCATAGCTTTTGCCATGCTATCACACAAACATATAAAGCATGGATATTTGGTGAATCCCGTTTGCTGTCCAAGCAAGAAGTTCATTATTTTAAGATCTACACAAACCATTCAGTTATGTTCTAAATACTTCCAATTTTTTCAGAACTGTGCTTATTGTAAAATATTCCTTCATTGCTGTAGAATCGGCAATTGAAATTGAGCCATATTTGTTAACATTGTATAAGAGAACACCTTTCAAACTTCTTTTAGAGATGTCAATGAAAATTCGCCACTCATCTGGTGAATAACTTACACCCATTTCGTTTACAAGACATTTGTACAAAACACAAGTTTATTTTCTTTACAAAAGAATGGAAGAAAGCCTTGCTGTCTGCTGCTATAAAATTCAATATTTGTTACAGCAGTCAGTAATTTTTTTTCCTTTCAATCTTAAAGCCAAAAGTTCTGAAGATTCCTTGGAGATTAGATCATTCAGTTCACTCATGTCGAAGCGCTGAGCAGTTTGAAAATCATCTTCAAAATCACTATCACTGTCACTTGTCGTTCAACATGCCACTGCTGTTTCTTCTTCTAGCACAGTGGTTCTCAACCTTTTTTTGGCCCGTGCCCCCCTTCACCATATTTTCAGAACGTCATCCCCCCCCTTCGTATTTCCTACCTAAAAATCCCCCCCCTCTCCAGCCCCTGCACAGTATACGTAATAATGGAAGCACATACTAAAACATGTCTAGACGTCCACATAAAACGTGATTTGTGGGTCTACTTACTTTATAAAATGAATTTTAGAAGGGTGAGACGTACTGAACCGTAAAGTATGAAAAGGAAAAACAAGATCAAGTAATCGGTTCTTGTATTAACGCGATCTTGAAATAATCTTCATTCCCCCCCCCCCCTGGAAACCCCAAAATTTCCCCCTGGGTGGGGGGGGGGGAATTCCCCACCGGTTGAGAACCACTGTTTACAGCAACCTATCACAATAAGTATTTATTAATTATTGATACGTTACTAAGCAGTATAAATAACTAATTATTGCATTTTTATTTTACTTATACACTTATACATTATATTTGACAATATGGACAAAAACTTTTACTAATTTGTTAACACGATTTTACAACTTGTTATTATAACAAATATTTTTTATTATCTATCAATGGCTTTAATTTAGACACGCAGCGACTACATTGTCAC
This sequence comes from Cepaea hortensis, assembly GCA_963921405.1. Taxonomy (NCBI): domain Eukaryota; kingdom Metazoa; phylum Mollusca; class Gastropoda; order Stylommatophora; family Helicidae; genus Cepaea; species Cepaea hortensis. Next base: position 33,155,652 of record OY992890.1, read on the forward strand.
TACAGTTGTTGATTTCTAATGAGATGTATGTAATTGCTTGCAATTACATACAATATTCTTGAAATCTGGAGCAAGTTTACTTGTTGAAATTCGCATGACAGCATGCAAGTTGCAGTCCGACAATAAAGACCTATTCTTAGATTTGTTGATCTTCAAGCAAGAGAATGCTTGTTCGCAAATGTATGTTGGTCCAAATAATGATAACAGTTTAGCTGCAAAGTTTTTCAAGTTGGGAAAAGATTCTTGTGATAAAGATCCATAGACATCCAGCAAACCATCTGTCTTGAATTTCTCTTTCAGGTCATGATCTGCTTGTAAGTTAAGCAGCTCCAACTGTATGTCCTCTGTGGCTGTATCAGCTTCTGCACTAAAAGGTGAATTGAGAATATTGAACTATGGCTCTAATTTCTTGAAATCTTGGAATCTCCATCCAAATTCTTCAATCAATGCATGTAATTGGGCTTTGTATTTTTCAGTCATTTCACCAGAAATGGTTTCTTGTTTCAGCAAAGGAAAGTGACAAAATATTTTTTCACTTGCTTGTCTGGAGAACAGTGAGAGTTTTGCCTGAAATGATTTTACATATACATGCAATTCATGTGCTAACACACCATTGCCCTGAAGGTTGACATTCAGTTCATTTAACTTTTCCATAATTTTAATGGCAAACATAAAGTCTAGCTGCCACTCTTTATTGACAATGTTAGTATTATAGTCACATGCAATGCCCTTAATCTCTAGGAACATCACTATTTCTTCTCTGAGTTCCCACACTCGTCTCAACACCTTCCTGAGACTCAGCCATCGAACATTGGTGTGGTTCAGGACATCGGAATGTTCAGATTCCAAATCGTCAAATTATGACTTGAACTGTCTGTGATTAAGTCCTCTTGATCTGATGAGGTTGATAACACTGACAACTGGGTCAATAACATGCTTGATATTCAAAACAGTTTTACACAGACTTTCTTGATGAATCACACAGTGAAGTGGTAATAATGTGTGGTCAGGATATTCTGCTTTAATCTTATCACTTTTTTTCCAGTCAAAGCACCGGCTCCGTCAGTTGTAAGACTTGCCATCTTGTTCCAAACCAACCCAGTTCTTTCAATACAGTTAGTAACAGCATTGAATATATCATGGCCTGTGATTGTGTCTTTGAGTGACTCAACACTCAGTAACTCTACAGTGAGTTTAAAGAAGTGTTTATTCCACGTACAAATATCAATAATTGGGCAGTATCATGTACATCGGTACTCTCATCCAATGCAAGAGAGTACCACAAAAATTGTTTACTTGCATCTTGAAGTTTAGGCATCAAATTGTCACTGATCTTGTCAACACGTCTGACCACAGTTCTTCTTGATAAAGTAAGGTTGTCAAATCTGTTTTCTTTTTTTTTTTGTTCTGGACACATAATGTTTGCTGCATCTAGCAAACATTCCTTGATGAACTCGCCATCAGAAAATGGCTTGTTCTGTTTTACAATTCTGTGTGACAGCACAAGACTAGCTTTAGTTTCAGCTTCTTGAATTGAAGACTGTTTAGTGAAAACAGTTTACTGTTTCTCCAAATTTTTCACCAACTCAAGGCATTTCCTTTCCTTCTCTTGGGTGGCTAAATTGTATCCGAAATCGGAATGTTTTGTTTGATAATGTCTTTTTAAATTTTACTCCTTGAAGACAGCCACTGACTCACGACACAACAAGCAAATTGATTTGCTACCAACTTTTATAAAACAGTAATTAGTTGTCCATTTATCATTAAAAACATGGCATTCATCTTCAATCTTACGTTTGTTATTGACACTCATCATAACGGTTCATGAAATTCTGTAAAATTCAACTAAATAACTTAAAAACGAATAAAAATAAATTTATTTCTCAATGCCCTCGCGGGCCACATAAAATCACTTGGCGGGCCGCATGCGGCCCGCGGGCCGTAGTTTGCCCACCCCTGCTCTAGCCTAACCTCACTCCGGTTGATGCCAGAACTTTTCACGGCATAGACGACAGAATGCCAGAACAACGGATCTTAGAGTTAAAATTATCAGCTCCAAGGGGATTGACAGCCAAGCAAACAAGCCACCCACCCGTGCTAACGATGGTAGTCTGTACCATCCCAGGACTCATAGAGACCTATCTATCTTTTTTATTTAATACATTTAAGTTTTGGGGGTTATCGCATCATTGTTAATGTATATTTGTTATATTTTATCCTAGGCAACTGACATGAATACCACAGTTTCCGATATTCACTTGCACTGTTTACAACAAACGTGGACAATCATGATATTCATCAGCATTGGAACCATCATTATTGTCGAGAATGTTCTAATAATAGTGATTATTTTACGACAACCAAGGCTCCGCACCATCGCCAACATCATCGTGATATCACTAGCTGTGACAGATGCAGTTGTTGGACTAACAACATTTATGTTTGCTATTGTATTTTTTCATTTGCATATAACATCCTGGTTATTTAAATATGTCTACACGACATGTGTAAACATCGGTTTTGGGATGATTCTATCTTCGTATCTACATGTCACAGCCATTGCTATAGAGCGTTATATCTACATTGGCCATCCTTTCTTCTACTCTACATATATCAGTGAAAAGTGTATCATCAAACTCGTGTTGAGTTTATGGACATTTATAATTACATTTATTCTGTTAGGGATCATTTTTGGAGAAATGACGGAATCTTGTTTCGTAAAAGATATGATTACACGGAACGTTGTCTACGTCACGTATTTCATGGAAGTTCTACTTCTACTAATGACTTCGCTGGCATATTTTAAAATAGCACATATCTCATTGAAACAGCGACGGTCAGTGGCTGTACAGTTTTCTAGTGTTGCAGGCAATCGCAATGCCACTGTCAGATTCAGCTCTGAAACGTGGGCAGCAATTCGTAAAACTATTCGTTTCTATCTCATCATGACGAGTTCGTTAGCAATAATGACTGTACCAACGTCAGTTTGTACCTTTGTTGATGCTATTTATCGTAGTATCGATGCAAATGCCATCAGCTATCTAATGATTCAACCTATTGTGCAATCAGGGGTTAATTTCTATATACATATTTTCCTGAGCTCGGATTTCAGGAATGCAATAAGGCTATTATTTACATCTAGACGTTCTCTGGACAATTAACAGAACATTAACTCATAAAGATGTTCGAGCCGGTAAAATCAAAAATGCAAAGAATGGTTATGCGAGACTCTAAGGGGTTAGTACAAAACTTGACTGTCTTATGGCTATCGTCAAGAGAGGGATATCATTTACGTTCTTTCAGTCTCGTGTCGTACAAAATTTAGTTCCTCGACAGACTTCATCACAGCGGAGAACATTGTCGAACCTACCTCCATTTACCAGATTCGTATCTGCCTACATTGCCCTGTGTGTGGGACGAAGACAAATATGTATCAAAATAAACTGTGACCTTTGCCAAGGCTGCCAAGGACCTGCTCAAATTGCACTGTCTAGTGCCATTTATATTTCCAGTTCTTTGAATACAAAAATTATCTCGATGTTCGCTTCTCATAAAACGCATGTGTGCATAAAATAACAATATATAAGTCTTCAAGTTGTTTGTTTTTTTTTTTTTTAAATCGAAACAAAACATTTTATAAATCAAATATATACTAAACGAGAGATTTTAGAGAAGGCAAAGAACGAAAAAGAGGAATAATAACATGGATATAAAGATAGATGAATAAATCTCTTGATGATATTTATGGATGTGGCGATAAAGGAAAAAATTGGCGGTGCAAAAGAGCTGGCTTCCTCACTGAGTAATGGCAGGAGACGTGATAATTTAGGCAGGTTACAATGTATTGGGTGTACATTGTTCGCCTCCCGTTAGACTTGTCTATGTTTAGTATTCCTGGCTTCTCTTTGATCTCTCTCATTTATTACTTCGCTACAGAGGAAGAAGAGATCCGGGGACGAGACCCATCGCTGTCGTTCTCCTAGCCTTATTTATTCATAATTGGCCTCTTTATTACCCATTTTAGTTGCTGCTAGTTGGTTCCGGTAAATTTTCTTTATTCTTCTGAGATCCTTCCCATCAATGTTATTATCTTCCAACATTTTAATCAGATCGTCATGTTTATATTAGACCATGCATAGAAATTATGTGTATGCTATGCTTATGATGTGCATGATTATTGTTTTCCTAGAACACCATCTATAGTTTATTCATTTACTAACAGGAAGACTGATATCCCAACAATCATTATATCCCTGGGCGTTAAGTTGGTTGTATTAATTCATTTTATTTGGTATTAATTATTTTTACGATGATGTTATTTATTTTCTTTAAGTTGGTAGTATTTATTATCTTTAATACGGTAGTATTGATTAATTTTATTTGGTATTTATTATCTGTAAGTTGGTGGTATGTATTAGCTTTAAGTTTGTGGTATTTATTAGCTTTAGTTGATGGTATAGATTAGCATCAGTGTGAGGTTTTGAATAAGGTGGAGTTTTATCTGTCTTCTGGTGAATTTTGGTAATATATTTCAATTATTTTGAGAACAGCTAATTGTTGCATCACGGTGATATAACTGGTGCTGATATATTGACATTTTCATTGTTAGGACTATCGCATGGTTTCAATGGTGATGTCGTATTGTTTATCTGTCCCTATACTGTGTGGACATTTGACTTCGTATCTAGAAGTGAAATAAAGTTGGTTATATGTTGTCTTCAATACTTGATGTGTCTACATTGTGTATGTGTGTGTAGTAGTTGTTGTTGCCTGTGGATATTGTGGTCTCCTCACTATCTGGCTTACTGTCCGCGCATTGCTCGGGTTGTAGAAAACTGTCTCACAGTCGATGCTCTAAGAAACGGATTCTCTCTTCTTTCTTTTCTTTTATTTTTATTGTGTTATTGTTGCACGGGGAGTGGGCAGGAGAGTTTGGATTGTTCCACTCTCCACCCCGACATCTTTTCATTTGATTGAAATCGTGTTATCATTCTTCTATTCCTTTCTTTACCTCCTGTACATATCCTCTGTCAATTCCCCCGGGTTCAGTTATAAACAAATATGGCAACAAACTACTTCATTCTACCCAAAATTACGTGAATGTCAATGTTCCTAAAGTTATCTACTGTTTTCACTGCAGCAATGAACGGTTGTAAGAAAGAGACAATCCTCACTGGCCGTGCATTTAGCAGAGAAGCCTTGTACAATATTATGGCAACTGGAAGGATCATCGATAGGAAAGAAAGAGCCGGACACAGATATATAATGTTGGAATTACTAAAATGGTGGCGTGACCGAATAACACCAATAAACTGATCCAAAACGCAAGCGACAAAGATATGTAGAGACACATGAACACCCTTCGCGATTTGGTATTGCACGTGATTATGGGCTTACGTTGTGGTTGTAATGCGAACGAGGAAGAAGAAGAAGTGTCCACACACCTGCCTTGCGATTGTGTATGACAACATTTATATAATACGTACAAGGTGATAAAATACACACTGCTGCACACTCGGTAAATATATGTAGATTTATAATGCTTGGCATTAGTGAACAAACACTATTCGCTATCAATTGTCACTGACAGTTAACACGTATATGCCTCTATTAATGGAATATTAGCTCTTCCATCTGCTACAACACATGAAAGAGCAGAAGGAGAATGGTGTACTCACATATCGGAGACTGTTGGAGTTGGAATGAAATATAATAATGGGCAGAAAGAAAGTGTGAGAGAACTGATTGATCTTGTACACAAAATATAGTCCAAGAGTGGTGCCGGGCGGAATGAATGCGTGACTGGTTTGATTTACCACGAAGACAGAATGGAGTTGTTGGAATCAAATTAAATGCTGGAGGGAATGAAGGCATCAGAGGACTGCAAGGCAACAAGAACAAATTTAGTGGAGGAACCAAACGCGATGAAGGGTGGACAGACGGTGTGACTAATTTACAGGCCACGAATACAGAATGAGAGCCGCGGTAGCGTAGTGGCAAGACACTCGCCTGTTGACCTGTTGGTCATGGGTTCGACCCCGCAGCTGGGCGGAGTCTGATGTTGTACATTGACCTGGACTCCCACGTTGACCCAAGGTCACATTGGTACTAAAAATGTCTGGGGCAGTAAAGGTGGCCGGTGTGATACTGACCATATCGACCCCCCCCCCGGCCTAGTGACGATTAGGCTATAAATATCTGGGTCTGTTACTGTGTTCTCGATGAACCTTAAAGAGTAAAAGGCTACTTGACTTTATTTACTTTGCTTATTGTACTTACGGAGACGACAAGAAAACTCTAACCTGCACAGTTTCTCGCGACTGCACTAGCCAGGCGACCTTAATTCTTCAGGCTCAAGACTCAACCCTCACCCTCGCCTCTTCCCCCCCCCCCCCACCCCTGACCTACACCACAAAGTACTATAGGCAGTAGATGTCAGTTTAGTTTGTCTGTACATACTGAAACAGAATGCAGTTGCAATCACATATAATGCTGGGCGGAGTGAAAGCTTAAGAACACATCACTGTCATGAACACAAAATAGGTGCTACACTCATCTGTCCACGCGGACTCAGCACTAAAAGCCTTTATCTAGTGAACATCACGGTATAGTCTACACAACAATTAGGCAAATTGAGTATGTGGTGTTGTGCATATGTGTGATACGTTCTTGCTGTTTTCACAGTTTGTTGTTTGTATAAAGATCAGAAACAATAAAATTATTAACACTACACTTCCTTAATAAACAGTCTCATGAAGCAACAAGATACTTGTGTCTATGTTCATGCAACTGTAGCAAATATATAATGATCCGATACCTTAGAATTTATGCTGAAATGTCTTGTCTCAGTGATGATAACATCGTTTTGTATCCTTGAATCGCTGCTCTTACCTCGCTGTTTTGAGATGAAAGAAAGGACACAAAGTAAACGGTTTCACACCGGGAGAATATGAAGTGTCTTTTTTGGCAGTCGTTTTGTCTCACGTTAACATTAATAACGTTCCAAACATTCCCAATGTTTTCATTATTTATTTAGATTAAAGGATATAACTACGTGGTTAATCATCGCCACAAATACGACCTTCACAAATAAAACCTTGCGTCACTGACAGACTTGCGATTTCTTCATCACGATAAGATTACGTAAGTAGAGTAAATATCTTTGAATATGATTTATCCATCAGCAAACTAAATGTCACATTCGTTTCAGCAAAGACCATTTGTCACTCCGATGATGCTACCTGCACAACACAGAACCCCTCCCATACCTGTTTGAAAGTGCTTGCACAAGCTATAAGGAGTATTTTTAATGGCTGGGCAATCTTAATGAACATCGCTGGAGAGGCAAGGGATATTTTACAAATGAAAATGGAAGTCCTTTCATATATTCTGGTAAAGACGTTGGAGGCCAGAGCGAAGTGGCATTTCGGTTAGATAAAACAACTGCAAAAGCTTAAATAGGATATAACCCAGTTAGTGATATAATCCTGACTATCAGACTTATATAATCCTCACTATCAGGCTGTCCAAAAAACAACAACAACAACAACAACAAACAAAACAAACTCTCATATATATATATGCACCTACTTCAACAACAGAAGGGGACGAAATTGAAGATTTATACAGCATACTGCAAGACACATTAAATAATATTGGTCACAATGATATAACAATAATAATGGGATATTGTAATGCAAAAGTAGGTACAGGAAGAGCTGAAAATGAGAGACGCGTTTTAGGAAAATTTGGACTGGGAAAAAGAAATGATGCAGGTGAAAAATTAAATTGAATTTTGCACAGGAAATGAGTAAATGATAGCCAACACACTTTTTAAAAATCAACCAAGAAAACTCCCCGGACAGTATTACCAAAAATCAGATATATTATATTTTAATACAAAGAAGATGGAGATCAAGCATAACATCTGCAAACACCCTACGTAGTGCAGACTGTGATACAGAACATCAGTTATTAGAAGCAGATCTGAAATTAAAACTCAAAAAGCTTATCCGAGGACCAAGGCCACTTCCTTGTGATCTCACAAAAATACCAGATGCTTGCAACGTAGTAATGAGGAATCGTGTTGGGGTCTTGATATCTATACAAGAGGAAATGACACCTGATGAACTGGCAGTACAAGCTAGAGATATTTTGACAACAGCAGCCAAAGATTTAATTCCGACCAGGACTAAGCAACATAACCCATGGATTACATCAGACACGTTAGAATTAATAAAGCAACAAAGAGAACTGAAAAAGAAAGGAGAAACCGATAACAGTAGGGTGAAGTATAAATCTTTTACTCGAGAAATAAGACAGAACACAAGAAAGGACAAAAACCAATATGTACAAGATTGTTGTATTAAAAAAGAGCAATATTATAAGAATACAAGAGATTACGACATATTAAAGGAAATGAAATTATTGAAAATAAATGTGCAACCTCAATTAAATGTTATCTGTGACAAGTTGGGAAATACCTTAACAGAATCTAGACAAATTCTAGAAAGATGACAGGAATACTGTAGTGGAATGTATGATATGAATGACTGTGAGGTTATTAATGATATACATGAACCAATGACAGCAGAGACAGAACCTGAACCCTCATTTGATGAAATTGCATGGACAATAAGGAGCCTGAAGAATTGAAAATCACCAGGATGTGATGAGATACCAGCTCAACTAATCAAAGAGGGAGGAGAAGAAAGCATACACATCTGTCACACACTATGTAAAAAGATATGGTATATGGCCAAAAGATTGGAAGAGAACTATCTTCATTCCAATACCAAATAATGGCAACTTGATATTATGCACCAACTATAGAACTATTGCCCTGATCAGTCATGCAAGTAAAATTCTATAAAAAAAAACATTATAATGGGAAGACTTCGTAAGAAAATGGAAGAAGAGATTAATGTGGTTCAAGCTGGATTTAGACAAGGAAGAGGAACAAGCGATCACATACTCAACATGTGTTTGATAATAGAGAAGTGCAGATAATTTAATTTAAACCTATTCTCATGTTTTGTGGATTATCCAATGTTATTTGACTGTGTACAACATCAGAAACTTTGGGAAATCATGAGGAAAATGGGCTTTCCATCACATGTAATACAACTCATAAAAATGCTCTATTTAGGCCAACAAGCAGCGGTTAGAACTGATTGCGAGACATCAGATTGTTTTGACATCAAGCAAGGAGTCTGTCAGGGCTGTGTGCTGTCCCCCTATTTGTTTAACCTGTACGCCGAAAATATAATGAGAAATGTCAGAGATGATATAACCAGGTAGCAATATGATGCCTTAAATGTCGGTGATCATGAAATACCAGAGATTTGATATGCTGATGATGCAGCATTACTATCCACATCACAGAATGGTATAGAAAACCATAAAAAATAACCCAAGCCTAAAGAAATAGTGAAAATCACATTTTATATCTTAACATAGCAAAAATAAAGATAATGCACACAGATAAAACTACTATGAAGAAAGAAATATACGTTAATGAGGAGGTGGTGGAAATTTCGAATATCTTGGGTCATTGATTACCAACAACGGTGACACAATGAAAGAATTTAAACGACGACTATTAATTGCTCTTCAAAGACTAAAGCAAATGAATAAATTATGGAGTGGGTCAGATAGAACTACAAATATTATATTTTTAAGAGCATGCCTCTTTCCCATTGCAACATACGTCTGTGAGACCTGGACACTCACTAAACAAGCTGAGCAGCGCATAAATGCCTTTGAATATAAATGTTATAGACGAGTTCTAAGAATATCTTGGGTAAAGAAAAGAACAAATGCATCAATACTTCAAGAGCTGAATATTGAAGAAGGTTGGCTAGTAAAAACGATAAAACAATGAAAATTGAAATAATTTGGTCACTTGAAACGTCACGAAAGTTTGGAGAGAACAATAATGGAGGGGTATATACCTGGGAAGAGAGGAAGAGGAAGGCCAAAGAGAAGATGGGTGCAGGATGTGGCGGATGATCTCCAGATGGGTGTATCGGACGCTGGACATCTTGCTTATGATCGAGAGGTTTTCCGGAAAGTTGTTATGGGAGCGAGGTTCTGCAAAGGACATGCTACTGAATGAATAATTAATGAATATGCCTAGGGAGCCGGTATCCCTAGACTAGAAGTTATACGACTTTCTCCACAATCCCGTATACTCTCGTAAGTAACGTGACGTGCGCGAAATGTTCTCTCCGCGTCGGTAACTTACGGTGCATGTGAGCCGGTCGCTCAGAAAGCAATGGCAAATTACTTAGTGTAATCTTGCCAAGAAATAAATAATCAGCTGAAAAGATGCTGATGTTGACAGCGTTGTCCTGTAAAGGATATGCGAACCCCCCCCCCCCCCCCCCCCAAATGCCTAAGGAGAGAGGAAGAGGAAGGCCAAACAAAAGATTGGTGCAGGATGTGGCGGAAGATCTCCAGATGGGTGTATCGGACGCGGGACATCTTGCTTATGATCGAGAAGTATTCCGGAAGGGGTTGATATGGGAGCGAAGTTCTGCAAAGGACATGTTACTGAATGAATAAGTGAATGTGCAGTGTTTGAAACTATTGCCGGTCCAAGATTTGTACTCACCCTCTGTAAAGTTCGTGCAAAATAATAAGTAAATACAAAACTTGGACCGGTAATATTTTCAAACACTGCACAGTCATTAAAAATACACCATGCAGCAATGTAGAACCCTGTTACATGCAGTGTGACGTACAAGGCATTTTATTCCAACCGCATATTTGTAAAGATTAATCGGCAATCTATGGGTAGTGTAGTCGACATCACGTTGGTGACATGTAAATATCAGGGCATTTCCTGGTACCCAGTTTACCCTGCGTCGACCTGATAACCCAGGTTACAAATTTAAAATGTTCATCGATGGGTAAGCAGCGTGTTACAGGGCGTTCCTTACCCTCTCCAAGCTCAGAGACCACAGTGATTATACCATAGATAAGCATGACAACGTCACATTTGCGGACAGACATATACATTGATACATTCTGCAGGCGATCTCGAGTTGTAGAGAGGTACAGCTGAAAGGCACTTAATAGCGATAAATAAAGATAAGAGGAAAACGGTTGAAAAAGTTGCTTTGTGAAACCATCAAAGTAAAATAAACATAGATAATGGAGTAGCATTGGCTCCGATGCCGACATCACTGGTGTAGTCAATTTCATGCGAGATTACAATACTAAACATGGTGAATTTTGCCAGACACCGCTAAAACAGTAACACCATCACGTGGTATTATTGACAGCGGTTGTGACAAAATGATATCAATACAAGATGGCCAGCAGTGATAACAGGAATTACACGCCAGCATTTATTCATGTAATCAGCTACATTAAATAGCAATGCCTGATCATGTAGTAGTCTCACTTCTGCCTTTTCATGCTACACTAGTGGTGGACAGTAGTCAGACTAGCACACGAATTGTGCTCTTTAAGAAGCATTTCTGAGATGATGTAATGTAGGCAAAACGTTTAACAGTGTGAGTCAGGGATGTATATTTATTATGGAGACATTGATATGTCAATTTGGAAAAGTGTAGTATTGAGACTTTCACGGGAGACAACGAAATAACGGAAAAGATAACATCTCAGTAGTGCTCTCAGGTACAGAACATCGTTTTAATAAGCCAATCACGTGAATTGTTATTGTAAATGCGGTGTGGAATCACAGATAGTGGGGATGGCCGGAAAAAGACCATGTTTAATATACTTTTCAGAAACTACATCCATGTCATTGGTGAAATCATAGTAGCACTGCGTGTTCTTCGTGGATGGCAATCATTCTGGTAAATATTTCGGCAAGAAATAGGATTAATGAAAGATTTAGACGCTGACAATAATGGTGTTATCGTGTTTTGGTGTGTGGTATTTTTCTATCGTTGCCAAAGAGAGTTGTACTGCTATCTATAGATCCTAGAGTGGAGACGGGAGTGGCTGTGCAGACGTATGTAAGCCAGGAAATGTGTGTTACAAAGAGGACTTGGGTATTATCGCAATAAACTATGAGCGTTTCAATTACGGCAGATGACTTATCGGAATTAGATATGAGCGTTATCATGAGGGCAGAGGAGTTATCGATGTAAATTATGAACGTTACGATGAGATCTGAGGTATTATAGAAATAAACTACAAGCATTAAAATGAGGATAGAGCAATTATTAGTCTAAACTATGAGCGTTACACTGACAAAATCTTATGGGAATAAACTATGAGCGGTACAACGATGGCAGAGGTGGTATCGGAATAAAATATGAATGTCACACTGAGAACAATAACGGTACAGCAGTAAATTACGAACATTACAATTCTAAATATGTCATCGGAAAAAATACTATGAACGGAAGCTCGATTTATAACGCTTCCTGTGTGTCTCCACTATGGTTAACTATTGTATATTCTACTGCAGGATTATTTATCGTATTCGAAAATATTCTAATGATAGTTGTTATAATCCGTACTCCGGGACTTCACAACATTGCCAACATTTTCGTGACGTCCTTAGCTGTGACAGATGCCATGGTTGGATTTACAAACACCGTGACTAGCTTTACTTTCGCCCTCATCAAACCATCGGATTGGATATTTAAGTATTTCTACCTAGCAATAACCGCAACTATACTGGGAACAACAACGTGTGCATACCTTCACATTACTGTGATTGCCATAGACCGTTATGTCTATATTGTGCATCCATTCTTTTACTTCAGGCATGTCAATGAAAAGTTGATTTTCAAAATTCTCCTGGCTTTATGGTGTCTAGTATTGGTGTACATGAAGGCAACAGTTCTATCGGTTAAAAGAAGTAGGATATGTTTAATGAAGGATCTAATAGCTCTAGACATTACACATATTGGCAGTTGGATTGCATTGCTCCTTATAATTGTAACAGCACTAGCATATTTCCGAATAGCAGCCCTGTCACTGAGACATCGTCGATCTATAGCGTCAGTTAATATTGCTGTACTCTCATCTACCAACTCAAACCCTCAAGACAACACCATTATCAGCATCAACGAAAACAATCAGACACATATTCTGAAAACTGTTCGGTTCTTTCTTGTAATGACCGGGTCATTTACTGCAATGATGGTTCCTGTTACAATTTGCAATATCGTGTATAGAAATCATGTTCATCTCAACATAAATTTGTTGAACGTCGTAGGTTTGTTGCCGACACTGCAATCGGGATTCAATTTATTCATCAACATGTTCATGAATTCTGATTTCAGACAAGCGGTTATAAAAATGCTTCTGTGCCGTAGTGACAGTTAAGGAATCTGTAATAATAGTAAACTTGAATTTACTTACCTAAAGGTTACATACAAAGGCTGGTCATAAGACATTATCCTTAACAATAAGAGGTAATAGAAGAAAGTTGAATCTAAGAAATTCAAAGCCCACCATAACTAATCTGAACATATAAGGAATGCATAAGTGTCTTCAACTGGGTCTCATACACAACATACCATACTAACCGGAACTGGTGCTATAACGATTTGTTAGAACAATTGAGACGTCAGACGTCAGTGCTGTGATAGCGTTAACGGTTTTACAAGTAAAAACAATTACATATTATACATACTGAAGTGCTACATAGAACCTATACTCTTGCATGGATGTGAAGCGTGGACAATAAGCAGTCAAGCTGAAAGACAGCTGATGGCTGTGGAAATGTGGTTTCTGCGGAAAATGCAAAGACTACTATAGACAGCCAGAAAGACCAATGAACAAGTCCTTCAAGAAACAAATGAAGATCGTAAACTGATTAGAGACATTAGACGTAGACAGTCAAACTTTTTGGGGCATGTTATGAGAAGAAATGATTTGGAGAACTTGGTGACGACTGGCAAGATCGAAGGGAAGAGACCAAGGGGAAGACTGAGAAGTAAATACCTGGATGTCTTGGCCACATGGCATGGTCGAGACAGGAACACAGAGCTGATCCACGACTCTGGTGATCGAGTGAGATGGCAGAAATTGACCGCCCACGCTTATCGGCATGGCACATGATGGATGGATGGATGGATTATACACATGGAGACGAACAAGTGTTTCATGATGTCTGCTTCAGTCTGACGTATGTTTCAGTTATAGACAAATAAAAGAGACCGGTAAAGACAGTTACGTTTAGCGGCTCAAATGTTTCCTATCTGGCAAAATACGGGAGACCGTCCTCAGACTGCGACGAGGAAATGTAGAAAGTGTGGGGAAAACTATTGAACGGCATCTTAAAATGACAATTGCATTGATAGTTATTGCTGCAAACATGAGATAAAGAACAGTATAACTGTACAACGAGGCTGAATATGAACAAAAGTATGTGCCCACTGGGTTTAGATGCTGTTAACATGTGAACAATACCAATCGAAGGTAAATTACTTTCACCAGTTACTCAAGTAGACAGTAGATGGAACTTGGATTCTCCGTTATTACCCGCAATGTCAATTTTTCAGCAGGCTATGGAATAACCCGGTGTTCCCAACATCTGTAAAGCCGAAAATACACACAACTGCAGGAAACATGATTCTGAGTGGTTTGTGGAAGCCAACCGACCCTATTGACAGATTATATGCCCAATGGAAACACCGTTAACATGCTCCCCTGTGGCCTAATAGCCACGCTTTCGAAACCCTTTTAATTGTTTAATTTACCTGGACAACCAGATCTACTCAGATAGAAATTGGTGCCGATGTAAAGACGGTCAACGTGATAATGACAATACCGTGATCGAGTGCTGATTGGTCGATACAATATGGGACTGTCACTTTACACATAACTCTCTTCATGGCACGAAACTGGCGCTTTACGTGTTCTTACTTATCACTAAATGTGCATCAGAAAAAAATCAATGTCTCTCTGGACATGTGTCCTGTTCTGAATACGTGTTTCTGTTGATCGTGTATTACATGCTCACAATACACATATGAAATACAGAACATTGTTGCTAAATATCATTTGAATTGTTTCTCCCGTTCCCATCAAGACAACAGCATGAACAACACATACTACAACGAAATCGTAAGCTGCGCACCTAGCTCATGGACATATATTGTGGTCGCTGTGATTGGCATCGTTATCGTTTTGGAGAATGTATTAATGACATGTTATTCTACGCAACGCACGGCTCCGCACCAACGCCTACATCATCGTGGCATCGCTCGTTGTGGCAGATGTCATTGCTGGATTATATTTGTTGTTTCATTGTTTTACATTCGATTATCTCCATGGATATGCAAGTATGTCCATACCAGGCTTGCCAACTGCTCTTTTGGAATGATTCGATATCCTATCGCCACGTCACAGCCATTGCTATAGAGCGCTCTGGCTACATTGGGCATCCGTTCTTCTACTCTACGTGAAAGGTTGATTGTCAAAGTGGTGTTGGGTGTTTGGACATTTGTAATTACATTTATTCTTGAAGCCATTATATTTGATAAAAAGTAAGAGCATTGTTTGATAATAAATCGCAATTTTATTGTGCGACTCCCTAACTATATAGGTATAGGACGTATATCTATCTTATATCTCGCGAACAAAATTGCGATTTATAGTTTTTTTTTTTTATATTTCAATTCAAATGTAATAACACAAATTGACACTTTTCGTTTACTAACAATAACTTGTATATACAAATATTAAGAAACAGTTTCCTTGTGTTTGATGTATATGCTGCTCTATTTTCATTTGTTTCTTTTAAGCGATCATCGTTAGTTACTCTGGTAGTTCAAGGAATTCAAAGCATTCGTCTCAGGAATTGAGTCTCTGTTGATTTTTTCAAGTTCTTCCTAGGGGTGGTTGAATGGTTTGTTGCTGTGACATATGACAAATTCAAATTCTGAACAATGTCGAAACATAAGATATGAACTCACAAAACTTATTGATGGCCATATGAAGGACACCATGTATCGTTAACTTTCTTGTGAAGTATTCGTTTGTGATAGGGCATCTGGTCACTGACCAAGCTGTGTCCTAATAGAGTTACGCTATCGCTAGTTGTAATATTTTCTTCTTCTTCTGCGTTCATCCTGTTTTTTTTTTTTTTTCGTACCTGATTACGTTGTGCCTGTTTACAGCAGAGCTGCGTTCTTGCGCCGTTAGGCCGACACATCCGACTTCTGCGGGCATTTGTTGACCGGGTTAACCTTCCCAGATGCTAGTCGTAATATGAAGGGGGTATTGGAAAGACAACTGGAAGGATCTGATGTAAGTAGAAGCCTAGCTAGAGGGCGAGAAATGTCCCAAGTAACCTATTACTGGTTCGACCCCAGCTGGTGACTTGCAGGATAACTGAGCCGGCCGCTCAGAAATCAATGGCAAACTACTGAGCGTAATCTTGCCAAGAAATCAACATACAGCTGAAAGATGCTGATGTTGACAGCGATGTCCTGTAAAGGATATGCAAACCATTTTATTTTAACCTATTACTGGCGACCTGACACTATCGCTGTTGGGAAATGACAATGGGACATAGAAGTGGACAACGTAAGAATATGATATTTTTAGGTAGCCATCATTTGTATTGGTGGTATATGTTTTAACTGGGGTTAGTGTAGCACCCAATGTGGAATGACAAGGTGTAGATATCAACCCTGTGATATAGACCCGTGAAGGCTGTACAATAATATGATATCCAAATTGTAATAACTGGAACCACTGACAGTATTGATAATCGTGTGATATCTGATATGAATGTTTCGTTGAAGGTACAATGTAAGTTTGAAGACAGTGTGATATATTCATTTATACTCACTCATTGGCACCTTGCCGTCTTGACAGACGATAGTTTGTGCTTTAAAAAGGCATAATAACTTTTAACTATGGCGGTAGCGAGTGTGACTGATAAGGCCAATTTGCGCTGTAAATGTCCGTTCACAGTGGGTGCATGTGAACACGTGGTCATTTCCACCATCATGCACCATCTTACGTCTCAAACGCTTGGTGTGTGACTTTTCTGCAATAGTTTTCTCCTTTGACTTTATTCCATTTCTGATATTTGCCCTCCATGCAACACGTTCAGCGGCGACTTGCTCCCAATGTGCATTATCAATGCCTGTATCAATCATGTCCCGCTTACACACATCTTTGTATCGTAGTAGAGGCCGACCCTGAGATCTCTTACCCATCTGTAATTCACCAAAAAAGATATCCTTTGGTATTCTACCATCATCCATCCTCCTAAGATGTCCTATCCATCTAAGTCTACGAAGACTGAGCATGGAATAAACTCATTTATAGTGACGTATTGAATAAGATACTTTTCATTTTCTGAAATACAGCTTTTGTTAGCCTTATTCCGTACTTAAGCTCTTTTGTGCACCTACCATCTGATGTTATAAATAACACCACGTATATAACATTATCCACTCGGTTTAGAATTTTCTCTTCTATTTTGATCTTTCTATTAGTGATCGTACTGGCAGTACAACCTAAAGATATCTTGATAACAGCAGCCAAAGATTTAATTCCGACCAGGACTAAGCAACATAAGCCATGGATTACACATGCACTTTAGAATTAATAAAACAACAAAGGGAACTTGAAAAGAAAGGCGAAACCGATAACAGGTGGATGAAGTATAAATCTTTAACACAAGAAATAAGGAAGAACACTTCTCTCCTGGAGAGACAACAGTGGAAGATAAACTCTATGGACCGCTGAGTGAACTAAAATAAGACTGTTAGAGTCATACAAGAGAAAATATTGCAGTTATAGACATATTTCAAGCGAACGAACGAAAGAAGAAGAAGAAGAAGAAGAAGAAGAAGAAGAAGAAGAAGAAGAAGAAGAAGAAGAAGAAGAAGAAGAAGAAGAAGAAGAAGAAGAAGAAGAAGAAGAAGAAGAAGAAGAAGAAGAAGAAGAAGAAGAAGGAGGAGGAGGAGGAGGAGGAGGAGAAGAAGAAGAAGAAGAAGAAGAAGAAGAAGAAGAAGAAGAAGAAGAAGAAGAAGAAGAAGAAGAAGAAGAAGAAGAAGAAGAAGAAGAAGAAGAAGAAGAAGAAGAAGAAGAAGAAGAAGAAGAAGAAAGGAAGAACACAAGAAAGGACAACCAATATATACAAGATTGTTGTATAAAAATAGAGCAATATCATAAGAATGGAAGAGATTACGAAATGTTCAAAGAAATTAAGTTATTGACAAGAAATGTCCAATCTCAATTAAATGTTATCTGTGACAAGTTGGCAAATACGTTAACAGAATCTAAACAAATTCTAGAAAGATGGCAGGAATACTGCAGTGGAATGCATGATATGGATGACTGTGAAGATATGAATGATATACATGAACCAATGACAGCAGAAGCAGAACCTGAACCATCATTAGATGAAATTGCATGGGCAATAAAGAACTTGAAGAATGGTAAATCACCAGGATGTGATGAGATACCAGCTGAACTAATTAAAGCGGGAGGAGAAGAAAGCATACAAATCTATCCTGCACTTTGTAAAAAGATATGGAAATATGGTATATGGCCAAAATATTGGAAAAGAATTATCTTCATTCCAATACAAATAATAAAAAAAACAAAAAAAAAAAAACAGGAAACCTGAAATTATGCACCAACTATAGAACTGTTGCCCTGATCAGTCATGCAAGTAAAATTCTACTAAACATCATAATGGGAAGACTTCGTAAGAAAATGGAAGAAGAGCTTAACGTGATTCAAGCTGGATTTAGACAAGGAAGAAGAACAAGGGATCACATACTCAACATGCGTTTAATAATAGAGAAGTGCAAAGAATTTAATGTAAACCTATTCTCCTGTTTTGTGGATTATTCTAAGGCATTTGTCTGTGTGCAACATCAGAAACTTTGGGAAATCATGAGGAATATGGGCTTTCCATCACATGTAGTACAATTCATAAAAATGCTCTACCTAGATCAACAAGCAGCGGTTAGAATAGATGGCGAGACATCAGATTGGTTTGACATCAAGAAATCAGTCCATCAGGGCTGTGTGCTGTCAACCTATTTGTTTAACCCGTACGCCGAAAATATAATGAGAAATGTCAGAGATTATATAACCAGGAAGCAATATGATGCCCTCAATATTGGTGGTAATGAAATACCAGAGATTCGATATGCTGATGATACAGTATTATTATACATATCACAGACTGTTATAGAAAACTTAATAACCTCAACCCAAAAAATAGTGAAAATCACAACTTATATATTAACATAGCAAAAACGAAGATAATGCATACATATAAAACTACTATGGAGAAAGGAATATATGTTAATGAAGAAAGATCGGAGATGTTGGACAATTTTGAATATCTTGGGTCACTGATTATCAACAATGGTGACACAATGAAAGAAATTAAACGACGACTCTCAATTGCTCTTCAAAGACTAAAACAACTGAATGAATTATGGAGTGGAACAGATAGAACTAAAAAAAATATATATTTTTAAGAGCATGCATCTTTCCCATTGCAACATACACCTGAGACCTGAACACTTACTAAACAAGCTGAACAGCGCATAAATGCTTTTGAATATAAATGCTATAGACGAGTTCTAAGATTATCTTGGGTAAAGAAAAGAACAAATGCTTCAAGAGCTGAATATTGAAGAGGGTTGGCTATTAAAGACGTTAAAGCAAAGAAAATTGATATGTTTTTGTCACTTGAAACGTAATGAAAGTTTGGAGAGAACAATAATGGAGGGGTATATGCCTGGGAAGAGAGGAAGACGAAGACCTACGAGAAGATGGGTGCAGGATGTGCTGGATGATCTCCAGATGGGCGTATCAGACGAGGGACATCATTCTTGTGATCGAGCAGTTTTCTAGAGGGATGTTATGGCAGCAAGGTTCTGCAAAGGACATGCTATTGAATGAATGAATGTATATCGTGCCTATTGTGCCCCTTTATCTCCCACAAATCCATACTGCTCTTCACTATGTTTCAACATTTATTGTCTTTCTTATTTTACTCCTCATAATTTTTTAGAAGAATCATAATTGTATAGGCATCTGTAAAGAAGATCGTTTGTTATTGATATCCTTCTTAGCAGTGACCATACTGGTCGATGATCGTTTTCATTGTCTAAAAAGCGCTTAGTAGTCTAGGGGACAGACGATTTATCTCCATTAGGTTGGGAAATTCGCACAGTCAGCAGAAGATCGACTGTGCTGTAATCAGTGAAAATGTTAGTGTTAAGTGGTATGTGACGTTGAAAGTCGGTTAAAAGATAGGGAAAGTCGGTTAAAAGATAGGGGCGCCCTCTACCACTTTATCCACCACCGTTTCACTGTACGTACCTTCCTCGACAATTTAAGTGATCACTCGACCACTTGTCCACTATTTGACCACTTAATCGATCGCTTTACCCATCACCGTTTCACTATACGTACTTTCTCCTACAATGTAAGTGGTCTCTCGGCCACTTGACCACTACTTGACCATTACATGGCCACCTCTTGACCATCTCTTGCTCATCATAACCTCTTAGCAACAAATTACACTACAACCGACTATCTTTACTTTGTCAAGATTTTAATTTGTATGATGATAGTGAATACGACTCTCTACAGGCCATATACTCACCATATTTACTACTATTACCACTACTACGACTATGTGATAATCACTCATTTATATCACCGACAATGTTTTACAGTTCAAAATATTCAGAGCCCTCCTCTCTTGTTACAACCCGTTACTAAATGGCATTTTTCTATGCACCGCTTCCCGTCTTTTTATGAACCGTGCCACTCGCTCACAGATTTCCCACATTTCCCCAACAAAATTTTTTTTCTCTCTACTACCTGCCAGACTCACCGTCAGATTTTCCCACACTTCGCCGACCAAAACAAATTTCCTAACAACGAACAGTCTCACGCCTCGGTCGCCTCCGGGGACCCGTTGCTTCTACCCATAATTCCAGGGTCTAAATCACCTACTTTACTACTGATGTTGTACAATAGCAACTAGAAGGACATTATTTCCTGGGCATAATATTTCAGTTTCAGCTTCTACAGAATCTACGTGCTGAAGACGTATCAAGGCATTATTTAACGAGATCGAAACAAAGACACACCATCATCTACATAATTCGGCCTCTGTGAGAAAATAAGTGCTTATGTGCATGGTCATAGTGACATCGATTCGTCAACATAACAATAATCATGATCATAACCCTATTCATCATCATTATCATGGGGCCTTAAAGTGGTGTTGGCCATCATGTCTGTCCAGGTATCTTGATCCTCGGTTGCCATATCAATTACACTGATGATAGCCCCTCCATGCCATCTTCTTAAACGATCAAGCATAATGTCTTCTGACCAGCATCTGCAGCATCTGCCGCTAGACTTTTCAATCACCATATTCTTCTCGTATTCACCGTCCCCCATTATGTGTCCAAAGAACATGGCCTGACGTGTTTGTATAGATGCAATTTTTACTTTCATTAGCCTCTTCCGGGTATAGTTGCGCATTCACAAAATTTCTCTGCTTCAAGATAACGCGCTCTCTCTCACAAGTCACGGTCAGCGCAACAGACGTCAACGGATTTGAAATCCACCCTATTCTTCAAATGTGGCCCCATCACGTTTTATTGTTTTAATTTTCGTTAATCGTTAAGCAAAATAGTTTAGAGAACATACATGTAATAGTGATGAAGAAGTCACATTGGCATGTACCAGGTGTCTTTAAAGTCTCACTACACATTGTATGTAGAACAAATATGAAAAATCATGTATATTATGTCATCAACAATGTCCTAAAAATTAATTCATTAAATTAGTTACAATATTCATTACTATGGTCTAACGCTGTTTTAGGGAAACTAGACAGTACCAATTATATCATCATAACAAGTGTTGGGAATGTCCACCACGGGCTTCAAGACATGACTGAAAACGTTTCTTTACATTGTCTAATACCTTCTGAAACGTGTCTGTTGCTGTTTCTTGAATGGTAATGCAGACTGATTCTTTACGGACCTCAATTGTGTGTACATTATTTTTGTAAACATTTCCATTAAAGAAACCCCATAGATAATAATCTAATGGAGTTAGATCTAGAGAACGAGCAGGCACATTCCACTTCAGATTATGCGATTTGCAAAAATGTCTTCTAAAAAGCGCAGTGATGCGTTAGACGTGTGTGCAGTTGCAGCATCTTGCTGGAACCACGCTTCTTCAAGTTCACGTTGAACTTCAAGTTCAAGTTGCTGCACAGAATGATCGGCCGACTGCTGTAATGAGCCGGTCCTGTAGACGTTATATTACGTCAGCCCATCGAAAGATTAGCTGGATAAAAACCTTGACCTTAGGGACTGTAGTTACATCTGATTTTGGTTTCGGTTGTTGGCAGTGGCGCTTTATAAATCCTGTGGAGTACCCATTTAGGTGTAAGACATTCTTCAGGGTTTCAATTTTTTCTGTCAGTGTGTCCTGGGTGCATATCTTCCTAGCACGGTCAGACATGGTCCGTACTAAGCCCCGTTTGTACTGGAAAGGTGCGAAGCTATGAAAATTTAAGTAATGGCCAGCCAATGTGTCTTTGTCGTACACCGATCTTGGAATTGTGCCGTCTGCTCTACGTCTCATTAGGATATCCAGGAACCGAAACGCTTCGTTGTGTTCGTGTTCCATAGACAAAGACATGTTTTATGTGCCATGTTTATTATGGCCTGTAACGATGTTGCGTGTAGCTCGTCTGTGGTGATAATTAATATATCGTCCACATAATGACGGTAAAATTCTAGGTTGTTAATGTCTGAGGATCTATTTTCTTCTAAATTTGCCATGAAGATGTCCGCTAGAATAGGACCAAGAGGACTCCCCATGGCCACTGCGTAATTTGGCAGTATGACTTATTTAGAAAATTGAATTTTATATTGGCAGTACATAGTAATAGTAGCTCCTCCAGAATAGATTTTGGTATACCTAATTTTAGTTGTTTGTCTCTAATGCGTTCACTTATTATTTTCTCTGTCTCATCTAATGGAACGTTGGTGAATAGGAAGGCTATATCAATGGATGTCATGTGTTTATTATTTATGTCCCTACTATCCAATAAGTTCACCAATTCGAATGTATCTCTAAGTATTTTTGGATCAAACGACTGTCGTCTGGCTTAAAAATTTCAGCTAGCCATCTCGCCATCCGGTGTTGTGCAGAGTTAACCATGGACAGGATCGGTCTTAGCGGGATTACGGGCTTGTGAAGTTTGGGTAGACCGTACATTTGAGGAGTTTGGGAGCCACGTGGTGTGAAAATTTTTGTATTGGCCTCACTGGTAAGTCCCTCATTCACAAGTGACTGGATCTCTTTTCTCATTTTTGCATCAGGTCATCCAACTTGTTTACTGTTTGATCTAACCTGAATTTAGATTCATCCGATAATATCGCTTCCATTTAACTCTGATAGTTTGACATGTCCATCTATACTGCACCACTTCCTTTGTCTGGTTTCAGTAATATAAGGGTTTTGTTAGCCTTTAATGCTTTTAATGCAGTAAGGTGTTCGTTAGCCGATCTCCCTGGCTGAGGTGTTAGCAACTTTCTCCGTAACCCCGAATACTCTCGTGGTTGACGTGAGCGCACGAGAACTTGAAGGGGTTCGATTCGCGCCAGTGACTTACGAGAGTATGGAGCCGGTCGCTCAGAAAGTCGTGGCGTGCTGATGAGCGTATTCTAGCTTAGGAATCAACATACAGCTGAAAGATGCTGGTGTTGACCGCAATATCCTGAAACAGGATGGAAACGCGAAAAAAAGGTGTTCATTGGTCAGCGGACATGTCTGTTTAGAGAGTGTTGTGCGATACTGGTGTTCTAAATCTACCAGCTTGGCCTTCAGCGACCCGACCGACTCAGCAGAAGTAGGTGATAACTTAGAAACTTGGTCAAACAGCTTTTGAAACTGTGCCTGTGACTCAATGCGGTTGATATGTTTGGTCTTATGCAGACTTTTAATCCGTATGGAAGGGCCTCAGTTTCAATATTGTTTAGAACATACGATGATAAGTTCCTCATATATTTCTCTGGGTTGTCTAGTACTGACGTTGTTATCTTTTCAGTGCTCAGTGATTTGTTGAGGCGAGCATTCTCTGCGATTTTCACCTTGTACACTGTTTCTGTGCAGAATTTAGTAAACTTCAAGTAGCCATACTAGCTCAATTATTAATAAAATTGGGTGGAACTGCGGTAAAGCTGTGAAAATGTAAACAATATAAAATGACACAAAGTAGTGCAGCTTTACATAACAGATTTACGACACATACAGGGCGTTGCGGCGATTAGCCTTCATCAGCAAACAAACACATTTACAAACACAACATATAGTCAAGGAGATCTTCTGTGACTACATCAAAAGGTGACGACAGGACTAGAAGAACAAAACGATGAAATAATTAAAGCAATGAAGAGAAAATGAGAATTGAAAAAAAATGTTCATACTTACTTCACAATTCCGATCAGTGAGTAACTCAGAATATCTCCGATGTATTCTTTTTATATCCAACCGATGGAGTTTGATGGAGGATGATGGCGGGGTGATAGGTGTTACGGTTCAGTGAGCACATAGAAAGAAGGGAGGGAACGGAGGCAGGAGGGCAGGACGGCAACTGGTCTGATAAGGGTATCTGAGCAATCTCAGTGGATGTACTAACGAAGCATGAGTGGGTGCAAGCATGATGGTGGTACTAACCAAAATCGCATTATGCACTCATATATGTTATTTTTAAGCAAGTCCTAAAGTCTGGGTGGACTGATATGTGTGAGCGCACATACATACATATACACCGCACAACAGACGTTCATACATTGGTGTACATGCGCATGTGCAAGGTATATATAAGGAGAGAGAGAGAGAGAGAGAGAGAGAGAGAGAGAGAGAGAGGTGGAAGGAGGGAAAGAGAGAGGGAGGTGGGTATCATTACTGTGATGTGCCTCATGGGATATACAGAGTAGGTCGATCTACAAATACGAGGCTTCACTCATACTGTTCCCTGTGAAATAGGGTAAGTAAGGTTGATTGTTATACCACGTATTATAAGATCATATCACCCAATGCTTGTGTTATTGGGGTTGTATAAGATCCTACCACTGGTGATACACATGATATGGGTAGGCACAGAGAAGCAAGATAGTTTGGAGAGAGGGAGAGAGAGAGAGAGAGAGAGAGAGAGAGAGAGAGAGAGAGAGAGAGAGAAAGTGCCTGCGACATACGACATGAGGTATGCAGAGTAGGTCGGTTTACAAATACGAGGCTTCACTCATACTGTTCCTATGTAATAGAGTCAGTAACGTTGATTGTTATACAACGTATTTTATGATCAAATCACCAAGTGCTTGTGTTATTGGGGCTGTATAAGATCCGACCACCAGCAATACACATGACATAGGTAGGTACAGAGAAGCAAAATGGTAGAGAGAGAGAGTTAGAGAGAGAGAGAGAGAGAGAGAGAGAGAGAGAGAGAGAGAGAGAGAGAGAGAAAGAGAGAGCTTTTGATGTAGTCACAGGAGATCTCCTTTACTATATATTGTGTTTGTGAATGTGTTTGTTTGCTGATGAAGGCTAATCGCCACAACGTCCTGTATGTGTCGTAAGTCTGTTATATAAAGCTGCACTACTTTGTATCATTTTGTATCGTTTACAAGCTCAATTATTTTGTGACATAATACGCAGAACTGTGTGTTCGCTTACGGTTGGCCATTTAGACTGGGTTTCTTCTATCTGGTTTGTTGTCAGTCGTCTGTGGTTTTTTTCTTGTTGGACATATTCTGTCGGCTCTCAGAGATCTGAAATACCGGTGAGGAAATATTCCAGATTTTAGGCATTCCTTAAGAAATCTCAGTCGACAATCCTGCACCGATATTTTACACTTCAGCTTGAATAATCCATCTAATCGTTTTACAGTTGGTAATGGGAGGTGACGTTTCAGAAAATCAAAACAATGTTTTCCCGTAGTGAATTTGAATAACGAAGACACAAACCATAGAATGTATAATTTAATGCCTGGCATATTTCAGTGCATCCCGTCAGGTACGAACTGCAGATGTCACACATCGTAGAGTCAAATGAATAGATACTTTGTTCAATCTGAAATATACACATGTTCGCACATTAATATAAATTGTTTACCATGGTAATTTTAAATTGACTACAATGTCTTTCTGTTTGCACAAAATTGGCCTATGTAGATTAATCATTAGGGCTTCTGCAACCTGTAAGAAACGACTATTCTGTGTATGAAACAACACGCGAAAACCGCTGTCTCTGTCAATGACATGACCGGTTTCCAAGACATGACGTGCAATGGACGACACCGGAAGTTTATATTTGTGGTGTGTCAGCCTTCCCATGATCGCATCGTCTGTGTGTAATATCTTGTCAACCCAGTTTGGTACGTGTTCAACAACCCTGTAGTGTAGCTGGCACTCTGTTCTGCCGATGTAGGTAGACTCGCACCTGCATGTGAACTGGTAAATGAAATTTGATGTGGCGTACAGAGGCGTAGATTCTTTTACTGCTTGGGTGGGAATAGGTGTGGTTCTGTACCTAATAACTGGATTTGCTGAACAGAATGTTCGGCCGACTGCTGTAATGAGCCGGCCCTGTAGACGTTGTATTATGTCATCCCCTCGAAAGGTTAGCTGGATAAAAACCCTGAGCTTAGGGACTGTAGTTACGTCTGAATTTGGCTTTGGTTGTTGGCAGTGGCGCTTTATAAATCCTGTGGTGTAACCATTCAGGTGTAAGACATTTGTCATGGTTTCAATTTCCTCTGTCAATGTGTCCTGGGTGCATATCTTCCTAGCACGGTCAAACTAATCCTCGTTTGTACTGGACAGGTGCGAAGCTATGAAAATTTAAGTATTGGCCAGTCCATGTGTCTTTGCGGTACACCGATCTTTGAATTGTGCCGTCTGCCCTACGTCTTATTAGGATATCCGGGAACAGCAACGCTTCGTTGTGTTCGTGTTCCATAGATAGAGAGATGTTTTTATGTGCCATGTTCATTATGGCCTGTAACGATGTTGCTTGTAGCTCGTCTGTGGTGATAATCAATATATCTTCCACATAACGACGGTAAAATACCAGGTTGTTAATGTCAAGAAACAATTGGTTATCTTAATAATCCTAGCTTTGTGGATTCTTATGTCCATGTACATGGTCACAATAGCGGCGAATATGCAGAAAATTGCACATTGTTTAGTCAGCGATTTCTTGGAGTTAAGCATTGTCTTCATCAATGGGTGTATCTCATTGTTACTTCTGTCGGTAACATTACTGGCTTACTTCAGAATAGCAGCTCTGTCATTGAGACATCGTCGATCTATAGCCTCGGTGAATATTGCTGTACTGCCATCTACCAACGTAAACCAACTAGACAATGTTAGAGCTGGCATCAGAGAAGACATGTGGCGACACTTGAGGAAAACCATTCGATTTTATATTATTGTGACTGGTTCTTTTGCTGCGATGCCATTTCCTATTACGATTTGTAATTTCATTTATAGATTCCATTCTAACATCGACACAAAACCCTTGAATATTCTTGTGTTCTTATCGACATTACAGTCAAGCTTCAATTTCTTCATCTTTATTTTTATGAACTCTTATTTCAAACAGCAGATACGTAAAATGTATTTATGCCGCATTGCCAGTTGACGATGTTTATGAAACAGAATATATCAGATAGAGTAGCACTCAGTAGTTGGTGATGCCCATAAGAAGAGACATCAGGCTGGGTGTATAGTGTCTCTGAACAGTGCAAAGTATTCGAAGAAAACGGTTTCAAAGACACAAACACAAACATATATATAAAGTATACAGAGCTTATACACAAGGGGACATAACATAACCGGTCTCAGATTGCAGATGACACAGCTTTATTGAAAGAGGTTCTTACACAGCCAAAGAATCTGTCGGAAGTAGTAAACATTACAAGCTAAACTATACTTTAGACATTAACATATATAAAACTAATGCACAGATTCTCACTAAACTAAATATTTCATTACAAGAAAATGGTATAAATAAATAAATCTAGAACAGTAAATAAGCTACATCAATCAAAGACAAACAATGAATGATCAGTCAATATACATTGAAACAAGAATAAAGATGGCAAGTGCACATTCACGAACATGAAACATACTTCTCTGTAAGCAAATATAACAGCAAATTACATTGAAGCTCTTCAAATGTAATTAGGGTCGGTAAAAAGTAATGCACCAATTTTTTTTTCTTTGCGAATAATAAAGAGAAAACAATAAATTTTGCACACTTTACATTTTAGAATATCTGTATTGTTTGTTTGAAACTGCACCACATTTGAACAATCCGTTAAAATGACTTGAGTGAAAACCTTCCGTTACAAACTGCGAACTATGTTTGCATATCTGAATGCGATATAAAAAGCAGTTGTGGTGAACATTCACACATATTTGTGTGCTGTGTATGGAAGTTGTGCAGTTGATAGGAGCACCGTCAGCCTTTGGTATTGAAGAATTAACGCTTCAGAAAGTGCAGAGACGGATCTTCGCCCTCTTGACGTTCTGCCGAGGCAACCAGCCAATACATGTTCAGCCCCGCTGATGATATTATAGGTAATGATATGGGCTAGAGTCCATTATAATAACATTGACAGCAAAATCGTGTATAATCTTTTGTTTTTACCGAAATGTCAACAATTCACCTTGCTGTTGTCATTCATTGATGGTAGTGACATAACAGTTTTCAAGACTCTCGTACATTCAAAGGTTTGCGCAAGGTATGTTCCGCGAAGTCTCACAAGTCACATCAGAATTCAAAGGGAAACAATATGTTTTGAAAGTATTATAATGTGTCTATACTGAGGGAGAGAACTGTTTGTCAAAGACTTGTACAGGTGACGAAACCAAAGTGCACCATTGTGAGCCAGAGGTGGATTGGCATCATCCGCAATCTCCAAATGAAATAAATGCACGACAATTCCATCATCATGAAAGGTTGTGATTACGTCTTTTTTGGGACACTGATGATGTGATTCTTTAAAATGAGATATCAAGAAGTGCGAGGGACATTGATGGTGTGATTCTTTACAAAGTGATGTCAAGAGTTGCGAGGACCTCCTTCCAGGGCATGGGAACCACCCTCCCTCCCTCCCTCCCTCCGGGGCAGGGGATCCTCTTTTCCTCCCTCCCTCTGAGGCAGGGAAGGTCCCTCTTTCCCTCCCTCCGGAGCAGGAGGACGACACAATCCTCCCCTCCCGTAAGGAACATGCGTATCTGTGGCGGTGTCAACAGCATGCTTGTCCCCATTCATACCAATCCAGAGTCTGTGATATTTTGTGTTATTGATGAATATATATGTTATGTGTTTTAATTAAATATATGTCATAAGTAATATGCATGTATGATATAAAATAAAATGTGTACTTTCTTGCAATAATGTTTTGATATGTTCATAAATTTAAGTATGTTGACACGAAGTATAATGATTTTCAATATAAGATATGCTAGCTCAGGTTATTTCCTTTTTGTTAGTAATTTTATTAGTGATTCCATGCTAGATTATTTGTTGTTTGAAAAATATTTTGATATTATATCGAAATTGCTTCTCGAAAGCAATGATATAAACTTTTACAATGGATGAATAGCATACGTAAATTAAACAAGAAATATATTATAAATAATAGCATATATAGAGAGAGAGTTTGAAAATATAAGCTACCTGACAATTCTTGATAAATAGCCATGCAACAAGAATACTCAATTTATAAGTACTCAAAAGTAATGGAATAATTCAACAACAAAAAATCATTAAGGAGTTGATTGTTTGAAAACAAAATAATAGACAGAAATTACACAATCATTATGCGATGATGATTGCAGATTAGAAACAAACACGACCAATGTGAAGAAAGACCAATACCGACAGCCGAAGCTGAAGATGATGTATAGCACAAGAGGAATTGCGAATCCTCGGGTCAATCAATTATCAATGTGTCAGAATTTACAGTTGTATGTGAAGCCGAAGCTGAAGATGATGTATAGCACAAGAGGAATTGCGAATCCTCGGGGCAATCAATTATCAGTGTGTCAGAATTTACAGTTGTATGTGAAGCCGAAACTGAAGATGGTGTATAGCACAAGAGGAATTGCGAATCCTCGGGGCAATCAATTATCAATGTGTCAGAATTTAAAGTTGTATGTGAAGCCGAAGCTGGAAGATGGTGTATAGCACAAGAGGAATTGCGAATCCTCGGGGCAATCAATTATCAATGTGTCAGAATTTAAAGTTGTATGTGAATAGGGATTGACCTCATAAAAACACAATTGATGAATTCTATACTTGCATAATGACACCTTGAAATCTATTTTCATAGCTCTACCAAAGATTGATTGATTGATTGATTGTTTTAGAAATCGACATCACAGCATTCGGGGCATTCCCATAAGTCCTCCGTCCCCATCCTCAGTAGCCAGCGATGAATTCTTGTGTAACTGATTGTGAAGAACAACACTTAATTAGTTTAATGAGTCATGTGACTAAAATAGTGTTGTGAATTATAATGTGAAGAATATTACTACTATTCTACCATTCATCCATTATAAAATTTCCTATGTCTTTACTTTCGACAAGGCATGTCGGTAAAGATATCGATACATATTTAAAACAACAAATAATATACCTCAGGATCGTAAATACAACTAATGCCAAAACGGAAATAACCTAAACTAACATATCGTATATTAAAATCATAATATTTTGTGTCAACATACTTACATGTATGACATATCAAAACATTAAGAAGTGCACATTTTATTTTATCATACTTACATATTCCCTATGACATGCATTTTATTAAAACATAAATGTCATATGTTTATTGACTACACAAAGGCTTTTGATAGAGTTAGACATGTCAACATGGTGGATATGCTTGCAGATCTACAAATTGATGGGAAAGACATTAGACTTATAAAAAACATATATTGGAAACAACAAGCTGCCATAATGATTGGTAATGAAGTGGGACAATATCAACCTATTAAGAGAGGTGTTAGGCAGGGATGTGTGATGTCTCCAGATCTTTTTTCCCTATACAGTGAAAATATTTTCAGAAATGTAGAAGATATAAATGGAATCAGCATTGGAGGAAGAAACATCAATAACATTAGATATGCAGATGATAGAGTATTGATTGCAGACAATGCACAAGATCTACAACAATTAATAGACGCAGTTGTTGTACACAGTGAGCAGCTGGGGTTGGAATTAAATTGTAAGAAGACACAGGTTATGGTCGTCACTAGGAAGAACGAAGTACCACAATGTAATATACAAGTAAATGGGAATATTCTTCAACAAGTGAATAGGTACAATTATCTCGGAACAGTCATAACATCTGATGGGAGATGCCTTGAAGGGATTAGAACAAGAATCGCCATGGCGAAAGTAGCCTTTAGCAAGATGAAAAACATTCTGACCAATAAAAAGATGTCAATTGAAACGAGAAAAAGAGTGTTGAGGGGATACATAGAGCCTGTTCTTTGATATGGATGTGAAACTTGGGCAATGTGCAGTCAAGCTGAAAAACATTTGATGGCTGCAGAAATGTGGTTTCTGAGGAAAATGCAAAGAATACCACGGACAGACAGAAAAACCAATGACCAAGTACTACAGGAGACAAATGAAAATCGTAAATTGATTAGAGGAATTAGACTTAGACAGTCAAAATTTTTTGGACATGTTATGAGAAGAAATGGATTGGAGAACTTAGTGACAACTGGCAAGATCGAAGGGAACAGACCAAGAGGAAGACCGAGAGGAAAATAACTGGATGGCTTGGACACATGGCATGGACGAGACAGGAACGCTGAGCTGATCCACGACGCTGGTGATCGAGTGAAATGGCGAGTCATGACCGCCCACGCTTTCCGGCATGGCACATGATTGATTGATTGATACCATACGTATTCGCCAACAACACAAAATAGCACAAACTCTAGATTAGTAAAAATCGAAAGAATGGAATCTAAATCGATTAATGAGTACCTTTATGGACTGTGATGAATACGTTCGCGCAATGCCTTTCTCCCCCCCCCCCCCCCCCCCCGACGATTGGTAGGAATGGGAGACTTCCACTAAACCGGAGGACTGGGATGGGAGCTCACCCCCCCCCCCCCCCACCTTCCCTGGAAGGCTGGAATAGGAGGGTTGGAAGGGGTGTTCCCCCTACCCAGGATGGGATGGGAGGGGAGAGAGAGAGGGGAGTCCCTCTTAACCCGGAGGGTTTTCTCTGTGATTACATGTTGTAGTTTGTGTATGTATTTGTTTACTGAAGAAGGCTAGTCGCCGCAACGTCCTTATATTGTTCGTAATTCTTTTCTGTAAATCTGCATTACTTTGCGTTGTTTTATATTGTTTACATTTCCACTGATTTACTGCATATTTTAACTACCCTGGAGGGGAGGGATATGCAGCGAATGGCTGTCGTTTGCTGTAGTAAGTCTTTGCACTTCAAACATCTGTTATAATGAATACATCAATTGTACTTTCCAGCTTCCCCAAAACAGCGTTAGACCGTAATACGACGATAATAATGTGATAATTTGATGTTTTTATGTTGTCTTCAATTCAAGTGAAAGTTTAAGTGATACACGCGAAATAGAATGGGACATATATTGTACATAAGATGTTACCAATAATAAGCATCTTTTCAAAAAGATGGTGGTAAGACTATAATGTATATTCATAAAGGACATTCAATAAAATCAAACCAAACTATGGTTACTTACTGTACTCATGTCAGTTTATAAACAAACAATATGTATTTATAAACGTTCAGACTTCTGGGGAAACTCGGTTGGTTACTGGACTGGATACCCATGGCATGTGGAGAGCAAGTCACATTGTTTTGTGTGGTCAAGACCCTCGCCGACCTAAACAATGTCCTGTCTGGGTTGGAAAGCTTAGGTTCGCGCGAGGTTCCTTCCTTAACACATATATGCTGGCGAGAAGGACAAGTCCCACAGGATTTCAAAGATTCAAGCATCATAACGCTGTACAAGAACATGGGTGATCGAATCGACTGTAACAACTATAGGGGTATTTCACTTCTGTGTACTGTTGGGAAAGTATTTGCCAGAATAGTTCTGCGCAGACTTCAAGTCCTAGGAGATCAAGTCTACCCCGAATCACAGTGCGGCTACCGATAGAACCGGTCTACCATTGATATGATATTCTCATTGCGAAAAATGCAAGAAAAATGCCGGAACAGAATCAACCACTGTTTATTGCCCTCATCGACCTCACAAAGGCATTTGATTTGATCAGTCGTGAGGGTCTGTTCAAGGCACTAAAGAAGATTGGCTGCCCAACAACTCTTCTGTCCACTGGGGAATCGTTCCACACAGACATAAAAGGGTAAAATCAAGTTTGATGGTGCAACTTCAGGAGAGTTTGAAATCAAGAGTGGAGTTAAGCAAGATTGTGTACTATCCCCCAACATCTTTGGAATATACTTTTCACTTATACTGAAATATGCCTTTCGTGATCAGGATGCCGGTATATACATTCACTCACGCTCAGATGGCGGCCACTATAATGCTCAGAGATTGAAGGCCAAGACCAAAATTAGGAGGGTACTAATCAGAGATGAACTGAAAATGATTGCAGATTGTTCTTTTGTATGGATGTGAAACTTGGACAATGTGCAGTCAAGCTGAAAAACATCTGATGGCTGCAGAAATGTGGTTTCTGAGGAAAATTTGAAGAATACCATGGACAGACAGAAAAACCAATGACCAAGTACTACAGGAGACAAATGAAAATCGTAAATTGATTAGAGAAATCAGACGTCGACAGTCAAAATGTTTTGGACATGTTATGAGAAGAAATGGATTGGAGAACTTAGTGAAAACTGGCAAGATCGAAGGGAACAGACCAAGAGGAAGACCGAGAGGAAAATACCTGGATGGCTTGGCCACATGGCATGGACGAGACAGGAACGCTGAGCTGATCCACGACGCTGGTGATCGAGTGAAATGGCGAGTCATGACCGCCCACGCTTTCCGGCATGACACATGATTGATTGATTGAATCAGAGAGTTGCTTTTTGCGGATGAGGCTGCAATTACGACACACTCAGAGGAAGAATTACAACATCTACTATATACATTCTCCAATGCTTGTCATGAATTTGGTTTAACAATTAACAAAAATAAGACATAGAGTATGTCACAAGGTGCACATGGGGTACCATCAATCTTTATTGACGACGCCGAACTAGAGATGGTAGACCATTTTATATATCAAGGATCAGAGGTAAATAGCACATTATCCCTAGATCAGGAAAGCAACATCAGGATTGGTAAAGCAGCAACAACAATAAACATGTTAGCAAAAAGAGTCTGGGTAAGCAGAAAGCTTACAGCCAAAACAAAAGTCCTCGTCTAGCAAACCTGTGTCCTTTGTACTCTTCATTATCGCAGTGAAACGATTACAACTTACTCACACCAAGAGAAACGTTTAAACAGCTTTCATATGCGGTGTCTGCGAAGAATACTTGGTATTAAGTGGCAAGACAAAATCACAAATACTCAAGTATTTGAAAGATCAGGTTGTGTGACGGTGTGTTTCATGCTCAGTCTTTGTAGACTTAGATGGATAGGACACATTAGGAGGATGGATGATGGTAGAATACCAAAGAAATTTTTTCGGTGAATTACAGATGGGTAGGAGATCTCAGGGTCGGCCTCTACTACGATACAAAGATGTGTGTAAGCGGGATATGATTGATACAGGTATTAATAATGCACATTGGGAGCAATTCGCCGCTGAACGTGTTGCATAGAGGGCAACTATCAGAAATGGAATAAAGACAAAGGAGAAAATGATTGCAGATAAAGCACACACATATCATGAGAGACGTAAGATGGTGCATGATGGTGGAAATGACCATGTTTTCACATGCATCCACTGTGGACAAACATTTACAGCAAGAATTGGCCTTATCAGCCACACTCGCCACCACCATGGGTCGTAGCTATTAAGCCTTTTTGAAGCACAATGTACCAAACTATCGTCTGTCAAGACCGAAAGGTGCCAATTACAATTACAATTATTACATGGTTTGAGGGCACCTGCTTAGGAATGAGGGAGGTACGTGTTGCCTGGTCACTATAAGGAAATAAAGCGTACACGTAGAATCGGGGTGGCCTCTAGTGTTTACACTAGCCCTGGTTCAGCCCTGTGATAGTTGTCGCACACGCAAGTGATAAACATGGCTTACTTAGTAAGCTTGTGAGCTCAGAGCGTGGGCGGAACTAGCTGAAGACGATTTGGAAGCCGGCTGGTGTGTGTTGATTTTTAACAATGGTGTGAGCGTTGATCACTCAGAAAGCAATTGAAAACTAAGTTCCAAACTACGGGGTTGTTTCCTTGATAACATTACAGCTACATAAGCGACGGTAAATACTAAATTATGTTATTCATGACCTGTCGGGGCAGTAGTCCCATTTCAATCTCAGCAAAGGCAGTGATATTTTTTCGTCCAGTTCAGTTTTTGGAATGACCTAGCCTCGTGAAAATGGGCAACAGCTGTCCTCGTGAATCTCATGATCATCACCTTAGCTCATTTTGTTCCTTTTTAACCTTGCGGTATCGTGGTGAAGCATAAACAGCGGAAGAGTGCCCATTTCTGGGCTTCATGTATCGAGGTTCCCATGGACCCTGTTATTACCTCTGTCCTTCATTTACGTGGTAGGCCTCTTCTTCTCCTATCATCTGTGCTGCACATCACTGCTTGCTGTGGTATACTGTTAGTTGATAATCTAGTTGTTTGGCAATACCCTTTAACTTGCTGTTTTCTGATGAAATCTAGTGCTGCTATAACACCCACTTTAGCCCTGATTTCTGTATTTATGATTTTCTTTCTTCTTGATTCATTGAGCATTCTTCTCGGGAAACTCGTGTCTGTTGTTGCAATTTGTCTTTTCTCGTTTTCTGTCATTGTCCAGGCTTCGCATTGGTAGCATAGAGTTTGAATGAAGATTGTGTTGGTTGTAGAGTGCTTTCCTAGTTTCTGTTGATACGTGTTTGTTCTTTAGTATTGTAGGTCGTAATCTTTTCTCGAGTTTTGCCAAATATTTTTTTTTAAAGTTTTACTCAAAAGACAAATGCCTCTGTATTGTGTTTTGCAGTTTCTTTTGCTTCCTTTGTTTTTCAAAATCTTCAAATGTAAGTATCCTTCCAAACCCTGGTGCTTCATTGTGTACAATCTTGCTTGTGTATACATTGAATAGCACATGTGATATTGCTAATCCATGTGGTAACCCCGCCTAGAAGGTCTATGAACCTAGGGGAGAGCAACCCTACTATAGTGCAGGGTAGTTTGTATCCCATTGACCACCCAGGGGTTAACATCCTTCTCCATAAGAGTGTGCATTCAGAGATAGTTTCTGACTCTCTTATATGCAATCTCAAGATCAAGTTTTGCTGCCATTGTCTATTCTGGAATCCCTCATAGATATCAAAAACATATGTTGGTGCGTTTGACCATAATTCTTTCCTTGGCCTGTAACTCCCCATCTCTACTTAGGAATAGTTTTTACCTTTCCAAGAATTTCTGCATCTTAACAGCAACAGTCTGCTCCAATACCTTGACAAATGTATTCGGCAAGATGATAATCCTATTTCCATCAAGTCTTGAATGGCCCTTGCCATTAGAGTGGGATTAAATAGTTGTGCACCCACTCTTGGGGCACTGATGCTGTCCTGGTGCTCAGATTAAAACAAATATCCATCTCCTCCAAATGTCCATCACTCATTTCTTGTATATGGGAGTATATGACCCCGTCAGGTTCTGGTGCAGTGTCGTTGCTGTTTTAAATATATAATTTGTGTTCTATCTGTTTGGCATCATTATAACTGTCGTCCTTGATGAATACTGCTAGTTGCTCTCTAACATCCTCCCTGCTGTCTCCATCGTTAAACCTCTCCAGGAAAGCTTGCCCTTTCTCCGTGTCCGTAGCCATGGGCACGACGTTATCCTGACATATTGTTTCCACTGTGGTAGGTTTGTCTTTTCTACGAATTTGTCTGTTTAGTTTCCATAATGTACCCGCGGTTGTCTGTTAATAGCTATTTCAGGACTTCTAACATTCCTGATATTATTATTACCACCACTCCAAAATAGAACATAATATACTCATGCGTACGCTCGCGTGCATGTTTGTGTGTGTGCGTGTGTGTTATTCTGTAATGTTAGAGCCATTTTTCTTAGTATCATCGATTTCAATTTTAAAATTATCGAGACATTTGAACTTTAATTGTTACAGAAATAATCTGAGAATATTGTGTATCAAGAAGACATTCTACAAGTTCTGAATTTAGAAGAAAACTGATGCCATGTATTGAGGTCATGTAAAATTCCAGATTACAAGGAGACACATTTTTTTTTAAACGGCTCCGGTCCCTGGTGCAAAAGGAAAATGTTATGTCGGTCCGCGAAAATGAAAAGTTTGGGAAGCACTGCTTTACATGACATTTCGGTCAACACCATTTCTGCCGCTGTCATCTCTTGACAAGTTTACATTCAGTAGGTTGCCATTGATTTCTGAACGACCGGCGCCGATGATACCAACGCCAAACCAACGCAACGCTGTCTGCTGCCAAATCGCGCGTAGCTGTGTTTCGAACGCGGGTATATGGGATTACGAACTGCGTCCGTAATGCCTTCGCCACGGAGACCAGAGGACGATGGACAATCAGTTGAAATATAGAGGAAATGTCCTCCAAAAAAAAAAAAAAAAGATAAGAAAATGCCATGATAAATCAACTCTATACTACTGTAGTGCCCCTGGGCTTGCTCTTTCTACTCTGTTTGCATCAAGAATGTTAGAACTATGCATTAATTGGAAAAGACCGCGGGGTAGCGGGGGGGGGGGTGTGTGTGGGTGTGTGTGTGTGTGTGTGTGTGTGTGTGTGCGCGCGGATGGAGGAGGGGTGGGAGTAAGCGTGCAAAAAAGCGTCTAAGCACAGATGAAATGGAATAGTGCTGTTCTATAACCGCACAAAGGGTGGCGGAAAAGGGGGGGGGGGTCTTTCTAAAGGAACAGAGAAAGCACTAACTGAATAGAAAGCATTGAGTTCAATGTTAATTTATACATCATCCTAACTGCATATCGAACCATTCGGCCCGGGGCAGGGTGGGGGGGGGGGGGGCGGGGAGAATATAGGCTAATCTATTCGTGACATATCGCCTATAAATTTTGATACTGTCAGTTGTTATAAATCCCGGATTATCGTGGACGAAGGAGTAGTCGCAGACCAGACAGTGATGCTTATCATAAGCCAGAAGGATGAGGCCAGATGGCAGGATATCCAAATACTGCTACTCCTTTGAAATGCCCTACGTGTCACGCAATGAGAGAATCAAGAAACAGCTCATATTGCTAGCAATATTAACAGAAAAACCAGATGCAAACACAACCAGACCTGCCAAAGACGGAGTGTGTCAGCTTTGATGCTGGAACCGGGAAACATCAAGGGCAATGTCATCTACTGGAAGTGGTTAGTAAGTTGTATATCCTTTACTGAACGTCGCAGACAACCCCAGCATTTATTGGCTGTTTGTGATTTGTTCAGTAGTTTGCATTGCTTTGTGAACGACTTGCACTCATACCATTGTATGAAAACCAACACAAGGTGGTCTGCTGATAAATCGCCCACAGCTAGGTTTCCGACGCAGTATGCGCGATTACTAATTACGTCCGTATCGCTTGGCCACGGAGCCGGTGGAAGTGGTTATACGACAGCTGAATCTATTATCATGGTTTCACGCCATCAGCGGGGGACGAGTGGTGGACCTCAAACATCTCTGAGCGGAACAAACATGACTCCATTAACCAACTTCATAGGCAAAAACAACCTACATTTTTTGTTTAAGGATTGATCACTGTTGACTATTTGTTCATACTTTTATGACCCCAATGTCTCTTGTCTACATAATTTACAGCGATCTGCGCTGCCAGACGTGGCCACGATGTACTGGGCTGAAGCAGAAGTTACGGCTTCCACAGTGACCTGGATTAGACAGTGTGATTGTTTCTGGCCGTAGTGTTGCAAATATAGCACGAGTGAATTCTGGGAACAAGAAGCCAACAGTTGAGTGAGAAAATGCCATTTAGTTTTTTTAATGGAAAGAAATGCCATTTAATTTTGTTTTTCCCTAGGACTCAGATGTTGGTAGGTACGCAGTTATGCGACGTTGTATAGTGTTTTAAAATGTAGTTGCAACAGTGTCTGTTTTATTCTTATGTTCTCGCGAAGGCTTTCTATCAGCAATGTCCTTTTTGCCAATTGTGATTGCCTTAGTGTGAAGCTAATTCATGCATTTAACAGCATGCCCTTTGTAGAACCTCGCTCCCATAACAACGTTCCGGAAAACTTCTCGGCCATAATCAAGATGTCACACGTGCAATACACCCATATGGAGATAATCTGCCACATCCTGCACCCATCTGCTTGCTTGCTTGTGTTCGCTGGCTGTAAACTCCAGCGCGAAGTCCTGTATGTTGGATGAAGACATCCTGTTGTCCAACATCAGTGTGATGTCATATCGGACCTGAGGTTTGCATGAGTATCCGTTGTTCCATGTCTGGCTTATTGGTGTGCAGACTGATGGTTCACCCCCGGCAGGCAGATACTTTCCGAGTTCGGAAGAATCAGCGGTCCTACTACGTTAGCCATGACCCCGAAGGGACCTGTTGCCCAGAACGCACGGCAAGGACGTGTTAGTAGGTCTTGGCCAGTATAGAACCTGGCCCCGGTGCCTTGGAAACACCTCTGCGTCCCGCACCCATCTTCTCGTTGGCCTTCCTCTTCCTCTTTTCTCGGGCATATACCCCTCAAATAATTTTCTCTCCAAACTATTATGAGGTTTCAAGAGATCAAAACATTTCAATTTTCTTTGTTTTATCGCCTTTAATAGCCAACCTTCTTCAATAGTCAGCTCTTGAAGTATGGATGCATTTGTTCTTTACTGTATCCAAGATATTCTTAGAACCCGTCTGTAACATTTATATTCAAAGGCATTTATGCGCTGTTCAGCTTGTTTAGTAACTGTC
Source organism: Cepaea hortensis (assembly GCA_963921405.1). NCBI lineage: Eukaryota > Metazoa > Mollusca > Gastropoda > Stylommatophora > Helicidae > Cepaea > Cepaea hortensis. The sequence continues at coordinate 33,195,767 of OY992890.1, forward strand.
CTCGTCTCGCTTGCGTATGTTGCAATATACTCCTCAATTATTGTTCACTTAAAACTATCATGACGTTTTAAGTGATCAAACCATTTCGATTTTCTTTGTTTTATCGCCTTTAATAGCCAACCTTAGTCAAGATTCAGCCCTTGAAGTATGAATGCATTTGTTCTTTTATGTATCCAAGATATTCTTAGAAACCGTCTATTACATTTATATTTGAAGGCATTTACCAAAAAGAAAGCAACGGCAAACTACCTTCTGCAAGACTTGCCAAGAAACCTTACACAACCATGAAAGGAGCTGATTCACTCATCACAAAGTGTATATTTCACCTTTAAGGATTTATCTAGCTATTTTGCTTTATGTTGTGTGAATTCTGCAGTACATACCTGACGAAATGCAGCGAAATATGCCAGGCAATAAATCGTGCAATCTATTGTTTGTCTTCGTTATTCAAATTGTGTTTAGTCTAGTCCTTGAACAAACTTCCGGCGTTGAAAACATGGCGGCTTGTTGATGTGGTAGTGGATTACAACATTCTTTGACTGCTTCAGGTAATGATTATTAAATATTAATATTATTATTTATTCATCTCATCTCATCTCATCATGTTCCTCTTGTACCTTGCGGTGTCGAGGTGAAGTATAAACTTCGTGAGAGTGCCCGGTTATGGGCTTCGTATATCGACATTCCCATGGATTCTGTTATTCCCTCCGTCCAGCGTTTACGTGGTCGGCCTCTTCCTCTGTTTCCATCTGGTCTGTACGTCATTGCCTGTTGTGGCATGCTGTTGACTGGTAGCCTACTTGCATGGCCAAACCATTTGACTTGCTGCTTTCTAATAAAATCTAGAGCAGCTTTAACCCCCACTTTAGTCCTGATTTCTTCATTTCTGATCTTATCTCTTCTTGATACGTTGAGTATTCTTCTCAGGAACCTCATTTCTGTTGTTGTGATTTTTCTTTTCTCTTTTTCTGTCATTGTCCAGGTTTGGCATTGGTAGCACAGAGTTGGTAGGAAGATTGTGTTGTAAAGTGCTTTCTTAGTAGTTATTGATACATGTTTGTTCTTTAGTATTGGTGCCATTTGTCCAATGAGTTGATTTGCCTTATTGCACCTATTTTCGATCTCGTCTTCTGATCTGCCATTTGATGATATTATACTTCCTAGGTACTTGAAGCTCTTTACTTGTTTCAAGGGATGTTCGTTTAGGTGAATTGTTGCTGTTTGTTCTTCTTTAGTTATAGTCATTACCTCTGTTTTGCTTGTGCTAATTTTCATGTTATGTTCCCTACACATTTCGTTTAGACTATTCATGTGGTCTTGTAATTCAGCTTCTGATTTTGCTATTAGTGCTTGGTCGTCCGCAAACAGGAGTTCTCTAATGGTTAGATTTGCAGATGGTTCTTCTTCTGTGTTCTCGTCATGCGGTATTCTTGCTGTCTCTGCTTGGCTGGTTTCTTTACATATGTTGTCTATATATGTTATGAACAAGAGAGGGGACAGGACACAACCTTGTCGTACTCCAGATCTTATGGTGAAGGGTTCTGAGTGTCCTCCAGTTGCTCTCACTATGCATTCACTGTTGTCGTATAAACTTCTACATAGGTTTGTTAGATGTGTACTCACTCCATATTGTTTAAGGATTTCCCACAGCTTGTTTCTATCTACCCTATCAAATGCCTTTTCTTGGTCAACAAAGGCTAAGTAGAGTGTTTCATTGAATTCAATTGATTTTTCTATAAGTTGTCTAAGAGCAAAAATGGCGTCTGTGCATCCTTTGTTTTTCCTAAATCCAAGCTGCGTTTCGCTTAGCTGGGGTTCTAAAGTAGTTCGTAATCTTTTTTCAAGAATTTTGCAAAATATTTTCCCAGTATGACTCAACAGTGAAATGCCTCTGTATTGTGTGCAATCTCTTTTGCTGCCTTTGTTTTTCCAAATTGGGATAATTATGGCGTTTCCCCAGTCTCGTGGTGTCTGTTGTTCTACCCAAACATGGTTGAATAGTCTATGTAGCCAAGCTGTTCCTACTTCCCTTGCTGCTTTAATTAGTTCATTTGGTATTTCATCCTGTCCTGGTGATTTGTTCAATGGGGCTAATCTGATGGCTTCTATAATTTCTTCTTTTAGTATGTCTGGTTCTAGTTCCTCGGTGACATCTGTGTAGGTCTCTTGAATTCCTGTGACATCTGATGGGATGTTGAGAAGTTGTTCGAAATACTGCTTCCATCTTATTAGGATGTGTTTTTGTTCACTTATTGGTTCTCCATTTTCGCTGTTAATTATTTCAGTTGGGTCAAAGGGTACTCCTCTGGTTCGCATTGCACTTATCTTTTTGTAGAAGTTTCTGGTTGCCTCCTTGTAGTTTTTATTTAGGGTTTCTCCATACTCTTCCCAGTCTTTCTGTTTTTCCCTCTTTACTATTCTACTCACATGTCTTCTCGATATTCTGTATTCTATGAGATCACATTCCTGTTTGCTCTTCAACCACTTTTTATATTTTTCCTTTTTTTCTTTTACCGCTTTCTTTACTTCTGCGTTCCACCAACTTGTTATTTTCTTTATCCGTGTTTTGCATTTTTTCGTGGTTCCGCATGTTATTTTTGCAGTATTTAAAACGCTTGATTTGAACGTCTCCCATTCTTCTTCCACTGTTTTTCTTTCCGTAGGTAATTTTACAAAGAGTTCAGTTAGTTCTTTCTCATAATTTTCCCTTACTGCCTCGTCTTTAAGGTTTTTTAAGTTTACTGATTCGCATGGCATGTATTTTCCTGCTTTTTGTTTTCTTCTTCTAATGGTTCTTATTGTGGCAACGACTGCTTTATGATCTGTGTTTATACTGAAATTGGGCACTGCTCTTGCATCTAATATATTTCTCTTTCTGTTATTTCTTGTTAATATAAAATCAATTTGGCTTTTTAGTATCTAGATTGTTCCATTTATACCAGGTGTATACTTGCGAATCTTTATGTTTATAGAATGTGTTTGTTATATAGAGATCGTGTTGGCTGCAAAGCTCTATCAGTCTACTTCCGTTATCATTCCTTTCATTTTGCTGATCTCCAAATGCTCCCAGGTGTTTTTCTATGCCCCCTCTGTTATGTCCTAGTCTTGCATTGAAGTCTCCCATAACTATGATGTTGTCCTGCTTATCTATTTTATTTAGCACATCATGTATGTCTTCGTAGAAGTCCTCACATTCTTGCTCATTATTGTTTGCATTACATGGTGCGTATATCTGTACATATGTTGTGATTGTTTGTTCTTTTATTCTCACTGTTATGATTCTTTCTTATATATATTTTATTTCTAGTATTGCTCTTGCTAGCTGTGGTTCGATGACTATTCCCACACCGTGTCTTGCCCTTTCTTGCTGTTCTACTCCAGAGTAAACAAACGTGTAACTGCGGTGGAGCTCCTTGCATCCTTTCCCTTTTGTTCTGGTGTCCGCTATTCCCATCAGACCAATATTCCTCTTCTCCATTGTTTCTATAAGCTCTTCTTCTTTACTATTGAAACCACAGACGTTCATTGTGCCTATTTTTTGAATCGCTGATCTATCTCGTAGTCCGTTAACATTGCCGGGTCGATAGCCGTTTGGGTCAGTCCGTTTATACTTCTTAGTTTTTCTACGAGCAGTATGAAGATCCCCTGCCGGCTTGCTAGGCCAGTCGCAGGTTTAGGACACTAATCTGACCACAGGGAGTCCATCCCCTATGGCGAGCCATAGCCCCGTTAGCCCATGACCTCGCGGTCATGGTTGCCCGGTCTGCACCACGTGGAGGTGGGGGTTGACTTGTGTAGTCTGCGGGTCATCGGCAGGCTACTAATTTTCGCTCTTCACCCCTCCTGGGAGAGGCTAGCCGATCCTAACCCTGCTGGCTGCAGGGCCAGGCGCATTCCACACCTTACAGACCATTATTATTTATTATTAACGTTTAATATTTTCTCAGCCCTAATATATTTTTAAAAGCTTTTTATAATTATATTAGTTAACAATAAAATTCCCAATCGAGAACAATCGTTCTACCAACTCTATGCTACAAGTACCAAACCTGGAAAATGGCAGAAAAAGAGAAGAAAAATTACAACAGAAATGAGATTCCTGAGAAGAATACTCAGTGTATCAAGAAGAGCGAAAATCAGAAATGAGGAAATCAGGACTTAACTGGAGATTATAGCAGTGCTAGATGGAACAAGATGAGATGATGTTGTGTAATCTTTTGTGTCCTGTTCGGAGTCACAGAAAAATTATTTCTTCTTTTCTATCCATGAAATGGTAATCACTTTGAGCTGGTGATTATGAAAATTGCTTGGCTAGCAAATTCATTTGGTAGGAAGTTTGATTTGACCCTACAGTCTGTAGCTTCATCAAAGTCCATCAATCTGGTGCCCGTTGGTGCAGCCTTAGTGTACAGAAAGCTAATTTTACAGAAGTGAGAATAAGCAGCCATGTGCAAGATGTGACAATATCTTGGGTGAGCCCAGTAACAGAGCATCATGTCTCTGCACGTATGAAAGCCTTCCTGGATGGTATGGAATGCCCATGGTTTGCCTCTGCTTTCCCTTGAGGGCCGACCAAAATGTATTTAGCTGGTCCCACCTTTAAAAAAATTCTTTTTTTTTTTGTAATGGCATATTTGTCGTGTTGACCAAATTCCTTAAACTTTGCTTGGCTGCACAGTATTTTTATTTTAAAAAATCTTACTTTATAAATCATGTTTTTCCGTGATCAGAAAAAGCTGTATCAAATTCATTTTTATATTGTATTTGTTTGTAACATTTATAACTTACTTATTCTTTCAGACAAACTGTGTTCACAGTTCTGCCGTAGAGATTCTGACTGAGGTGCAAGTCTTTGAGGGGATGGAGAGTAAAATAACAGCAAGTGTCAAGATAGAACAACCTGAAGTATATGTAGACTACCCAGGTCAAGGTAAGATTAAGTGATGTATAACATGAAAATGATAATGATTGTGTCTCTTTATGTGCCCAAAATATGTTGTCTTCCGTATAGTTATTAAAACAAATAACCTGTCTCAAGGCTAGAGCGTGCTCTGTGATGTGCTAAGACCATCACATTTTGTAGGCCTGAATGCATCGAGGAATAAATGGCCAGCCTTCCCCTCTCCTGGCTCACACAGGCATCAAACCCTCACGTGACTACACTCATGCCATTATCAGTATAACCCCCTGTCAATTGCACTAACACATGTGTTTCAGTATATGAATAGCCAATCCATGTTGTTGCTCACGTGTATAACTTGTTCATGGAGATCTTATTTAGTTTCTGCTAGCAAGGCTGTATCATCAACATATCTAACGTAATGGACAGCTAATAGATCATTACAGTGTGTTCAGATTAGTGACCTCACTCAGGCTGGCTAAAATCACTCACTTACTTTAATTCTGAGTCATGCAAGCTTCACAACTTTCCCCAGTATCCATGTATTTTCTTTAAACTGGTCTCAAATAAATCCCTCATACTTGACCTATATTGATTGGGCTCATGTCAGTTCCCAGTCGGTCTGGCAAGCTCTTGCCGCTCTGCTGATTTAAAATCCCAGCACCAGTTTTGCACATCCAGCTCAATTCTGAGTTTAGAGAAGTCAAAGAGAACTCCGTAACACAATCCCCATAATCATGGAACTTTGGTTTGGGATCAGGAGAAAAGTCTCGATACCAGCCTCACTATGATAGTGGAATCAGGATCAGGAGAAAAGTCTCGACACCAGCCTCACTCGGATAGTTGCAAGACCTTTTCTGGTCTCAGGTGATCTGAACATTAGTGCTGGGCACTTACAATATAGTGTTCTAGAGGATTCACAATCAACAGAGCAGAGTCTGTAACATTTCTCTGAGAATCTCCACCTAACATTCGTAATCATTAACAAGATTATATTCTTCACAGGTTGGAGGTCACTTCTGGAGAACATACACACAACTAGACTAATCTTGTGCCATGTGTAATAAGATCTACGTCCAATGGTAACAAATAATTTTCAGGAACATCCTCATTGTTTCTCCTCTGACTATGAATTATAGAGGATGAGAGATGACACATCTAACACTGGCAGCAGAATTATCATTCATCCACCTGAAAACCAAGCAGTCAGAACTACTATAGGCAGTGAATGCATTTCTCAGTGGAAGAACAGCATAAACTCACATAACAGATCTGACAAAATCTATCAGCTTCATTTATATAGAGCATTAAACACATCTCTAGTACTACTTTTAATAAGCTCAATTAACCCACAGGCCAATGGGACTGTTAGCAAGATTTTTCCATGTTCATGTCACATTAAGTTGTCATTGGAACCTTGCCTTCTTGACAGATAATAGTTTGGTACATTGTGCTTCAAAACGGCATAATAACTACAGCCCGTGGTGGTTGTGAATGAGGAGACTGATCAGACCAGTTCGCACTTACATGTTCATCTACAATGGATGCATTTCACCTTCACGCACTATCTTACGTCTCATTCGCTCAGTGTGTCACGTATCTGCAATCATTTTCTCCTTTGTCTTTATTCCATTTCTGATGCATTTCCTTCATGCAACACGTTCGGTGGCGACTTGCTCCCAGTGTGCATTATCAATACCTGTATCAGTCATGTCCCGCTTACACACATCTGTAATTCACAAAAACGATGTCCTTTGGTATTCTACCTTCATTCATCCTCCTAACATGTCCTATCCATCTGAGTCTACAAATTCTGAGCATGGAATGCACCGTCACACAACCTGATCTTTCCAATACTTCAGTATTTGTGATTTTGTCTTGCCACTTAATACCAAGTATTCTTCGCAGACACCGCATATGAAAGCTGTTTAAACCTTTTTCTTGGTGTGAGTTAGTTGGCCAGGCTTCACTGCTATAAAGAAGAGTACTAAGGACACAGGCTTGGTAGACGAGGACTTTTGTTTTGGCAGTAAGCTACCTGTTCTTCCAGACTCTCTTTGTTAACCTGTTCATTGTCGTGGCTGCTTTGCCAATCCTGATGTTCATTTCCTGATCTAGGGGTAATTTGCTATTTAACTCTGATCATTAATTTTGTGAAATGGTCTCCTGTATCCAGTTCAGCGTCGTCAATAAAGATTGATGGTACCCCTTGTGCACCTTGTGACATAATCTGTCTTCTTTTTGCTAATTGGTAAACCAGATTCAGAACAAGCATTGGAGAATTCAGATAATAGACGTAATTCGTCCCCAGAGTGGGTCGTAATTGCAGCATTATCTGCAAACTGCAACTCTCGGATAAGCACCCTCCTAATTTTTGCCTTAGCCTTCAATCTCTGAGCATCGTAGAGTCCGCCATCTGAGATTGAGTGAATGCATATAACACCATCCAGATCACGAAAGGCATATTTCAGTAGAAGTGAAAAGTATACCTCAAAGTGGGTGGGAGCTACATTAAGTTCTACCACGCGTTTATCACTTTAGGTTTACCACAATTGTTTGTCACTTTGTACCACAAATATTTGTTTCAGACAAGAAGGCAATGTTCCTTTAATAACATGCCAATTTTGTGTATTCTCATAAATTGCTTACACAACTAAAATAGCAAACTAGACAACAATAATTTTAACATAGACTACCAGTGTATATGTTATTTTACACCAATATTCAGTAACTGTTTATATGTTAGATTCAGCTTGCATCAGCTGTTTATCTGATACACTTCATCTACATTTATCTGTTAGCACAGTGGCATGCAATAGTTCTTCATCTGTAACACAACAGTTTCAATAATAGTTCATCAATTATAATGTACTATCACATCTAATTTTAGTCTGTTACCTGTATATCATGCTATTAACTAAGTATTTACTATGGTGTGTTTCAGAAAGACATCCATCTTCAGAAAGTTATCCTTCCATCTTCATACAAGAGCATTCACAAATGGAAATGTATGGCAACATGGAACTTGTGAAACAAGAACTATCAGATGTACCTTGTGAAGCATTACACCAGAGAGTCAGTCATGTGGTAGACATGACAGGTTGTGACATCATTCAAGAAATGGCAGGAGGCAGTAAAACAGAATTAAGATTGACTGAGAATAGTTATATGGCAGAACTAGACCACAACAATTGTTGTCTGTCAGTGAATGTGTCTTCTACACCATATATATCTAATGTTTGTGATGCAGGTGTCAATGTAAAGAGACACAAAAGAACAAATAAATCACTGAAGCCTCACAAATGTGATGACTGTGGTGCTTTTTTTACTAGCTTTAGCAATGTGAAGTGCCACATAAGAAGACATATAGGAGAGAAACCTTACAAGTGTGATCATTGTGGTGCATCTTTTAGTCAAACTGGCAGTCTAAAGAGCCATAAGAGAACACATACAGGAGAGAAACCTTACACGTGTGATCATTGTGGTGCATCTTTTAGTCACGCTGGCCATCTGAGTAAACATAAGAGAACACATACAGGAGAGAAACCTTACAAGTGTGATCATTGTGGTGCATCTTTTAGTCACGCTGACAGTCTGAAGAGCCATAAGAGAACACATACAGGAGAGAAACCTTACAAGTGTGATGGTTGTGGTGCATCTTTTAGTCAAGCTGGCCATCTGAGTAAACATAAGAGAACACATACAGGAGAGAAACCTTACAAGTGTGATCATTGTGGTGCATCTTTTAGTCACGCTGACAGTCTGAAGAGCCATAAGAGAACACATACAGGAGAGAAACCTTACAAGTGTGATCATTGTGGTGCATCTTTTAGTCACGCTGACAGTCTGAAGAGCCATAAGAGAACACATACAGGAGAGAAACCGTACAAGTGTGATCATTGTGGTGCATGTTTTAGCCACGCTAGCAGCCTGCGTCATCATAAGAGAACACATACAGGAGAGAAACCTTACAAGTGTGATGGTTGTGGTGCATCTTTTAGTCGAGCTGGACATCTGAGTATTCATAAGAGAACACATACAGGAGAGAAACCGTACAAGTGTGATCATTGCATTGCATCTTTTAGTCAAGCTGGCCATTTGAGTAAACATAAGAGAACACATACAGGAGAGAAACCATACAAGTGTGATCATTGTGGTGCATGTTTTAGCCACGCTAGCGGCCCTTGTCATCATAAGAGAACACATACAGGAGAGAAACCTTAAAAGTCTGATGATTGTGGTTCAACTTTTAGTGAAGCTAAGAGTCTGAAATACCATAAAAGAACACATACAGGAGATAAATCTTACTTGTGGCGATGATTGTGGTGCATATTTTAGTCAAGCTGGCAGTCTGAAGAACCATAAGATAACACACACATGCAGTAGAGAAATCTTAAGCATGTGGTGATGTGTCCATCTTTAACTAAAGCTGGCCATCTGAAGAGCCATAAGAGAATACATACAAGAGAGAAACCTTACAAGTGAAGATTATAGTACGTCTTTTATTAAGGTTGGCAGTCTGAAACGCCATAAGAGAATACATTGAAGTGCCACAAGAAAACTCATACAGGAGAGAAACAATTTAATATATATGGTGATTATGGAGCATCTTGTTCTTGAGCGCACCTTAATTGTCAGTTACAAAAGACATTAATAGTGGCATGATTTTATAACATAACATCCTAATCATCACTTGAGAAAACATATATTACACATGTGATGTCTGTGGCATCATTTTTAACTAGGCAGATGATATACCAAGAAAAAATACGACAGAGAGGCAGATTACTAGTATGATGGTCGTTGTCCATGTATTATTCTCACAAACAAATTGACCTTTGCCATGGTAATGCTCCTATGGCTCGTCTATAACAACACCAGGCAATTTGAAGACAACGCAACGATAGACTTGACAGAAAACTTTTGCGTCCTCAGTTTGAACAAAGTTTATTGCGGAACAGCCTACAGCATGGCACCCACCCACTGCCGACCTTCAGTCGTTATCGCATACTGCGGGTGGGCCGCACACGCCCTGCCTTGCATCATTATTCTTCAAGTGCCTGATCGTCAGGAAAATTACCTGTCTTAATATCTATCATCTTCTTAAACTTAATTACGTTGTCTACTCACTGCAACCTGCAACCAACAATCGCTTGTCACTGTGTGCATCGGACCACCATTCTGCTCGATTGTGTTGTCAAACAGTGTTGAATGTCGAACTGTCACTTGCCGGCATTCTCGGCTTCATCACCAGGCCTCGGCTTCAGAATGTTGATTCATTATCAACAGATTTCCTAAAGGGAATAATAGTTGACTTGTAACTCAGTCTCTGATGATATTGTCGTTGATTATCTTGCCCAGACGATCTTTCCATCTCGACGTCTCGGCCTGCAATGTCAAAAACATGTCGGCCGTTCTCAGCCAGTGTGCAGTCATGTGACCGTGCTAGCTCCGCCCACTGGCGTCATCTGTGTTTTCTCGCTTTTTCCTGACCGTTTGTATGAGCGGTACTTGTCTAGTTTCTTAGTTTGACACATCTACTAGATTGCTTGTATCCATTTCATGGCAACCTTCCGTGAGCGAACATGTTCTGGAAAAAAATATTTCAGGTGTAATGATTCCTTTATTGCAGCTGGAATTTTTCCCATTGCAACATACACCTGTGAGACCTGGACACTTACTAAACAAGGTGAACAGCGCATAAATGCCTTTGAATATAAATGTTATAGATGAGTTCTAAGAATATCTTGGGTAAAGAAAACATGCATCCATACTTCAAGAGCTGAATATTGAAGAAGGTTGGCTATTAATGACAATAAAACAAAGAAAACTGAAGTATTTTGATCACTTGAAATGTCACGGAAGTTTGGAGAGAACAATAATGGAGGGGTATATGCCTGGGAAGAGAGGAAGGCCAAAGAGAAGATGGGTGCAAGATGTGGCGGATGATCTCCAGATGGGTGTATTGGATGCAGGATATCTTGCTTATGATCGAGAGGTTTTCCGGAAGGTTATTATGGGAGCGAGGTTCTGCAAAGGACATGCTACTGAATGAATAAATCACAATCACCAGAAGAGAATACATACAGGTGTGCAAACATACACATGTAATGGTTGTGTGCATCTTTAACTAACTATTACTGAATCTTACCATTTGAGCACCACTAGGGATCACATACAGAAGCAAAACCTTTTAAATGTGACAATTATGGTGCATATTTATCTCAGAGAGATTTAAAAGTTTTATTTGAGATAAATAATTCCCCTGTACAGTGAAAATATTTTCAGAAATATTGAAAATATGGAAGGAATCAACATTGGGGGACGATGCATCAATAACATTAGATATGCAGATGATACAGTCTTGATTGCAGACAATGAACAGGACCTGCAACATTTAGTAGATGCGGTTGTTACACACAGTGAACAACAAGGGTTAGAATTAAATTGTAAAAAGACACAGATTATGGTCGTCACTAAGAAGAACGAAATACCACAGTGTAATATACAAGTAAATGGGAATATTCTTCAACAAGTGAATAGGTACAATTACCTCGGAACAGTAATAACATCTGATGGGAGATGCCTTGAAGAGATTAGAACAAGAATCGCCATGGCAAAAGTAGCCTTTAGCAAGATGAAAAACATACTGACCAATAAAAAGATGTCAATTGAAACGAGAAAAAGAGTGTTGAGATGCTACATAGAACCTGTACTTTTATATGGATGTGAAGCTTGGACAATGAGCAGCCAGGCTGAAAAACATCTGATGGCTGTAGAAATGTGGTTTCTGAGGAAAATGCAAAGAATACCATGGACAGCCAGAAAGACCAATGAACAAGTCCTTCAAGAAACAAATGAAGATCGTAAACTGATCAGAGACATTAGACGTAGACAGTCACAATTTTTTGGGCATGTTATGAGAAGAAATGATTTGGAGAACTTGGTGACAACTGGTAAGATCGAGGGGAACAGACCAAGGGGAAGACCTAGAAACAAGTATCTGGATGGCTTGGCCTTGTGGCATGGTCGAGACAAAAACACGGAACTGATCCACGACTCTGTTGATCGAGTGAGATGGCAGAACATGACCGCCCACGCTTACCGGCATGGCACATGATGGATGGATGGATGGATTTGAGATAAGATTTGTGAAAGACATCTTACAAACGTGATGCTTTTGGTTATCTTATATTCAGGCTTAGAGGATGATTACTATATACACGCATGGATACGAGAGAAACATTACAAATGTGATGATTATGGTTTGTCATATATTAGTGTTAGCCAGCACATTTGCAAAGTTGATAGCGAACTGAGTTATAATGTCATGTAGGACAGGGTTCGATGCCAGGGCTCATGACCTGGGAAAGTGAGCGAAAAATTGGTTACCCATTTCTCTGTGCATTCAGTCCTATAAATTGTGATGGCTCTATCACATCACAGACGCATGGCAGGAAACTGCTTGGGGACAATATTTATTAGTGCTGGCCATGTAACCTGCCAGCTCCACATGACAACACATGCTGTACTTTCCTTTCCGTGTTCTGCAACATAAAAATTTGCATGTGAGGACTGGAAATGTGCTTCCAATAAAGCATCATTGTTTAAACAGTTGAAGCCATTTTTTAAAGTTACTCTGCTTTTTTTTTATTCCTCACCCATAGAAATAAAAAGAGGAGTACGGCAAGGATGCATGATGTCCCCAAACCCCTTTAACCTATACACAGAAAGTATTTTTAAACAAGTCGAACTGCCTGGACTTAACAGCAATGGAAGAATCATTAACAATATTAGGCATGCTGATGATACAGTGTTACTAGCAGAAAGAGAGCAAGAGTTACAAAAACTATTGGAGCAAGTAAACAGATATTGTGCAGAATGTGGCTTAGATATTTACATCCAAAACAAAACAGAAAAATGAAAACTTTGATAATTAGCAGTGGAAATGCGAGGTCATCAATTAGCAGCACAGTAAACGGGGAGACACTAGAGCAAGTTACAAGTTTCTCCTATACATGTAATAACGGAGAATGGCAGAAGTGAAACAGAAATCAAAACGAGAATAGGAATTGCCAAATATGCTTTCAACAGCATGAAATCAGTATTAATATCTAGAGAGATTAACAATGCATTAAAGATGAGAATTTTAAAATGTTATGTATATTCAACACTACTGTATGGCGTGGAAGTCTAGGCATTTAACAATTAGAAAGCTGAATAGAGGCACTGGAGATGTGGATACACTGAATAATGTGTAGTATTTCATGGAAATAAAAACTATTAAATAGAGAAGTTCTAGAAGAAAAACTGGGATTACAAAAGGGGGTTGATGAAAGAAATAAAACAGGCAAGTGAAATATTTTGGCCACGTTAAAAGACACTTTTATAAAAACCATACTGGAGGGTAAGGTTGAAGGAAAGTAAGCAAGATGTAGACAACGATACAAGTGGGCAGATGACATCAAAAGATGGACGAACAGCAACTTGACAGAATGTACAGTCAGTGCAACGATCCATTGCAGCTAACCTTCATTGTAGAGACGGCTCCTGATTGATTGATTGAGTGGTGATAGGTGATGTAATGTCAGAGACAGATGACAGAGGCATTAAATTATTTACTAAAGGTGTTGATATATGATTAAATGGAATGGCGTTGTTCTATAACTGACAATATCAGAAATTCTAGTTGACCCGTCGTCCTTGACTTGACGTAAATTACAAGTACATCAGAAGTCGGAGTGGGTTCGCCTGATGGCGAGGGACACTATTAATAGGGAAAGCTAATCCACGCGCAAAATTCAGTCCATCACTACTATAAATTGTGTGTATGGACTACGCTTGAGTTCAAAGCGAGCAAGCGCAAAAAGAAAATGAAAAGCTGGTGGCAGGGAAAGGATAACTCAGGAAACAGGCCATATTGCTAGCAATGGGGGATGGACAGGCTATATTAGAGACAAACTACAACCAGGCCTGCCGAAAACGGAGTGTGTCTGCCTTGTTGCCGGAGCCGAGAAACATCAAGGGCAAGGGAATCAACTGGAAGTGGTTAGTTGCATATCCTTTACTGGACGTCGCAGACGACTGCGGCATTTATTGGCTGTTTGTGATCTCTTGGCAAGTTTATGTTCAGTAGTTTGCCATTGCTTTCTGAGTGACTAGCATTTATATCATTGTATGAAAGCCAACACGAGGTGATCTGCTGACAAATCGCCCACAGCTAGGTTTCGAACGCGGTATGCGCGTTTATTAATTGCGTCCGTAAACCCTTCGCCACGGAGCCGGTGGAAGTGGTTATACGACAGCTGAATCTATGATCATGGTTTCACGCCATCAGTGGTGGACCTCAAACATCTCTGAGCGGAACAAACGTGACTCCATTAATCAACTTCATAGGCAAAAACAACCTACATCTTGTTTAAGGATGATCACTGTTGACTATTTGTCCATTCTTTTATTACCTCAACGTGCCAATGCCAATTTCTGGCACGAGTACCCCCTTTCAGCCTTTGAATTTTCGACTTAGCTATGTAGGGGTGTTTAAGGTGTAGCTTGTAGTTTGTCTTTCGTACTTTGGGCTGCTTGTTGTCAGCTTCCCGGCTTCTGATGGGTTGATTGCGTTCGTTACTTTCTTGATGAGGTTTTTCATGTCTGGACAGAATCACGCACTTGTTGAGGCCTGGAGTAATCGGGTACCCACCCCGTCATATGGTGCTGTTTCTTTCAGGGAGTTTTACCAGTTGTCGTCTCTCCTGGTGTTCCTCCTATTTCCCCGTCGTGAGTTGCCTTCGAATCTTCTCGGCATTCGCCAGTCGGGTCTTGGTGGTGAGCGATACTGTCCGTCCTCTGTTGCTTCTTCGTCTGTTTGTGCTCTTGTATCCTGCGTCTTGGTCTGGAGCAGGTCGAGCATCTCGTGAAAAGTGTCTTTTATTTTAAGTAGCTGTTCATCCGTCTCAGCCTTTATAGCAGCCATTCGAGCGAGATCCTGTTCTATCTTCTGCTGAACTCGCTTCATTCGTCGAGGATGCAATGAACGGCCGTTGTCTGTGTTTATTGCTTCCTGTCCTTTTCTTTCTCCCTGCTTGATAGCCTTTCTTCTGTCTCAGCCTGTATAACAGCCATTCGGGCGACATTCTGCTCAATCTTCGGCTGAACATGCTTCGTTTCGTCCAGGATGCGCTGAGCGGCTGTTATCTGTGTTTCTTGCGTGTTGACTTTTCCTTCCTCTATGGTTTTGAACTGTGTTCTCAGGTCCTTCAGTTGGCCTTCAGTTGCGCTTTGTCATTTTTGGTGAGTCGGTTGGTCGCCTCGTACTGTCTCCTGGCCTCCTTATATGGTAGGTTAGACTTGATGGCAAATTTCATCGCTTCTTTGCTGTCTTGATGGCAGGGGCAGCCGAGGTACCTGGCGCCATGGTTGCCGAGGCAGTTGGCACCTTTCCTATTGGTGTTAGGCCTCCTGAAGTCCGAGTCGTTCTTTGCATGCTTGCACTGACTGTATGGATGGGGTCCAGCGTATTATCTACACACCTCCACCTCACTCTTGCAAGTGGCACGGGTGTGCCAGAACTTCTGGCACTTAGATCACTGCAGCACTCTCGGTATGTAGTCCTCTGGAAGTTGGTCTCTCTTGTCCCATCTGATGTACTGAGGGATCAGTCGGTCCTCTGATGTTACGACGACGACAGTAGAGGGGATGTTGTTATTTTCGATGATCCTCTCGGCACTGATGATCTTGAGTTTGTGGTTCTCTCTTGTCAGCAACTCCCTGATCTGCTTGTTGGTGAGATGGGTCTTGACTCGTTTAATGACCCATCGTTTCATCATGCTGTTTCGGGCAGCTTCCAATACTATGTCGTGGTGAAGCTGTATGGGGGCTTCCTCCTCTAGTGTTATCTTCTGGATAAGTGCCGTGGTTTTGGGGTTTTTATTGTTGGAGACCATTACTTTATCAGGAGTCTTGCGTAGCTGGTTGATGCTGTGTCTTCCCAGCTCGTTTTCCAACAGACTGATTACCTTGCCTGTTGGTAGCGCCGACAGTTTAGCTTGCATTCACTTTATCATCAATTGTGGCAGCTTGTGACACAGTGCTGCCAAGATATGTGAATTTGTCCACAACACTTAGACTATGACCATTCACTTTGATATTCGGCACAATGTGATTATTCCCTGGAGCTGGCTGGTACATAACTACAGTCTTCTCCAAATTGATATTGAGCCCAAAGTTGGCACAGGCATGTGAGAAAGCTGAAACATTATGTTGCATGTCCGCCTCTGAGTTGGTGTATAGAGCGCAATCATCAGCAAACAGGAGCTCTCTGACGGTGTCGCTGTCAATTCTGGTTTTAGCTTTCAGCCTTCTGAGATTGAATAACTTTCCATCCATACGGTAGTTGATGTCTATTCCAATGTCGTCGTTCTCGAAGGCATTCATCAACATGGCTGAAAACATGAGGCTGAACAGTGTTGGTGCCAGGACACATCCTTGTTTCACTCTATTGGTGACAGGAAAGGGCTCAGACAGTTCACCATTTTCCCGTACTCTTGCCTGCATGCCATCATGAAATAGACGCACTATTTGGACAAACTTTCGTGGACAGCCATATTTTGCCATAATCGTCCACAGTCCTTCTCTGCTGACTGTATCAAAAGCCTGGGTAAGGTCAATGAAAGTGGAGAACATTTCGCAGTTCTGTTCCTGACATTTCTCTTGCAGCTGCCTTGCAGCGAAAATCATGTCAACAGTTCCACGTTCTTTTCTGAAGCCACACTGGCTCTCGGGAAGAAGACCTTGATCGAGATGGGCCGTGAGGTGACCGAGAAGAATTCTGGCGAGTATCTTCCCTGCAATTGAAAGCAAGGAGATGCCTCTGTGGTTGTCACAGGATTGGCGGTTTCCTTTTCGTTTGTAAAGGTGGACTATTGGCGCGTCCTTGAAATCTTGTGGCATGGTCTCCCATATGTTTGTAAAGACTTGGTGAAGCTGCTCTGTTAGGACCGGCCCACCTGTCTTGTATATCTCTGCTGGGATGGAGTCCGGACCAGTTGCCTTGCGCTGGAGAGTTGCTGGATGGCTTTGCTTACTTCCACTATGGTTGGCAGGTCATCAAGTGTGTCATTGATGGGAACTTGAGGAAGGCAGTTGATGGTTTCATCATCAAAGAAGGAAGTTGCATTTAAGACGTTTCTGAAATATTCTGCCCAGCGTTGAAGGATGTCTTTTTTATCGGTGACCAATGTTCCCCCATCTGCACTGAGGAGGGGAGCTGTGTCTGGTGATGTAGGACCATAGACCGCTTTCAGTGAGTCATAAATGTTTTTCATATCATGTCTGTCAGCAAAGCCCTGAATTTCATCAGCTTTGCTGCTCAGCCAGGAGTCCCGCATGTGCCGAAGTTTCTGCTGCACTACTCTCTGAATGTTCTTGAAGGCATCTTCTTTTGATGTTGACTTCGGGTCATTCAAATGTGCCTTGAGGAGAAGATGTTTCTCAGCCAGCAATTGGTTGATGTCTTCGGAATTTTCATCAAACCAGTCTTTATGCTTTCATGGGGTTGGGCCCAGGATTTCCATAGCAGTATTGTAAATTATGTCCTTTAGGGCTCTCCACTCTGTTTCCGCATCCTGTTTAGCTGCAGCATTGGGCTTGAGGCGGTCTTCCAGCATATTTTCAAACGACAGCTGCATTTTCTTGCTGTTTAGGCTGGTGACATTTAGTGTTTTTTTTTTTTTGCATTTTCACCCCTTGAGGACGCCGTTGTTGTTTGTTGTGAATGTTTATTTTCGAGATAATGAGACGATGGTTTGTCCAACATTTGGCACCACACATGGATTTTGTCACCTGAACGTCTTGTCTGTCACTCCTCCTGACGATGACATAGTCAATGAGGTGCCAGTGTTTCGATCGAGGGTGCATCCACGATGTCCTGTTTCTCATGGGGAGACGGAAAATTGTGTTGGTAATCAGGAGATCGTGTTCGGCACATGTCTGAAGAAGGAGGAGTCCATTGCTATTACAATGTCTGACTCCGTGCTTTCTAATAATGCCACTCCAGGAGGTGGTGTCCGTTCCTACTCTGACATTTAAATCCCCAAAGAGTATAAGTTTGTCTCCTGTGGGAACAGATGTTAATACATTGTGCAGGTCCTCATAGAACTTGTTCTTGACATCATCTTCATTGGTCATAGTTAGTGCGTAGACACTCACAATGGTTGCATCCTTCCCCCCATTCAGCAGGGGCAATTTAATGGTCATGAGCCTGTCGTTTATAGCCTTTGGACATCCAGCTAGTTTGCCGACCAGGGCTGACTTAATGGCAAATCCCACACCGGATTGGCGTCTTTCCTCGCTTTTCCTTCCACTCCAGAAAAATGTGTAGCCGGCACCTATTTCACAGATTTGGCCTTCTTCTGCAAGTCGTGTCTCGCTCAAGGCTGCAATATCGATGTTGTACCTGCCCAGCTCTCTCCCAATCAGTGCTGTTCGTCTCTCTGGACCCGACGCGCCATCTTTGTCAAGTAGGGTGCGTACATTCCAAGTTCCGATTGTTAAAGGAATATGGTTTGTTCTTTTAGCTTTACCTGTTTTTTCTTTCTTTGTATGTCGATCGCAGTTTAGGGTACCCACCAACCGCGGCTAGCTGGTTACGTAGTGATGGAGCAGACAATGTTTAGGGCACCTTTTCTAGCCCCTTCCTCATGCTATGGAGGTGAGAAGTTTGTTCCTATAGAGGGCTGCTCAGTCGCTCAGGAGGCTGCCGAATCCCACTGCTGCCCCGGTCAGTAGAAGACGACCATATGGCCTGAGCCGCGTGTGTGTAGGTCTGCGACTTCGGCTGCCAGCGTACCCACGCCTGCCGCTTCGCCGCTCGACCATCGCCACAGGGCTTGAAGGTGATATATGACGTTAGATGAAGAATGACTTGCGCGATGAATTGGATTAAAGTGAGGAAGAGTTGCGCAATTCGTTGACCTCACTCTCTCGCCTGAGTCCATCTGAATCCAGTGGCAGGACAAGTCAAGACGACTGGAGACGAATAAAGGTGCAGTGGGTGACCAGGGCGCTCTACGTGCCTTGCCGTGCTCATTACGTTCCACAACGCTTTGCAGGTAAACGCCGTTCTGCCCGTTGAATCAGGAATGATTTCTTCCTCGCAGTCTGCCGGATCCTGTCTTCACATGCTGGGTAGGCATACCCTACTTCACCTCTTGGTTTGACACCAAATCGGCTACCCGCGCCTGGTTTAGCCAGCCTCTCACAGCTGTTGCCCGGGGGAGGCCGCTGTCGCATGCTGACAGCTACTAGGAGCCACAGGCGTGAGCTGGGTGTCAGGCTTGGACCAGTGGGGGATGGGTCCTGAAAAGAACATGAGAGTCATCCTTACCAAAGGTGCTATCAATGCCTGACACCCCGTACCCCCCAGATTACCCAAATAATACTAGGGACACGGCCAGAGTACCAACAGGAAAGCACTGCCATAACTATGATGCTGAAATTGAGGCAATCAAGATAGCAACAGAGAAATTACTAAATACAAACCATGGTACACAACCTGTGGTGCTGTTGACAGATGCAAAATCAGTACTCGAGGCGCTCCTGTCTGGGAAATTGCCACTACTGAGGACACTACTTTCTGAACTTAGCAGTCAGTATAAGGTCACCATACAGTGGATACCATCCCACTGTGGAATACCTGGAAACGACAGGGCTGATCGATTGGCTAAGGATGGAGCAAAGGAAGAACAGCTTGATGTGCCCGTTACATACCACCAAAAGAAAAGAATGATCAAATCAATCATAAAGCCACCAAAACCTGCTCAAGATAACTACCACATTATGGACAGACCAGAACAAGTCATTATTCTGCGCCTCAGAACAGGACACAATAGATTACGCAACCGCATGTATACAAAATTCAAGATTGGTGAATCAGCCATGTGCACATGTGGATTGGCGTCGCAGACAGCAGAGCACATACTCCAAGACTGCCCAAAATATAACATATCTACGCAAACCTTCTGGCCTTGAGAGACGACAGTGGAAGTTAAACTCTATGGATCGCTGAGTGAACTAAAAAAAGACAGTTAAATTCATACAAGAGAGAACATTGCAGTTATAGACATATTTCAAGCGAACGAAAGAAGAAGAAGAAGTAAACACATTTCCCTGTGCATAATGCAGCCGCCAGAATGCCATCACAAAAGTCCTGCACGGAAAATACAGTTCATCTTTGATGGAAGCGGCAGTCATTTTCCAGCTGGATGTTTACTAAATGTTCATCTGCATAGTCTAGATATTTCTAGAGGTTTGTTCCGTTTCTAAATGTTTTCTAGCCAGCTACGCCATTTTTTCCTAACATGCAGTTCATTAAAAGTCGACAGGGTCGACTTCATTGCACCAGGATTTTATCCAATATGGTTCGGTCTCTTTCCGCAGCACGCAAAGCGTCGTACAGGGCAAAAGCTCTAACTAATTCTAACTCTAAATCTAATTCGTGAACCAAAGGACGCGACCCAGAATCGAACACTCAAGCTTCGGAGCCCGAGTCAAACGGCTTGACCACTTTGCCATGGAGACTCCCACATGCAGTTCATGCCACAAACAAACCCGGACAGCTGTAAAAACATTACTGGCTCTTTAATTGCATCATATCTCGGAAACTGACATAATTTGACCAAGTTAAATGACATATTAACATTAAAAGAACAACGTCGAAATGCACCGTTTCTAGTCAAAATGGCAGGAATAGACCATGATGCTCCCCCGATGTGTCTCCACCTTGCCGTGGTGGGGGAGCTTGCGTGTCCCATTGACCCCATGTGCTTGCCGATGGAGGAAAACTACATATCGGACAGCTTATGGGATAGGGGCCAGCCTAAGAGAGACACAACCTGCTGCTCTGCAGGTAGACTGAGGATAGCAGTCAAAAGTTTAAATCAGGCGCACGAAGGCAGAAGTTCTTGGTCCGGACAATACTCTAAGGCTCTCTGTCGAGGGTTGAAGTTGAACTCACTAAGCCACAGACCCTCGGATGTGCGAGCGGGGCCGATACCAACCTACCGAAAAATAGAGGTGAGATACTGAGCACGCTACATGCCCAGTTCTGATACTGTTCGAAGGCTCTCAGCTGGGGGATATGAGGGATTCCCGGATGAGAGGGCCTGGCCGTTTCTCGTTCACTGCTGCACGGAGGTAAGGTGCTGAGCCGGCAACATATGTAGCCTACCTCGTGAGCGAGTACTAAAAGGCAGAAAAGTGCCCCAGTCGAATGAAATGGTTACGAAAACTGTATCTAACTCGTAGAGAGTGTAGACAAAAGTGGAAAAACGTCTCAATAACACGAAATAGAACTCACGGCTAGCGAATCCATTGCGTGGTCCGAAGTCAAAAGCAAAAGCTTACCGAGTGGATATCGCCCACAGTCTGACCGTTCCTGGTGTTGTGCTTGAGTGACCAGAGGCAAGCGAGATGCCCAACACATGGAAGTGAGTAACTAAAGCAGCCATGAGCAGGACGTGGCAACTCCTCGGGTGAACCCAGTCTCAGAGCAATATGTGCCGGCTCTGCAATTATGGAAGCCTCCTTGGATAGTGAGGGAATGCCCATGATCTGCCCTTGCCTTCCCTTGAGGGTTGACCATGATGTCGTTGACCGTTCTATCTTGACCAGCTGAGATGTGGGCGACATCACAACAATAAGTCTAACGTGCCTCGAAACCCGAGGAAGGCTAACCTCATTAAAAATACCCGCCGAAGCCGGAAGTGCATCCTATGGGTGGCAAAATAAAAATTGGCACTACGCATTTACGTCCGAGGGAAATGTCTCGTCCGAATGTCTCTCGTGCTAGGAACAGCTCTGACTATCTAGTTTCCGAATGTCGCTCTTGTTCGGAACAGCTCTAACTAGGTAGTTTCCGAATATCCGTCGTGCCTGGAACAGGTCTGACGGGCACAACGACAAGCACATGTCCGAACCGAAAACTCGCTGAGTGGATACCATCTGCAGAATTGTGTGGTTTGTGCAGGAACGGCCCGGGGCAAACGAAATGCCCAATATATTGATGTGAGGAATTAAAGTAGCCATGAGCAGGACTTGACGATTCCCTCGGTGAGCCCAGCACCGGAGCGCAATGTGTCGGCTCTGCAATTATGGAAGCCACCCAGGATGGCGGAAAATGCTATGGACTGCCCCTGCCTTCCTTTGAGGGATGACCGCGAAGTCTTCGACTGTTCCAACTTGACCAGCTGGCATGTGGATGGTACTACAAAAGTTAGAGTCTCCCAGGAATGCTAACCTGGTCAAAAATGCACGCAAAAGCGGATGTGTTGACCTAAGGGTTTCGACCCAAGGGTGCCTAACGCACACCGCAATCACATCTGAAAAAACACTCCGGATGAAAGCAAAGACGAAGAAGAAGAAGACTATGATAAATAAGAACACACAAAGCTAAAGACACAGTGAGCATGGACATCCACAAAACATTTACTACCGGAGGGAGTAACGAATAAAAATAGTCAATGTTATGACAATTTACAAGTATTGTTGTCAGGAAGATATGGTAAAGAAGTCAGAATTGGTGAAACAGATAATCACACATAATAAAGAAATATTATTAAAAACAAAATGAACAAGAGAGTGAAACATCTTTTAAAGTAAACAACTATACAAAGAAACATTTCGGCATAACTAAAATATGTTAGGTCTTGAATAAGTAAGTAAGTAACGGACCATTTCAACACACATAAGGCGCGTAATGGAGGAAACAATTCGGCTTATCTGACATACGTTAGTCGTGAATAAATAATGTTGCTCTTCTAAAATATCGACAGACTTTCCTGCGGTGCGTAATGAGAGCGACGTTCCACAAAGGACCAGGTACGTAATGATGAGTCGACAACTTACAATATGGCTTCATTAACAATCCCAATTAAAGTAAACACAGATAACGGACAACAATCGATTGTATGACAATGCCGGCAAAGTCCAAGCTTCAATTATTATCCCGCTCACTCCGGAGAGTGCAATGCTAACATCACCTAACAGTTTCTGTTTACGCATTTATCTGACAGAGAAATATTGAAATCTCTGTTTCCATCCTCTCCGTGGTCTTCTAACAATGTTGTACAAGGGTAACCAGCAGGACATGATTTCCTTAACATAATTTGTCAGTCTCAGCTTCTACAGAATAGACGTGCTGAAGACGGATCTGGGCATTATTTTAACGAGATCGAAACAGAGACAGTCATCATCCACATCATTCGGCCTCTGTGAGAAACTGAGCTCTTACGGGCATGGTCGGAGTGACATCGATTCGTCAACATAACTATGATCACAATCATAATCCTATTCATCATCATTATTACGTGGCCTGTAAAGTGATGTTGGTCATCATGTCTGCCCAGGAGGGACCTTGATTCTCGGTTGCCAGATCAATTACACTGATGATACCCCCTCCTTGCCATCGTCGTAAACCATCAAGCATCATGTCATCTGGCCTGCATCTGCTGCTTCTGCCACTAGTCTTTCCAGTCACCATAATCTTCTCATATTCCCCATTCTTTATTATTTGTTCTACTTTCATTAGCCTCTTCCAGGTACCCGTTGTAATTTATTCTGCCGTCCAAGTTGTTTGCAACAATCGTTTCATAAAGCACATTTCCGTTGCTTCAAAGCTCTTCTTAAGTTGTTCATTCACGTTCCACAATTCACTGCCATGCAGCAGAAAAAGTCAATGGAACATTTCCTTATTCTATTTATGACATTTTGTACAAGTTATTTATTACATCAGGTATAATAGTAATGGCTATCTTAATAATTGTTTCACATGTAAAGTTCAAATTTGCTTACTTCATCGTTTCGCGTGTTTCCGTGCTCAATCTGTCTCACTTTCACTTGAACTTTACTTTAGCAACGCAATGGAATAGCATTAGAGCTTTGATAAGCCTAATACCTATATTCTTTTACTCTTGGATCTCTCACTTCTTAAATGATTTGGTAATTTTCAGATCTCTGTGGTGAACTTTTGTGTGCCATCTTATCAAAACGAACGAAATGCGTCATGCTCAAAGTAACATTTTATTATCTTAAGGAGACATTTGTTTATATTAGAGTCCTGTGATCAGTATTATTTTTTTTTTCTATTTCACAGTCGACGTTTTATAATAAGCAACTGTCTCGCTGACTTTCTAAAATCCGAGTTCATGAAACAATTGATTATGAAATTTGCCCCTGATTGTAGAGTTGGTAAAAAGATTATGTACTTGAAGGCATTAGTGTCCACATAAGCATACACGCCGTTTAAAAACACGGAAATTGTCAATGGTATGGTAAAAGCTGCGAAGGAACCAGTCATGACAAGATAAAACCGAACTGTTTTAACAATCTGTGTCCAGATTAGAGCTGTGAATGTGGTACCAATGTTGTTGTGACGACTCGCAGCACCAGATGTCTGCGCGGCAACCGATCGTCGATGTTTCAGTGAGATGTTAGCTATTTGAAAATATGCTGATGACGTTACTATTAGGAGAACCAGTTGTATAAAACAGCCGACATAGATAGCGTTCTTTTCAAGCAACTCTTGTAAGAAGCAATCTTTATTCGTTTTACCAGAAATAATGGATACAAGAATAAATGTAATTACGAAGATCCAAACACCCAACACAACTTTGGTAACCAGCCTTTCACTAACATATGTAAAGTAGAAGAATGGATGTCCAATGTAGATATAGCGCTCTATAGCAATGGCTGTGACATGCAGATAAGAACTCAGAATCATTCCAAAGGAGCAGTTTGAAATTGAGGTGAACACATACATACAAATCCAAGGAGATAATTGTACGTAATACATTGCAACAGCAAATATAATTGTAGTTAATCCAACAACGGCATCTGTCACAGCCAGCGATGTCACAATGATGTTGGCGATGGTGCGGAGCCGTGCGTTCCGTAGAATAACAATGATCATTAATACATTCTCCAAAACGATAATGAAACCAATGACGGCGACTATAATGTATGTCCACGGGCAAGGTGGGCAGTTTAGGATTGTGTTGTCTGTTGTGGTGTTCATAACTGTTGTATAGATGGGAATAGGAAAAGCAACTGAAAAGAGAAATAAGAACAATTCAATAACGTTCTTGATAAGCAATGCAATACAAGAGCATAAGAAATACGTATTCAGAACAAAACAAATGCTAGGAGACAAACTCTGGTTGTTACTGATGCACATTCGATGATATGTAAGAAAGAGTAAAAGATCTTAATTTCGCTCCATGAAGTATACAATGCCCGCTTCATATTGTAGAGACCAGTAGGCACACGCTTACAATGTTATCAATATCACGTTGATCGTCTCTACATCCCCAGAAATACCCCGGTACCCAATTGCCTAAGTCAATGAAACAATATTCGCTACTTGAAGGGGTTTCGAACACATAACCAGCGCTCTTTAGACAAGCGTGCTTGCCACTGCGACAACGCGGCTCCAATGCAATAATAACCGTCCTGAAAATATAACTGCTAAAGGACTAAATACTGTGATTCTCATGTTAGAATGTCTGAGAGTGTCGACAAATGCACGATTCAATAGATACCCCTAACTGCTTTCCGGGCAATGTGGATGTAAATCGACTTGTAAATCTTGGGAAAATATTACAACTTATGAAACGATAAACAAACATTTAAGTCAAGGTCAGTAATACATTTTCTTCAGACAACAGAAAACTACACATTTATTTAACATGTTTAATATTGGTTGGTTCGTCGGCTGAAATATAATATATATATATCATAGATTCAAGATACGCCAGCAGGCAGAAATATCCCATATATCATAAGTTCACATTTGGTTAGTAGGCTGAAATGTCAACTATATCCTAGATTCTAGTTTGGTTCATCGGAGTTCTTCTTCTTCTTCTTCTGCGATCATCCGGAGTTTTTTTCCGGATGTGATTGCGTTGTGCCTGTTTACAGCAGAGCTGCGTTCTTGCGTCGTTAGGCCGACACATCCGACTTCTGCGGGCATTTGTTGACCGAGTTAACCTTCCCGGACATCGGAGTTCAACGACATTACGTCTCACAAAACTGTGTGAGATGTCACGAGTCTGATAGTAGCTAACACTTTTATTTGGTTCATTAACGCAGAAATGAAAGAAACAATGTTCTTTGTTCTTTTTAAGAGAAGAGAAGCGTTGGACAATACGGTGATGACGGAAAAGATCAGCTTTATATGAAGTAGCAGTAGCCCGAGAGATATGATGCGGGATGGAGCATTTACATAAATACATTACTCCAGAGCACATTTGACCAAGATCAGTGGAGATAAAAGGGACGCCTACATCATTTGGCAGGAGACATAAGAATGATGATGGCTGGAGCACTGAAAGCCTGCTAGGAAGAAAGGTTATTGCAAAACCCCATTCTTGCGATTCTGGAATATTAGACGGGCATACGCATGGGGTATTAGTAATAGAATTTGTTACAACAACTGAAAGATTACATGGAACGAGCGTTGTATTGAGAAATCATTCTTTGTTGAAGTGATGTCTAATGTGATGTTTTTGCGTAATTACCTCTACTCTTCATACATAATTCACTTCATACTTTAATTCACGTAATATTTAATTCACTTCAATCTTTAATTCACGTCATATTTAATTCACTTCATACTTTAATTCACGTCATATTTAATTCACTTCATTCTTTAATTCACGTCATATTTAATTCTCTTCATATTTAATTCACGTCATATTTAATTCACGTCATATTTAATTCACGTCATATTTAATTCACTTCATTCTTTAATTCACGTCATATTTAATTCACGTCATATTTAATTCACGTCATATTTAATTCACTTCATTCTTTAATTCACGTCATATTTAATTCACTTCATATTTAATTCACGTCATATTTAATTCACTTCATATTTAATTCACGTCATATTTAATTCACGTCATATTTAATTCACGTCATATTTAATTCACTTCATATTTAATTCACTTCATATTTAATTCACTTCATATATAACACGTTCCGTTATGTATTATATGCGTTTGCCAATGTTCATACAAGCGTTGGAAACATTCCTTAAGCCCATTCTTTAACATTGCTCTTTACTGCAGCGTCTCATTATAGATAATATCGTTTAGCATCCTAGAATGGCTGACCTTTATTTGTCGACCCGCAACGTTCTCAATTCTCCAATTGGTTTCATTCCTTATTGAGGTAAGATAGTATCAGATCTATTGTTTATCACCGTCACAAACACGACATACACGAAGACACAAATAAAAATAATAAAGATGGAATATTTCATTATAACGGTATCACGATATGCTTTCTAAAATAATGTAACTGTCTCTGGGTGTGATGTATCCATTTATAAACCATAATTTATGTATTTCTACATTGTTCAGTACGGGCCATGTTCAACTCTGACTGTGCAACCTGCACAACACGCAACTTCTGCCACATCTGTTAGACCGTACACACGATGGTTAAATCAGCAATGTTGAACCCATTTACACGACGTGATGAGTGATGGCTACATGGTTCTGGTCTCGTATTTGTACAGACCAAATAGCACTCGATGGGTGGTGGTGTCAATATCTCGTCTCAACCTTTAATTTGCAGATAATTTTCAGGTACCAATTTTAGGGTATGTCGACCTGATAGTTCAGGTAAATTAATACCACAACAAAATCCCCTAGGGTGAAGGTTTAAACATAAAATCATTCGGTCGGCAGGCTAGCGCTCATACCAATGAGATACACGACTCCCTCACACACAGTACTTAATTAGCATTATTGTTCTTAGTATCCATGCTTACGTGAAAGAATGGATGTTTGTGATCAACTGACAATAAAGAGACAAAATAGAATATTTGACTTTTCAAACTGATATATATATACTACAGTCTCACTACACTTTGTATGTAGAACAAATTTGAAAAATGAAGTACATAATGTCATCAAAAAGTGTGCTCCACAGTCCATCGTGAAGCAATATGCAGCGAATGGTTGTCGTCTGTTGGCGTATTCTTTGCACTCCAAACAGAAAGGTGTTATCAACGGAAGAAATAATTATTTTAGTTGAAAAAGTGTTTCGAAAAGGCAGTCGATACACATTTATGATTGTTCAAAGATGTGTAGAAATACTTTCTGATAAACAACTTCCTCATTGCATTACGGTTAGAAATGTGTTGAATAAGTTTCTTGTTACGGAAAATGTGGAGGATGTCCCGCGATCTTGTAGGCCTGCTGTGTCTGAAGGAAAATGTCCAAGTACTTAAGGAAAATGCCGCAACAAATTAGCCTTTCAGTGAGCACAGTGCACAACAATCTTAAACAACCATTTAATTTTCATTTATACAGAATTTATGTTGTGTATGAACTACAACAGTGTGATAATCAACCAAGAGTCAACGACTCCGTGTGCTTTCAAGCATATTTAGCTAAAGAAGACGAGTCAATTCTCGATGTAACATTCTTCTCTGATGAGGCATGGTTTCATCTATCTGGATACGTTAATAGCCAAAATATTCGTATTCGGAGCACTTTTAATCCAAATACATTTCATGAAATGCCTCTACACGATAAGAAAATTGAGGTATGGTACGCCGTCAGTAGAACACATTTGATTAGACGAATTTTTTTCAACAACATTATAAATGCCCATCGGTACCATACTGACATTCTGGAACCTTTTTTATTTAGAACAGCTGAATGAAAGTGAACTTGAAGAAATGTTGTTCCAGCAAGATGGTCCAACTGCACTCACAGCTAGAGCATCAATGCATTTTTTATAGAAGAAATGTTCGCATATCACATAATATCACGTGGAATTTGGTCTGCTTGTTCTCCAGATCTAACTACATTAGATAATTATTTATGGGGTTTCTTGATAGGAAATGTTAACACAAATAATTTATACACAATTGACGACCGTAAAGAAGCAATCAGAATTACCATTGAAGAAATAACATCAGACACGTTGCAGAAGGTATGTGACAATATGAAGAAACGTCTACAGTCATGTCTTGAAGCCCTTGGTAGACATTTCCAACACCTGCTACATAATGATATCAATTGCACTTTCCAGCTTCCTCAAAACAGCGTTAGACCATAGCAGTGACGATTGTAACTAATTTAATTAATATTAGCACAATTTGTAATGATGCTATTTATTTCATTTTTTACATTTGCTTTACATACAAAGTAAAGTGAGATCTTACCAGCACGCGGTATATGCTAGTGTGACATGTTCATCACTGTTATATGTATGTTTTCTGAACTTTTTTGCTTAACAATTAACGACAATTTAAAAAAAAAACGTGATGGAACCACATCTGAAGAACAAAGCGGATTTGAAAGCATCTCAGTATTCAAATCCGTGGGCTTCTGCTGCACTAACCGTGATTTGTGAGAGGGCGCGTTGTCTTTAAGCAGAGACATATTTTGAATGAACATATATACATGTTTTCTAGTCACAATCTGTGTTAGTCTTTTATAGAGAACTGCATAGGTGTGCCAATTAACTGTGTTGCCACGAGGTAGGTAATATGTCAATAGGACACGTTTGGCTTCCACAAAACATGCAGAATGATTTCTCGTGCAGATGTATGTACTCTCGGCTTTACATGTGTTGTTACGGGATTTCCCATTGCTGCTGAAAACTTGATGTGGGGGTAATAACGATGAACCCAAGTTTCATCTACTGTCCCCATGGTAGTCATTGTGTTTTTGAGCAACTGTCAACAGTAGTTTGATATTGGTCATGTTTTAACAGCAGCTATACCCAGCGGATACAATGTTGTTTTTTTTTAAATTTTCAGCATGTTGTATTCACGGATGCTGCTTTTTATCTCATATATATGTGGCAGTGGCTATCTAGCAATTGTATTTTCTGGATTCCGGTCAATAGTTGTTCTCACACTTTCTGCATTTCCTTCGTCGCAGTCTGAGGACTGTCTCTCGGATTATTGTAGAAAAACATCATTTGAGCCGATAAACTTAACTGTCTGTACTGGTCTTTTCTCGATTTTTTTTTTATCAGAAGCATACGTGGGGCAGGTATCACGAAGAACTTGTTCCATCTCCCTGTGTATAATATGTATGTATTTTTACTTGTGACTTCATTAATTTTATCACAGCCCTGACATCTGTCGTCTCAATTGTTCTAACAGATCGTTGTGGCAGCAGTTCTGGATAGTATTGTATGTTGTGTATGCTCTACATCGGAAGAACCTGTTGAAAACACACATGCATTCCTTACATGTTCATAGCAGTTATGAGGGACATTGAATGTGCCTAGTTTCAACTTTCTCCTATTATCTCTTAATGGTAAGGATAAAGTCTCATGACCAGCGTTTGATTGTAACTTTTATATAAGAAGATTCATGTTTATTATGATTAGAGATTCCTTAACTGGCACAACGGTACAGAAACATGTTTGTAACCGCCTGTCTGAAATCAGAGTTCATGAAAATGTTGATGAAGAAATTGAATCCCGATTGCAATGTTGGCAGGAGACACACGACGTTCAACAAATTTGTATTGAGATCAATATGATGTATGTAAACGAAGCTGCAAATTGTAACAGGAACCATCATTGCAGTAAAAGACCCAGTCATTACGAAAAAGAACCGAACTGTTTTCAGCATATATGTCCGGTTTTCTGCACTGATGCTGATTCTGGTATTATCTTGAGGGTTTGAGTTGGTAGGCGAGAGTACAGCAATATTAACCGACGCTATAGATCGACGGTGTCTTAATGACAGGGCCGCTATTCGGAAATATGCTAGTGATGTTATAAGAATAAGGAGTATTGCAATCCAACTGCCAATATAGGCACTGTCTAGAGCTATTAGATCCCTTAGTAAACAGACCCTACTTCTTTTAAACGATAGAACTGTTGCCAACATGTACACCAGTACTAAACACCATACAGCCAGTAGAACTTGAAAAATTAACTTTTTGTTGACATGCCTGAAGTAAAAGAATGGATGCACAATATAGACATAGCGATCTATGGCAATCACAGTAATGTGAAGGTACGCAGACATTGTTGTTCCCAGTATAACTGTGGTTATCGCTAAGTAGAAATATCTAAATATCCAATCCGACGGTTTCATGAGGGCGATCGTAAAGCCTGTCACGGTGTTTGTAAATCCAACAATGACGTCTGTCACAGCTAAGGACGTCACGAAAATGTTGGCAAAGTTGTGAAGTCCCGGAGTTCGCATTATCACAATTGTCATCAGAATGTTCTCGAATACGATAAATAATCCTGCAGTGCAATATACAATACTTAACCATATTGGAGCTTTACACGAAGCGTTATAAATTGAGCTTTCGTTCATAGTAACACTATTTGAAAACACTGTTTTTCTCATTATAACCTTCATAATTTACACCGACAACACCCCTGTTGTCCTGATTCATTCATAGTTTATTCTGATAATGCCTTTGTCCTCATTGTAACGATCCTAGTTTTTTTTTTTTCGCTAACAACCTTATTTTCATTGTAAAAACATCTCCTGTTAGAAAAGACTGTTAGATTCATACAAGAGACAACATTGCAGTTATAGACATATTTCAAGCGAACGAAAGAAGAAGAAGAACATTTCCTGGCTCCAATATGTCTGCTCAGCCCGCCTTGTATCCTCGCGAGAACTGACAGTTAAAAATATGAACTGTATTGGACGTGTAACACACTACGTACGCAATAACACCACTGATATTAACATCACGATTTTTCATGAAACGTATTTCCAGTTGAAACGTTCACCAGGAAGATTGTAATTTAGGAAGAAACACCAGTACTTTCAGATCACCAAGGAAATAGGGATTTCTGAGTTAGTATTTATCACGGACAGATTTAATTAGTTTCAATAACTTCTAATAAGACTACGACTCTGGAATCGCACACAGTAACGATATACACAATGTTTTTATATCAACGATGTTCACTGCAGCAGTTATAACAGTTTAAAATTAAGATTTGATCTTTTCCGTTGTGTTTTGTCTCTGATGAATTTGTAGATAGTAAAGTATGTCATAACTGGGCTATCAATGTTTCTATAACAAGTATATATCCATGTCTCGCATTGGCAACCATTTTATATGTGTTACATTATTTTAGAAATGTTTCGTAAAGAGTATCATTCGTGTGGGTGTCCGACTAGTCATATGTCCACCACTAGTGTAACGCGAGGTTGCAAAAATGAGAGCATTGCACGAGCAGACTTGGCTATTTAATTTTGCTGACTGAATAAACGAATGCTCCCGGGTAGTTCATGTTATCACATTGTGTGTATATAACATTTGTTAAAACCGTCCTCAGTAGTATCCAGTAATGGTGCGACTATAAGTATTGTCTGTCAAAAGTCCTCGAAAGTTAGCATTGTAATCCCACTTGCCATTTACTACGCCTGTGGTGTTGGCATCGAGTCCGATAAAAAGCCATTACCTCTGTTTATTTTACTTTGATGGTTTGACGGAGCGGTATTTTCAACCGTTTTTGTTTAAATATGTATTTATCGCAATTAAGTGTCTTGGAATGGGGGGGGGGGGGAGTTAGTGTAGATGATAGTGTAGATAAGGAGCCACGCTGATATTGTCACGATCGAGGTAGGACGAGGATTGGACGCCTGTGTTTGACGTCCGTCAACAGAGGATAAGACTAGCCACTCTGTACATAGAAGCCTTCATAGCGGAGATTTTGTTTAAGCGCTTTGCTGCTGGCCTTGTTGATCATGTTTCTCCACAATTTGCGATGGCCTGGAGTATGTATCAGTTTCTATGCCTTTCGGCAGATCGTGAGTTGCCTTACTTCCCTGGCACCGTACTGTGGTTTCTGGGCTTGGAGAGGGGTAGGAAAGCTCTACAATACAGACCACGTGGAAGTGTTATCTCCCCATCCATCCATCATATGCCATGCCGATAAGTGTGGGCGATTATGTTTTGCCATGTCACTCGATCACCAGAGTCGTGGATCAACTCCGTGTTTCTGTCTCGACCATTCCACGTGGCCAAGCCATCCAGGTATTTACTTCTCGGTCTTCCCCTTGGTCTCTTCTCTTCGATCTTGCCAGTTGTCACCAAATTCTCCAAGTCATTTCTTCTCATAACATGCACACAAAATTGTGACTGTCTACGTCTAATGACTAATCAGTTTGTGATCTTCATTTGTTTCTTGAAGGAACTTCGCTATAGACGCGGATTTGTAAAACTGATATGGGCTATCGGGTCGACTCAGCCTAAAATGGTAAAAAGAAATGTCCTACGAAGAAACATCGTAATATTGACCACAGACATCATTAGAAAAATATCTACGTAAACTTTAAGTCATTGTTTTTCTTCCTGGTTGATTATCCGTGATTAGATTCCACACATCAGAATAGACCTATGTATGGGGGGGGGGGGGGGGAAGGGGGGGGGAGCTTCAAATAAAATCCTTAAAATTGTGATAGAAATTACAATAACATGTGATTGTCTTGTAACCTGGACATATCAACGAGGACACAAACAACAGATTGCACGATTTATTGCCTGGCACATTTCGCTGCACCTCGTCAGGTACATACTGCAGAATTCACACAGCATAAAGTAAACTATCTAGATAAATCCATGAAGCTGAATTATACATATGTTCGCACAGTAATGTTAATTGTCTACCGTGGTAGAATTTGTTTCTACAGAAATCCAAATACTTTATCGGCGCTTGAAGACTTGCATTGAGCGCAGTGCTGAATGCATCGAAAAATGATACATTTGTTCTTTACTGTTTCAGAATACACACACACACACAAACACACACACGCGTACGCACGCACGCACACACACACACACACAACATTTAATACTTCATTTGAAAATTATTTCTCGCATACCTTGTGTAAGTTGAAAGGAAGCACGTAATGTGTGTGTATATACCTGCACCATGCCATAAATATGATATTATCATATATGTATATAAATGTGTTTGCTTTAGACTCGCATATATTACTTAACATTAACAAACAGCAACGCTCTGTGATATACACCATCAAACGAAAACATACATTTCACATTTAAAATACACACTGGCTGTGTTTGGAATGAAAGTTTCCTAAAAACGTTCACAATATTATACACATTGTCAGTGATTCGGTCACAGGATTATTAACCTCAGCCTGGAGATAGATCCAAGTTTGCTTGGATAATTATCATTAGCCTATTTGATTGTTGCTGACTGGGTCACATGATTAACAATCGGTTTCTGAGGTTGAATGGGGTAGGGGTAGTAGTAAAATAAAATATGGCCTAATATTGATGAATGTATAGGTAAATAGTAGCTTATTATTGACGGCTTGTTGGCTTAGGCTAGTGTTCAAACCTCAGTTAATACACAAAGTAAACACACAGTACCCTTCACATAAGATCTGGAGTGCGACAAGGTTGTGTCCTGTCCCCTCTCTTGTCCATACCATATATAGACAATATATGTAAAGAAACCAGCCAAACAGAGACCACAAGAACACCGCATGACGAGAACACAGAAGAAATCATTCAGGTGCCGTCTCCTCAATGAAGGTTGACTGCAATGGATCTCCAACACTGTCTGTCTCTCGCCTTGACTGTACATTCTGTCTGGCTGATGTTCGTCCATCTCTTGATCTTATCCTCCCACTTACAGAAGAAAAACCACCTGCAAATCTAACCATTAGAGAACTCCTGTTTGCGGGCGACCAGGCACTGATAGCAAAATCAGAAGCTGAATTACAAAACCACATGAATAGTCTAAATGAAATGTGTAGGGAACATAACATGAAAATTAGCATAAGTAAAACAGAGGTAATGACTGTAACTAAAGAAGAAAAAAGCAACACCGATTCACCTAAACGAACATCCCTTGAAACAAGTAAAGAATTTCAAGCACGTAGGAAGTATAATATCATCAATTGGCAAATCAGAAGACGAGATCGAAAATAGATGCAATATGGCAAACCAACTCATTAGACAAAAGGCACCAATACTAAAGAACAAACATGTGTCAATAACTACTAAGAAAGCACTTTACAACACAATCTTCCTACCAACTCTATGTTACCAATGACAAACCCTAACAATGACAGAAAAAGAGAAAAGAAAAATCACAACAACAGAAATGAGATTCCTGAGAAGAATACTCAATGTATCAAGAAGAGATAACATCATAAATGATTTAATCAGGATTAAAATGGGGGTTGTAGCTGCACTAGATTTTATTAGAAGGTAGCAAGTCAAATGATTTGGCCATGCAAGTAGTTTACCAACTAACATTATACCACAACAAGCAATAATATACAGAACAGACGGAAACAGAAGAAGAGGCCGACCACGTAAACGATAGACGCAGGGAATAACAGAGTTCATGGGAATATTGATACATGAAGCCCATAAGCGGGCACTCTCCCGCTGTTTATACTTCACCTCAACAGCGCAAGGTACAAGAGGGACATGATGAGATGAGATGAGATGAGATGAGATGAGATGAAACACACATGGACCCCGTAAGCACGTAAGTACAATACTGAAAGCGATATCCTTAACTCACAACATGCTTTTTGAAAAAGAGGTAGAGAGAAGGAGGTGAAAAATATATAAGCGTGTATATACTCTGCTGTTTCCGTGGCGAAAGTGTTACAGACTCACTTCGTACTCCCGCATACTCACGTTCGAATCACAGCTGCGGTGTCAGCGTCTTAGAGGTATTAGAAGGTGAAGGGTTCAAGACAGTTAGATAGTACGAGCATAGATGAGACATAACCACATGAGTCAATAAGATGTGATTTATTACTCTATGATATAATCATACAATAATGTCTCAACTATCGTTACAATGTTCGTTCTCGCACTAATTCACAATATAGCAATAATGTGGCAATGCAATACGTTACGATACAGCCACTCCGCTCTTGTATCACAGCCACACACACAAGTGCAAGTCAAACGGCTCAGCTAGTTAATGGCCCTGAAGTCCTATGTATAGTCTATCCTGTCACACTCTCAGTCATGCATCCTCTCTCTGTCGTGTCCAAAGCCCGTCTGGCTTCTCCTTGACTGCCCGGTGGTCACGGGGTGTTTGCCCTTCGTGCAACCCGTGGGAAGTCATCTGTCTCGCATACGCCTCGTTGGAGCTAGGCGTACTGCGTAGTTCTATTCAGGGTGACACTGTCCTTCACGGGTACAGTCCTGTCTTCAGCATCTAGAGTAGACTGTTCTCTTTTCCCCGTACTCACCCCATTTCCCTATCTCTACATATGTCCTCTTCTCTATCCCCCACAGGACCTTGACATGCGGGCGATTTGCTCAGGGCGATTTGCTCAGCAAATCGCCCTGCGTTGTTTTTTTTAATTTTTAATTTTTATTTTTACGAAATTGTATCGGTCCGATCGTTCAGAAAGCAATGGCAAACTACTTAATGTAAACTTGCTAAGAGATCATTCATTCATTCATTCAGTAGCATGTCCTTTGCAGAACCTCGCTCCCATAACAACCTTCCGGAAGACCTCTCGATCACAAGCAAGATGTCCCACGTCTGATACACCCATCTGGAGATCATCCGCCACATCCTGCACCCATCTTCTCTTTGGCCTTCCTCTTCCTCTCTTCTCAGGCATATACCCTTCCATTATTGTTCTCTCCAAACTTTCGTGACGTTTCAAGTGACCAAAATATTTCAATTGTCTTTGTTTTATCGTCTTTAATAGCCAACCTTCTTCAATATTCAACTCTTGAAGTATGGATGTATTTGTTCTTTTTTTTACCCAAGATATTCTTAGAACTCGTCTATAACATTTATATTCAAAGGCATTTATGCGCTGTTCAGCTTGTTTAGTACGTGTCCAGGTCTCACAGGCGTATGTTGCAATGGGAAAGATGCATGCTCTTAGAAATCTAATTTTTGTAGTTCTGTCTGTCCCACTCCATAATTTATTCAGCTGTTTTAGTCTTTGAAGAGCAATTGATAATCGCCGTTTAATTTCTTTCATTGTGTCATCGTTGTTGGTAATCAATGACCCAAGATATTCAAAATTTTCCACCACCTCCAATTTTTCCCCATTAATGTATATTTCTTTCTCCATAGTAGTTTTATCTGTATGCATTACCTTTGTTTTTGCTATGTTAAGATATAAGTTGTGATTTTCACTATTCAATTGGGTTGAGGCTATTAGGTTTTCTATGCCATTCTGTGTTGTGGATAGTAATACTGTATCATCTGCATATCGAATCTCCGGTATGTCATGACCGCCGATATTTAGGGCATCATATAGCTCCTTGTTTATATAATCTCTCACATTTCTCATTATATTTTCGGCATACAGGTTAAACAAATAGGGTGCAGCACGCAGCCCTGACGGACTCCTTGATGTCAAACCAATCTGATGCCTCGCCATCTATTCTAACTGCTGCTTGTTGGTCTAGATAGAGCATTTTTATGCGTTGTACTACATGTGATGGAAAGACCATATTCCTCATGATTTCCCAGAGTTTCTGATGTTGTACACAGTCAAATGCCTTTGAATAATCCACAAAACATGAGAATAGGTTTACATTAAATTCTCTGCACTTCTCTATTATTAAACGCATGTTGAATATGTGATCTCTTGTTCCTCTTCCTTGTCTAAATCCAGCTTGAACTACGTTAATCTCTTCTTCCATTTTCTTACTAAGTCGTCGCATTATGACTTTTAGTAGAATTTTACTTGCATGACTGATCAGGGCAACAGTTCTATAATTGGTGCATAATTTCAGGTTGCCCTTTTTTTGGTATTGGAATGAAGATAGTTCTCTTCCAGTCTTTTGGCCATATACCATATTTCCAAATCTTTGTACATAAAGCATGATATAGGTGTATGCTTTCTTCTCCTCCCGCTTTAATTAGTTCAGCTGGTATCTCATCACATCCAGGTGATTTACCCTTCTTCAGGTTCTTTATAGCTCAAGAAATTTCATCTAATGAGGGTTCAGGTTCTGTCTCTGCTGTCATTGGCTCATGTATCTCATTCATATCCTCGCTGTCACTCATATCATACATTCCACTGCAGTACTCCTGCCATCTTTCTAGATAATCTAGAATCTACAATCAAACTACTGAAAGATAAAGGAATAATAATTAATCAGAAATCATTTACGAATTAATTGTTTGAAAATAAATAAATTAAATTGTTGTTGGATAAATAGAAGGTGACTGGAAATTGGACAGAAATTACAACAGCACTATGTGATGATGATTGCAGATCAGAAACAAACACGACCAATGTAAAGAACCACAAATACCGACAAACGAAACTGAAAATTAGGTACAAAACATGAGGAATTGTAACTCTTCGGGGCAAGCAATTATCACTTTCGGAGAATTTAAAGTTGTCTCTGAAAGGGCAATGACGTTATAAACACAAATTTGCTGAATATTAGATACTTCCTTGATGATACCTTGAAATTGTTTTACATAGTCCTACCAAAGACTTCTAGTGTAGCGGATTGTGAAGAACATCACATAATTAGTTTAGTGAGTCATGTGACTAAAATATTGTTGTACATTATTATGTGAAGAATATTACTTGTATTCTACATTGTAAAATTTTATTTTAACAAGCTAATCGATATAGATATCGTTATATATTTGAAACAGGAAATAATCTGCCGTGGAGTCGTCCATAAAATAATTATTAAAGGAAATAACTTGAGGTGAAGTGTTGCATATTGAAAATCATCATATTTCATGTCAACATACTTACATCTATGAACATATTAAAATATTATTCCAAGAAATTGTACATTTTATTTTAGATCACACACACACACACACACACACACATATATATATATATATATATATATTCCCTGTGATATTTTATATTAAAACACATAAAATATTTATTAGAAATCAACACAACATAGCACATAATTTAGATTTGTCAAAATATAATTAACATGATGTAATAAATTATTGAGTTTCTTTTTGAACGGCAATGAATACGCAAAGGTGGCCACTTGAGTGTTTCCGCATAATTCCTAAGACTTTGGGGAGAAATGGGAGTCCCCGACCTTCCGCAGGGGAGGAGTGGCAGTCCCCCCCCCCCCCCATTATATATATAATCTCGGTTTTACAAGTATTGGGAATATGATGTTACATTGCTGCAGACAAAAAACTGTAATCATGATGAACCCAAAGTTTCATCTAATGTCACCATGGCAGTCATAACGTTTACTGACTGATGCGTTTTGAGCATTTTAATTTCGTTCATCTGTTAACAGCAGTTGACAGCAAAGTCACACAATTTTGTTCGTGTTCAGCTTGTTGTGAGCATATAGACTTATCTTACACGTATTTTTACCACAGTAACTATCAAAGCTGGATACCGGCCAATAGATTTCCAGAGACTTTCTGCATTTCCGTCGTCGCAGTCAGGGAACGGTCTCCGGGATTTCGGCAGAAAAGCAACATTTGTGCCGCTACACTTAATTGTCTTTACAGGTCTTCTTATTAGAACTGAAGTATACTTCTTCTTCTTCTTCTTCTTCTTCTTCTTCTTCTTCTTCTTCTTCTTCTTCTTCTTCTT
Source organism: Cepaea hortensis (assembly GCA_963921405.1). NCBI lineage: Eukaryota > Metazoa > Mollusca > Gastropoda > Stylommatophora > Helicidae > Cepaea > Cepaea hortensis. Next base: position 33,235,255 of record OY992890.1, read on the forward strand.
CTTCTTCTTCTTCTTCTTCTTCTTCTTCTTCTTCTTCTTCTTCTTCTTCTTCTTCTTCTTCTTCTTCTTCTTCAGCTTTCCGAGCCATTGAGGTTCTTTGCTGTAAATACAATCCGTCTCCATTCGTCTCTCTGGTGGACCTTCTCTTGCCAGTCGTTGATTCCAAGTGCTTGTAGGTCTGTACATGTATTATCTCTCCACCGCCTTCTTGGTCTACCTCGGGGTCTACGGTCATTTATTTCCTGAGTGTAAGCGAGTTTTGTTTCCCTATTATCTTCCATTCTTTCTATATGCCCCAGCTATTGTAGTCTATTAGCCTCCAAGATACCAGTGATTAGCGTGGACTTAAACAGATCATAAATGTCTTTGTTACTTCTTCTTTTCCACTCTCCACTTTGTGTATCCCTAATGGGTCCAAAGATGCGTCTTAAAATTTTGTTCTCAAAGGTTTGTAACAAGGCTTCGTCTCTTTTCGTTGTACTCCAGGTTTCAGAGCCATACAGCACAACTGGTCTGATCAGTGTTTTGTATATTGTGATTTTGGTGTTACGAGATAGCGCCTTTGATTTTAGTAGATGTTGTAGTGCATAGTATATCTTATTTCCAGAGTTGATTCTAGTTTGTATTTCTTCCCTTATGATGTTGGAGCAGTTGAAGATTGTACCCAGGTATTTGTATGTTTCCGTTCTTTTAATGGTCATATTATCTATTTGTATGTGGCCAGAGCTTTTAGCCATTCCGTCTCTTGAAATTACCATATATTCTGTCTTATCTTGGTTGATAACCAGCCCCATCTGTTGGGCTTTTCCCTTTAAGTGAGTCAATATTTCCAATGTCTTTTGTTCACTTTGCCCTATAATATCTATATCATCTGCATAACCAAGCAGCTTGGATGTTCCTCCAATATCACATTCCTCCTTTATTTTCCTTACAACTTTCTCTAGAGCCAGATTGAAGAGTAGCGGCGATAGTGCATCACCCTGTTTCAAGCTAGATGTTATTTGGAAGGGGTCTGATTTCCTGCCTTTATATGTTACTATATTATAAGTATCTTCCATGCATAGTCTGGTCATGTTGATTAACTTCCTTGGTATTCCAAATTCCTGCATAGCATTCCATAGACTATTCCTATGGACACTATCATAAGCCTTTTTAAAATCTACAAAAATGTTATGGAGATCTCTTTTATATTCCCAATGTTTCTCGGCTATTTGTCGTAAGATAAATATCTGATCTATTGTTGAACTGTTTTGTCTAAAACACGCCTGGTAGTCACCTAATATGTCTTCTGAATATGGTTTAAGCCTATTTGGTAATACTGCGGATAGTATCTTATAGCTTGTGGACAGTAGTGATATTCCTCTATAATTTCCACATTGGAACTTGTCTCCTTTCTTATAGATAGGTATCAATAATGACTCTTTCCAGTCATGGGGTAATTCTTTTGTCCTCCAGATTTTTATTATTAGTTCGTATAGCTTTAGATGTAATGCATGGCCACCTGCCTTTATAAATGCAGCAGCAATTCCATCAGCCCCAGATGCCTTATTGTTTTTAAGTCATGTGATTACATATATGATTTCTTCAAATGTAGGTTCTTCAATTTGTGGTTCGCATGTTAGAACCTCTTCCTGTGGGAAAATGTTACTTGGAGCTTCACAATTTAGTAATTCAATAAAATATTCTTTCCATGTGTTGCACATTTCCTCATTGGTATTTATCATATTCCCATTTTTGTCTTTTAAACCATATGTGTTTTGTTGGTGCCCTCGTTTCATTGACTTCAGTTCTTAAAAAAATTTTCTGGATTCATTTTTCTGGTGATTAGTTTCCATATCTTTGATTATATTACCCATATATTCTCTCTTCTGCTGTCTGACTATTTTTGTAGCCTCTTTACATTCATTTCTATAATGCTCTTCCTTTTGGATGTTATTGGTGTCATTTAACCATACATGTCTGGCATTCCTCTTCCTAATGACTGCTTCTTCACATTTTTGATTGAACCATCTGTTCTTTCTATGCGTGGTTAACACACCGAGACATTCTTCGGCGGTAGATTGAATTGTATTCTTGATGTTCAACCAAGTTTGGTCAACGCTTTCCTCCGAAGGGTTTTGCAGAGTTTCAAGTTTACATTTTATTTCATCTGTAAATTTCTCTATGACTGTAATGTCTTGTAGTTTTTCTCTGTTATATGTTGGGTGTCATATTTGTAATTTAGTATAGAAAGCTCTCTTAAGTTTTATTTAAAATTTTGCTCCAGCGAGGAAGTGGTCACTGTAGCACTCAGCTCCTCTTTAACTTCTGACTTGCTGTATGTTTGATGCATTTCTGTTGTTAATTAAAATGTGATCTATTTGATTATAGGTCCTCTTGTCACATGATTTCCAAGTTTGTTTGTGTATATCCTTTCTTTGTAGTCTGGTACTGCTAATCTGCAGTCCTTTGGCATCTGCCAGGTTGATGACTCTCCATCCATTATCATTTGAAGTTGTATGTAGGCTTTCCATACCGGCCACTTTTTTATTAGTTTGCTCTCTACCTATTTTTGCATTGAAGTCTCCCAGCACAATCAGGATGTCCTGTTTGGGGGTTTCTTCTATGAAATCTTCCAGATCATTATAAACGTCTTCTTTAATATCATCTTCTTTCTCTTCAGTAGGTGCATGTACATTAATCATCGTTATATATTTCCATTTACCTTTTATTCGTAATTTACTAATCCTGTCATTAAAAGCTTTAAAGTTTAAAACGTTCCCCCATAACTCTTTTTTGATGACAAATCCTGTTCCTAATTCATGTTTATTTTGGGTGTTTCCTCCATATATTATAATCATTCCATTTTGCTCTAAAGTACCCTCTCCTGGCCACCTTATTTCCTGAATTGCTGTTATATCCATTTGATATTCAACCAGCTCCCGGGTTAGTTCTTTGGCCGCTCTAGCTCGATATAGTGTCCGTACATTCTTGCTCCAAATCTCAAAAGTCCTTTAACGTTCCAAGGTCGTTGTCCAGATAAGTCAGTCCGATATCGAGGCTCATGTATTTGTTTCGTAACAAAGAAAGGTTTTTACAAAGGTGGGGATGTTAACCCCACGCTTCAACCCCCAACCTGGAGGACCAGGGTGTTTCTCTTTGTCTGTTCTCTACCCTTTGACCTGTCCGGCTTGGGAGGCCCTGCTGGTAGCTACGCTACCGCCGGCATAGCTCTCAGGGTCATTGAGAAACTCAAGCTCCCCCACCACGACAAGGTGGAAACACCATCGGGGGAGAACCGAAGTATACTTAGAGCAGAAATCATGAAACACTTGTTCCGCCTGACGCTATATATAGATCGATGATGTCTTAATGACAGGGCTGCTTTTCGGAAGTATGCTAGTAATGCCATAAATATAAGGAGCGATGTAATCCAACTGTCAATATAGGCATTGTCTAGAGCTATTAGATCCTTTATCAAACAGATCACGCTTCTTTTAATCTTACATGGATGAAAATGTTTTTTGGTGCGCATTCGCAATATTTCTCTAATTCAAGACAACGCGCCCTCTCTCAAATCACTATTCGTGCACCAGAAGCCCAGGGATTTAATTAGTGAGATGCTTTCAAACCCACCGTATTCTTGAGATGTAGTTTCTTGAAAGTAGGCACTTGGAATGTAGGAACTATGAGTGGGGATGGAAAATTTGATAACATTAAGAATGAAATGAGAAGACTAAATATTAACCTGTTAGGTATATGTGAGACCGGATGGACAGGAATTGGAATTGTTGTTTGTCCATCAAGAATAATAATGACAATTCATTTCATCCAGTCGGGTTGAAAGTATGGAGCCGTGAGTTCTAAGATGGCTGATAAGGCCTATTCTGTCTCGAAATGTTCTTTGACAATGTTGGCAAAGAATGCTTGATGTTCCAGGAGGAGGATCTCTTGCAGTGGTTTTTCGGTCCTGCCTTTTCTTCACAGCTCTTGCAGTCCTGGTTGCTTCAGAAGTGACTGCACCCTTATGTAATGATGTACGCCACGAATTACGGTATTTAGCAGCAGTCTCCCTGGTGTCAAGCTGAATTCCAAAAGCTTTCAGTTAGATTGTCAGTGTCTTTAAAGCGTTTACTCTGGCGGCCTTGGGAGCGTTTACCAGAACGTAGCTCGCCGTAAAAAAATCGTTTAGGGAGCTTGTGATCTGGTATACGTGTTAAGTGACCAGCCCAGCGAATCTGGTTTTTCATTAGTACAGTGTGGATACTGGGCATGGACGCTCTTTCTAGAACTTCAGTGTCTGGGATCTTGTCTTGCCATTTAATCTTCAATAGCTTCCTAAGGCAGAATGTGTGGAAGTGGTTTAATTTCCTATCATGTCGCTGATAAACAGTTGATGTTTCACAAGCGTATAGCAGTGTGGATAATACAACTGCTTTCAACAACGATTTTCAGCTTTGTTTGCAGGCTCTTTCCATTTCTGTCCCATACATTATTGTACAGTCTGCCAAGGCCGCGCTGGTCTTGGAGATCCTTGCATTCAGTTCGTCATCATGTGTGGTAGCTTGTAACACAGTCCTGCCAAGATAGGTGAATTTGTCCACAACACTTAGTCTATGACCGTTCACCTTGATAATCGGTACAGTGTTATTATTCCCTGGAGCTGGTTTGTACATAACTACAGTCTTATCCAAGTTGATATTGAGCCCAAAGTTGACACAGGCACATGAGAAAGCTGAAACATTGTGTTACATGTCTGCATCTGAGTTGGCATACAGAGCGCAATCATCAGCAAAAAGCAGTTCTCTGACGGTGTCTCTGTTAGTTTTGGTTTTCGCTGTCAGCCTTCTGAGATTGAACAACTTTCCATCCAAGCGGTAGTTGATGTCTATTCCAATGTCGTTGTTCTCGAAGGCATTCGGCAGCGTAGCTGAAAACATGAGGTTGAAAAGTATTGGTGCCAGGACACATTCTTGCTTCACTCCATTGGTGACAGGAAAGGGCTCAGGCAGTTCACCATTGTTGCCTGCATACCATCATGAAATAGCCGCACTTTTGTGACAAATCTTTGTGGACAGCCATTTTAACCATAATCTTCCACATTCCTTCTCTGCTGACTGTATCAAAAGCCGTGGTAAGGTCAATGAATGTGGAGAACATTTCAGAGTTCTGTTCCTGACATTTCTCTTGCAGCCGCATTGCAGCGAAAATCATATCAACAGTTCCTCCTTCTTTTCTGAAGCCACATTGACTCTCATGAAGATGTTTAGGTGAATTGTTGTTTGTTCTTCTTTAGTTATAGTCATTACCTCTGTTTTGCTTGTGCTAATTTTCATGTTATGTTCCCTACACATTTCGTTTAGACTATTCATGTGGTCTTGTAATTCAACTTCTTATTTTGCTATTAGTGCTTGGTCATCCGCAAACAGGAGTTCTCTAATGGTTAGATTTGCAGATGGTTCTTCTTCTGTGTTCTCGTCATGCGGTATTCTTGCTGTCTCTGCTTGGCTGGTTTCTTTACATATGTTGTCTATATATGTTATGAACAAGAGAGGGGACAGGACACAACCTTGTTGTACTCCAGATCTTATGGTGAAGGGTTCTGAGTGTCCTCCAGTTGCTCTCACTATGCATTCACTGTTGTTGTATAAACTTCTACATAGATTTGTTAGATATGAATTCACTCCATATTGTTTAAGGATTTCCCACAGCTTGTTTCTATCTACTCTATCGAATGCCTTTTCTTGGTCGACAAAGGCTAAGTAGAGTGTTTCATTGAATTCGATTGATTTTTCTATAAGTTGTCTAAGAGCAAAAATGGCATCTGAGCATCCTTTGTTTTTCCTAAATCTAATCTGTGTTTCGCTTAGCTGGGGTTCTAAAGTAGTTCGTAATCTTTTTTCTAGAATTTTGCAAAATATGTTCCCAGTATTACTCAACAGTGAAATGCCTCTGTATTGTGTGCAGTCTCTTTTGCTGCCTTTGTTTTTCCAAATTGGGATAATTATGGCGTTTCCCCAGTCTCGTGGTGTCTGTTGTTCTACCCAAACATGGTTGAATAGTCTATGTAGCCAAGCTGTTCCTACTTCTCTTGCTGCTTTAACTAGTTCATTTGGTATTTCATCCTGTCCCGGTGATTTGTTCAATGGGTCTAATCTGATGGCTTCTATAATTTCTTCTTTTAGTATGTCTAGTTCTAGTTCTTCGGTGACATCTGTATAGGTCTCTTGAATTCCTGTGACATCTGATGGGATGTTGAGAAGTTGTTCGAAATACTGCTTCCATCTTATTAGGTATTGTTTTTGTTCACTTATTGGTTCTCCATTTTCGCTGTTAATTATTTCAGTTAGGTCAAAGGGTTCTCCTCTGTTTCGCATTGCACCTATCTTTTCGTAGAAGTTTCTAGTTGCCTCCTTGTAGTTTTTATTTAGGGTTTCTCCATACTCTTCCGAGTCTTTTTGTTTTCCCTCTTTACTATTGTATTCTAACCTCTCGAAATCCAAGAACTATTAAACAAACGGATCAAAACGTGATGAAATGAGAGTAAATGGAAAATCAGTGTGGCATTATATGTAAAAGAAAACTATGCGGTAGAATGAAGCAAAATCTTTGAGGATTGAACCAGTAGAAAAATGGACTGTGCTTGGAGCTCATAACCTTAGTAGCCCAAATATGCTAAAGAAGAATCTGTATGGTTGTACTCACTGGTCTCAAAAACTATTTCTCCAGTATTATGTTCTTGCAAGTGTATATTTCCACCGATTGTACGGTGCAGGAGAGATAATCATCAAGATATCATTTTCATGGGCCTTGACATGTGACGTATACGTTAATTTGTAACCATAGATGTCCATCCCTTCAATAAGTGCCCAGTCTCCATAAAATCATTCATTCATGCAATAGTATATAATATGCACAACCTCGCTCCCATACAACCTCCCTGAGAATATTTCAGATGAAGATGTCCCGCTTCCGATATGACTGACGCTTCTCCGTGCGTCTTAAATACTTTTTATTTCGCTTTGTTCCGCTTTCTCTGTGCTCTGGTATTCAAATATTATTTATCTCCCTTTGGCAACAAAGTATCAAGCTGGTTTGACATCAAGCGAGGTGTCCGTCAAGGCTGTGTGCTGTCCCCATATTTGTTTAATTTAACCTGTACGCCGAAAACATAATCATCATCCGTTACAGCCTGCATCCATCTTCTCTTTGGCAACTCTCTTCCTCTCTTCCAAGGCATATACCATTCCATTATTGTTCGTTCGAAACTTTCGTGACGTTTCAAGTAACCAGAATGTTTCAATTTTCTTTGTTTTATTGTCTTTAACAGCCAACCGTCTTCAATATTCAACTCTTGAAGTATGGATGCATTTGTTCTTTTCTTTTTCCAAGATATTCTTAGAACTCGTCTATAATATTTATATTCAAAGACAGCTTGTTTGGTAAGTGTCCAGGTCTCACAGACGTATGTTCCAAAGGGAAAGGTGCATGCTCTTAAAATCTAAATATTGTAGTTCTATCTGTCTCACTAAATAATTTATTCAGTTGTTTTAGTCTTTGAAGAGAAATAGACATTCGTCTTTAATTTCTTTCATTGTGTCACCATTGTTGGTAATCAATGACCCAAGGTATTTGACATTTTTCTCCATCTTCAATTTTTCCCCAATTAGCATATAATTCTTTGTCCAGAGTAGTTTTATCTGTATGCACTATCTTTGTGTTTGCTATTTTAAAATATAAGTTGTGATTTTTCAGTATTCAATTGGGTTGAGTTTATTTGGTTTTCTATACCATTCTGTGTTGTGGATAGCAATATTGTATCATCAGCACATCGAATCTCTGGTATGTCATGACCACCGATATATTTAGGGCATCATATGGCTCCCTGTTTATATAACCTCTAAATTTCTCATTATGTTTTCGGCGTACAGGTTAAATTAAACAAATATGGGGACAGCACACAGCCTTGACGGACACCTCGCTTGATGTCAAACCAGCTTGATACTTTGTTGCCAAAGGGAGATAAATAATATTTGAATACCAGAGCACAGAGAAAGCGGAACAAAGCGAAATAAAAAGTATTTAAGACGCACGGAGAAGCGTCAGTCATAATTGATTGAGAGATGACACTATACTCCATGGTGAAAGAAGACAAGTAGTTGAAAGAATACGGGACTTGATACGTCCAGGAAAGCCGTCCAACGTGAATAAGGGGAGGGGTTACAATAGACATTGGACATAGATAATTATTCCACATGAAAAGAGGAGAAAGGCGGAAAGCATGTCATGGACGAACAGAATATTTAACTAGCGGCACTGCCAACACAACCCTTCAGACGCAAATACACGTTTAGCGAGAGGATACCTTCCTGGACATATATTAACATCTTGTTCCGTCCGACGTGAAGACTAAGTCCAGTGACATAATGTCCTAAGCTAAAATATCAGGTTATCTATCCATCATGTGCCATGCCGGAGAGCGTGGACGGTCATGACTCGCTATTTTACTCGATCACCAGATTCGTGTTGCCAAGCTATCCAGGTATTTATTTTTCGTTCTTCCTCTTGGTCTGTTCCCTTCGATCTTGCCAGTTGTCACTAAGTTCTCCAATCCATTTCTTCCCATAACATGTCCAGACAAATGTGACTGTCTACGTCTAATTTATCTAATCAATTTACGATTGTCATTTGTTTCCTATAATACTTGGTCATTGTTTTTTCTGTCTGTCCATGGTATTCTTTGCAATCTCCTGAGAAACCACATTTCTAAAGCCATACGATGTTTTTTTTTAGCTTGACTGCTCATTGTCCAAGTTTCACATCCATACAAAAGTACAGGCTCTATGTAGCACCTCAACACTTTTTCTCAGTTAATACCAACATATTATTTTGATCGTTTGTCTGAGGGCAGGCTGTTTAGATTTATGTTTCACATATTTTGTTCTCTTTCAAACTTCAAGCGTGTGGATTTTCTGTGTCACTCATTGTTCTTGCTCTAGCCTTTACTATTTCCACGACTCTGGTGATCGAATGAAATGGCGAGTCATGACCGCCCACGCTTTCCGACATGGCACATGATTGATTGAGTCGTTTATGAAATAATTACAAAGGGAAATAATCTTAGGTAAAATATCGTATATTGAAAATCATCATACTTCGTGTCAACATACATACATTTATGAACATTTCAAAATATTATTTCAAGAAATTGCACAATTTATTTCGGATCATACATACATATTCCCTATGATATTATTTTATTAAAACACATAACAAATTTATTAGAAAACAAAACAACATAGCACAGACTTTAGATTGGAAAAAATATAATTAATAGGATGTAATAAATTTAAGCTTTTTTATGGACGGTATTGAATACGGAAGGATGGCCACAAGTGAGTGTTTCCGCGTAAGTTATCTACAGTCACATGAGTTGTAAACAAAGTCATTAACAACTTTAATGCATCTTCAAAGTTTTCATAAAAATAATGCATCTATTTTAGATGCTTGAAAATTTTCGAATCCATTTTTCCCGCAACGGGAACGGTAAAGGGCCGAACATATACTCTGTGCACCACAGTCGTAAACAAAGTGATAATAACTTAAAACTTCAAGCATTCGGCATTTAAAAAAAAAATATCTTGCAGGCCGTTAGATGGCTAAAAAAAACTTCAATGTTTTCGTAAAAATAATGGATCTAATGTTGGAATCAATTTTTACCGCAACGGGAACGGGAAAAGGCCGAACCTATACTCTGTGCACCACAGTCGTATCGTATAGATAGATAGATAGATAGATAGATAGATATATAGATATATAGATAGATAGATAGATAGATAGATAGATGGATGGATGGATGGATGGATGGATGGATGAATGGATGGATGGATGGATGGATGGATGGATGGATGGATGGATGGATGGATGGATAGATAGATAGATAGATAGATAGATAGAGCCCCGCCAGCGACTTTGCGAAGCCGGGCCTGGTCAGCTAGTTAATATATATATTAGCTCAGGTTATTTCACTTTTGTCATTATTATTTTTTTTTTTTATTAACGATTGCATGATAGGTTATTTGATGCTTGAAATATATGTTGATAATAATATCGAAATAGCTTGTAGAAAACAATGACATGCCAAATTTTACACTGGATAAATAGTATGAGTAAATTAAACAAAAACATATTATATAAAGAATATAGAAAATTTGAGTTTCAAAATATGTTACCAGACAAGTCTGGATCAATAGTCATGCAACAATGAATCAATCAATCATGTGCCATGCCGGAAAGCGTGGGCGGTCATGGCTCGCCATTTAAGCAACAAGAATAATCAAAATCTAACTGCTGAAAGATAAAGGAATAATAATTAATTAGAAATCATTAACGAATTAATTGTTTTAAAACAAATAAATTGAATTGTTGTTGGATAAATAAAAGGTAACTGGAAATTGGACAGACATTGCACAAGCACTATGTGATGATGATTGCGAATCAGAAACAAACAATGTAAAGAACCACAAATATCAACACGATAAGCTGAAAATGATGTATAACGTGAAGAATTCGAACTCTGCGGGGCAAGCAATCATCACTGTCGGAGAATGTAAGTTGAAAAGGCATGGATGTCATCAATGCAAAATTGCAGAATATTAGATACTTGCTTGATGATACCTTGACATCGTTTTCAATAGCTCTAGCAAAGTCTTCTGGTGTAGCGCATTGTGGAGAACATCACATAATTAGTTTAGTGAATCATGTCACTGAACTATTGTTGTAAACAATTATGTGAAGAATATTACTATCATTCTACATTGTAAAATGTCCTATGTCATTGATCTCAACAAGCCATTTCGATATAGATATCGACATATTTTTGAAACAGCAAATAATCTACCATGAAGTCGTCCATAATATATTTACAAAGGCAAATAACCTGAGGCAAAGTATCGTATATTGAAAATCACCATATTTCTTGTCAACGTACTTAAATTTATGAACATATTAAAACTTTATTACAAGAAATTGTACATCGTATTTGAGATAATACGTATATATTCTCTTTGGCATCATTTTATTAAAACACGTAACATATTTATTCGAAAATAAAACAATGTAGCACAGACTCTAGATTGGTCAAAATATAATTAATAGGAAGTTTCAAATTTGAGACTGTTTTTGAACGGCAATGAATACGCAAAGGTGGCCACCATTTAGTGCCTCGCTTCTCGGCCTTTTGGCTAAGATCCGAGTGTATTTGCTAGCTTTCAGTAGTACACTTGGTCTGGTCTGAGGCCGGGATGATACTTCTCGATTCTTTGGCTAGGATCAGACGCATTTGCTGTACCCCCCCCCCCCCCCCCCACACAGTAGTGCGCCTGGAATGGTCGGGGGCCGGGGTGATCAAACCACCTCACATAGCTTCACCTTAAATGTGGGTCCAGTGGACCACTGTGGGCAATAGCTCACAGTGAGATTAAGGGCCCACGCCAAAAAAGGGGGAACCAGCTGGTATGGGTTAATCGCCAAACCCACACCAATAAAAAAAAAACATTGAGTGCCTCCGTGTATTTCCCAGACCGTGGGGATGGATGACATTATAAAACCAGTAGAATTTTGAAAATTAACTTTCCATTGACATGCCTGATGTAAAAGAATGGACACACAATATAGGCATAGCGACCGATCGTAATTACAGTGATTTAAAGGTACGCCAGCATTATTGTTCCCAGCATACATGCGGTTATCGCTAAGTAGAAATACATGCCCAGCGCGAAAGTAAAGTCTGTCATTTCTTTGTTTTTTTCCCGCGTTTCCATCCTGTTTCAGGATATTGCGGTCAACACCAGCATCTTTCAGCTGTATGTTGATTCCTAGGCTAGATTACGGTCGTCAGCACGCCACGACTTTCTGAGCGACCGGCTCCATACTCTCATAAGTCACTTTTGCGATTCGAACCACTGCTAATTCTCGTCGCGTCACGTGACGTAAATCCATCTATGGCGTCTGTCTCTGATAATGAAGTCACGAAATGTTGGCATTGTTGTGAAGCCCCGGAGTTCGAATTATCACAACTATTATTAGAATGTTCTAGAATACGATAAATAATCCTGCAGCGCAATATACAATATTTAGCCATTGTGGAGACAAACAGGAAAATATGCAGTTCTCACAATCTGTGTCTTCTGAAGCGAAATGACCCATTCTACACTCCTTTCTCCACATTACTGACTCCTTAAGTCCGTAATGAATACAATGTGTTTTTCAGTGGTCTCCTCTAACCAACGGAATGCCGCTGTTACTGTTTCCACTCCATTCTCATCGTGTCTGCTTATTGTCCCTGTTTCACAAGCATACACCAGCATTGGCTCTATAGAGATAAATATTGTCAACACTGTTTTCCTTTCATTTGTTGTTTATGTGGCGTTTCATTCGTTTTGTGTCTGTCAATGGTACTCTTCGCATTTACTCAGAAACCAAATTGTCATTGCTCTTTGACTTTTCCCAGCGTGTCTGCTTATTGTCCCTGTTTTAAAGGCATACACCAGCGTTGGTTCTATAGAGAAAAATATTGTCAAAATTGTTTTCCAAACATCAACTGACACATTTCATATTGGACCCTGTTATTAAGAAAGTAATAAATGCCTTCAATTAATTAATATTAGTTACTAACCTCACAGCAGCAGATACAATATGAGTATCCATCCATTATGTGCCATGCCCATAAGCGTGGGCGGTCATGGCTCGCCATTTCACTCGATCAACAGAGTCGTGGAATAGCTCAATGTTCATGACCCAACTATGCCACATGGTCAAGCCATCTAGGTATTTACTGCTCTGTCTTCCCTTTGTTTTCTTCTCCTCGATCTTCGCAGTTATCACCAAGTTCTCCAATGTATTTCTTCTCAAAACATGTCCAAAACTTTTGATTTACTACGTCTATTTTCTCTAATCAATTTACGATACACATTTGTTTCGTGAAGTACTTGGTTATTGGTTTTTCTGTTTGTCCATGGTATTCTTTGCATTCTCCTCAGAAACCACATTTCCACATCCGTCAGATGTTTTTCACCTTGACTGCTTATTGTCCAAGCTTCACATGCATACAAAAGTATAAATACAGCCAAAATCGAATTAATGCAAGTTGGTTTGGCAGATCTTCTGGTCCATTAAGTATACAGAAAACTAGCACATGTTTCTGAAACAAGTTAAATAATTCAAATATCTTGGAAGTACGATCACAGAAGATGGCAGATTGAATAGAGAAATCACAATCAGATATCAAAAGGCAAGTGAACTTACTTATCAACTATCCCTCATACGGAAACATTCAAATATAATCATATCTGCAAAACGACATATAATAAACATCATATTCACGCCAACACTATGCTACCAAACTCAAAATTGGACATTATTCAAATCACACTTTCGCAAAACCAACACCTGTGAGATTATATGCCAGAGGAAAGTTGCCAACTTAACAATCCGAGACCGAGTAAGAAATGTTGATATCAGACAGACAGTGGTATCAACACCTTGTGCCACATTTATTGAAAGACAGAAGATCAAGTGGTTTGGCCATCTCGTTAGAATGCAACACCATCAACTACCATCACTAGCCCTACATCAAAGATTATCTGCAACGAGACCAAGAGGACGCCCAAGAAGAAAATGGATTGACGACATTAAAGACATTGTACAATCACACAGAATGACACTACCCAATGCCACTCATCGGGCGCTGGAACGCCAATTATTCCTCACCACGCCTATTCACGGCAAAATTGGAAGATGATGATGATAATAATGACTAACCTTACGAAATCTAAGTGCCGTTAAACAAAAGGATGAAAACAATATCGCATGTTAGAGTAAACGGAGGATCAGTGTGGCATAATGTGTAAAATATCTCTATGTGGTAAAGTGAAGCGAAATATCTGAGCTTTGAATAAGTAGTAAACGTAGAATGCTGAAGAAGTATCTGCATGGTTTTACTCATGGTCTAAAAAGCTATATCACCAGTATTATTTTCTTTCTGGTGCATATTTCCAACGATTGTACTGTGGAAAAAAAAAGGGGGGGGGGGGGTGATGGGGAGATAATTATCAAGATCATTATTTTCATGCGCCTTGCCATGTCACGTAAATGTCCCTCCCTTCAATAACTGCGCAGTCACCACAAAGTGTACATAGCAGTATATCTGTCAGTCTTCACGAATGACACAGACTATACCTATCAGTTTTCAAGAAGTGTACATAATGGTATACCATTCAGTCTTTCCAGAAGTGGACTGTGTAATTTACATATCAGTTTTAAAGAATAATAAAAGAAGAAAGAGTCCAGAAGCGTATACAGAGTAGATACTTATGTCTTCAAGAAGTGTGTAGAACAGTGCATCATACCAATGCTTCAAGAATTGCATAGAGCAGCAGACATATTAATGTCTAAGAAGTGTACTCAGCAGAATACAATTGCAAGAAATGCCCTGCACAGTTTATGACTCGATCTTCAAGAAGTTTGCCTTCCCTATGAGCAGCGTAACAATCATTTGTGTCTTGCACGAGTGTGATCAGTTTGAGACAGTAGATGGTGCTACCAAAAACGGAGCGTCTGATCTGTTTGTGTACTTTTCTGACGTATGGGGGTGACAAAAGAAAAAAAAAGGGATGGAAATAGTGTAGACCTGTAAACAGACAACACTTTTGTGAATTGCGCATATCTTCACAAAAGTGTTTTTACGAAAGATGATGGTTGTTTGCATTTGTACATATGTTACATATGCGTTATGTGTGTCTGTATATTATGCCAATTAATTTTGTTTGTCTGATTTGGGTGTCACGGAAAGACCATTCTGTACAGTTTTATATGATTGTTTGATGTTAAGTCACAGGGAATGTGCGCGTTGTTTTAGTACGTGTCAAATGCCGTTATGATAAATTTTTTGGGATTTTAACGTTCACATACTCTCTACAGAAAAACGAGAGAGAGAGAGATTCTAACACGATTTTCAGGAAATGGCATCGTCCGCATACGTTCACAACTTCTGCTTACCCTTCCCTAGTATGAACGTACCCTTGACATTTTTGTCCTATCGAATTATTCCTAGAAGTGGCCCTAGGGCGACAACATACAGTAATGGAGATAAAGGACATCCGTATCTCACAAAACCTTGTCAGCCTGAAAGAATTTGTGATGGCATTATTTAAAAGAACACGATTTTCTGGTTTTCGATATATAACTTGGATTCATGTCTGAAAGTAGCTTTCCATTTTGCAGCATGTGAGACTTACGTAAATGTATAAGTGAGATATCAGATGTGTATAAGACATTTCCTCTTACCCAATTTAAGCTGGGACTTCCGGTCGCCAACATGGCGGTTAGGCATTGAACCGTTAAGGCCTGTGGCGTGTTTACGCTTGTAGCTACAGTTTGCAATCGCATTTTCCTCATGTTAGACTGGTAGTACACGGTTCCGTCGCCCTGCTACTGAGTGAGTGCGTGGGCAACACTGTGAGCTGTGAAATTCGCATGGAATGCTTTTGCATCTGTTCTGTACAGTGACCTGTATTTTCGGAATAATGGCTACCGGTTTTTGCTGAATTGACTGATTTGCCTTTTCGGTTCACGAGTGCATTTTTTTCAGGAGACTCCTGGGATTCGGCGCTGAAGCTGCGGAGTTCGTGCTTCGTGCGACACTTTCGGTGGGTTGCGCTACGGAGAAAGACCGAGCCATGTGAGAAAACCCGGGTCAATGAGGTCTTTCTGGTGACTGCCGAGTCCATCGACGATGAACTGTGGTTTTCATGGATGACTTTTGTGTTAACATTATAGCGGCGACATTATGCACCGTGTACCTGTGTGGGCTGTTGATTTGCCGAGACACCTGTCTATTCCACATAGGACAGCGAGGAGCATTTTGTGTGATATTCACTGATACAGGAATGGAGCATAATGGGGACGACCCATTGCCGTGAAATTGGAACCTCGACAACCTAACTAACTAACTAACTAACTAACTAACCAACCAACCAACCAGCCAGCCAGCAGGCCAGCCAGCCAGCCAGCCAACCAACCAACCAACCAACCAACTAACTAACTAACTAACTAACCAACCAACCAACCAGCCAGCCAACCAACCAACCAACTAACTAACTAACTAACTAACTAACTAACTAACCAACAAACCAACCAACCAACCAGCCAGCCAGCCAGCCAGCCAACTAACTAACTAACTATCTAACTAACTAACTAACTAACTAACTACCTAACTAACTAACCAACCAACCAACCAACCAGCCAGCCAGCCAGCCAACCAACTAACTAACTAACTAACTAACTAATTAACTAATTAACTAACATTTCAAGCTGGATCGACCTGATAGCCCAAATCAATTTTAAATCATTTGTGTCTATATCTTGTATATAAAAAAGGATGTATGTATGTGTGTGTGTGTGTGTGTGTGTGTGTGTGTGTGTGTGTGTGTGTGTGTGTGTGTGTGTGTGTGTGTGTGTGTGTCCTTTATGCGTTCGCGATCGATTGAGATGAAATTTTTTACACGTCTTCCTCTCATTCACGCGCTGCCATCTGTCATAGTTTTTTTTTCTTCCTCCTCCTCCCTCCTCCCCCTCCCTAAATACGTACGTAAATATAAGATGATGTTGATGAAAGAATCCCTGAATCACAACGCTAGGAAAAGCGAAGAAAATGACGTGACTACACAGAATCGTCACACGGCAATGTCAATAACAACTCATCTTTGTATGTTTAAAGAAGTTATCTACAGTCATGTAGAAGGGAAGAACAAATCAAATCAAATCAAATCAAATCAACTTTATTAGGGTCACAAATTGGGCGCGCAGGCCCGTCTTACATTCGGCCCTTTCAATCACTCGTCTTTCGTTCATCAAGAGCATTATACATTTACATAGGAAGAAAAATAAACATTGTGAAATGAATGTTGTAAACATAAACAAGGCAAATTACCATGTTATGAGGTCCATCTCCCACCTACCCATACATCACCCCACCCACATACGACCCCACCTACCCACACACACGCACACCAAAGGACACATACATACCCCACCAACCGACCCATCCTCCTCCCGCACATCCCCCACCCACATTCCCCTCACCTGTTCCCCCAACGAATACACACTCGCCACCCACAAACATTCCCCCACCAACCCACATATCCCACGCCCACCCACATACACATCCTAACCCACACATCCTCTCCCCATCCACACCTCAAACCACCCATCCCCCAGCCGCATCTCCATTGACCACATATTTCCCACTCACGCACACGATCCCCCCCCCCCACACACACACACATCTCCCTAACTACCCATACATCCCCAATCCACTCACACACACATCCCACCACCCACACATACATCCTCCACCCACCCATACATGCCTTAACCCAATCCCCCACTACACAATCCCCCACCCGCACATCACATACATCCCCTACCACGCAATATTCCCAACCCACGCACCACACACACACACATATCCCTAACAAACACATCCCACAAACATATACCACCAAACATCCCCACCTACACACCACACACATATCCCCAACCCACATACCACACAATATTCCCACCCATACGCACACAGATACCTTTACCCATCCACCCCACATACCCCCACACACAGCACAAAAATCCCCCATCCACGCACACATACCTCACCCACACAATATCCCTAAACAACACACCACACACCTCTTCCCACCCACACACGCATTCACTACCCGTCCACCAACACACACTCACTGACGCACACATCCTCCACTACGCACCCACACACCCCACCCACCCACCCCCACCCAAACATCTATCGATCACAATACTCCTACCCGCACTTATCCTCCACCAACTCACGCATCCCACCCCGACACATGCACATCCCTCACCCACCTACACATCCCTAAGCCACTAACACACCCCCACCCACACATTCCCCATCCACGCACACATCTCCCACCCACACACGCCCAGATACTTCCCCCAACCACCACACATCACCTACTCACCCACACATATACCCCACCCATACACACATTCTCCGCACCCATCACACACATCCCCCACACCACACACTATCCCCCACCCACACACATATTCTCACACATACCACCACACCCCCACCCACACACCATGCACACATCCCCCACCAACACACCGCACATGATATCTCAAATCCACACACCATACACTTCTCCCCACCCGCCCTTGCATCCCCCAATCCACCCAACACAATCCCCTACCCAAACAACGCCGCCACCCACACATACTTCCTCAAACCACCCACACATCTCCACCCACATAAACACACACACCCCGCACCCATACCATACACATATCCTCCACCCAAACACACATCCCCCACACCCATTCCCACACCCCTACTTTCACCCCCACACATCCATCCACACATCCCACCAACACCCACAAATATCACTACCCACAAAAACTACCCACACCCAAACCCATCCAAACGCATACCCCCACCCACACATCCCCCACCCACACATATCCCCACACATATCCCCACACTCACACACATCGTCCACACACACTCACACCTCCTCACTTCTAGACACATACAAATTGTCTCACGTTAGCATTGAAACTAGTATGAACAAACTCCCACACTTTACTCACACACATACACTGACAATTGTCATGAAATGGAAACAAATAGGTATTTTAAATTCCTGCGAGATAAAAACGAACTAAACATTAACAAACGTTGCACATACCTTACAAGGAGATCCACGTGTCGCGAAATACAGGTGAAAAATCCGAAATCAGAAGCACTCAATAAATATAAAAAAATGAATAATAAAATAAGATAAAATACACACGAACGTATACAATACGACACACAGACGTTTCGATTCTAAGAATCTTTGTCAATGACAACACAGATAGCTGACGACAAAAACACAAACACACGACCTATCACTTATAGTGCACAACCTGATAGTTCCACGTGGGGCAGAAATGTGACTATGGCCAGCTGCGAAAACGCGTGGCGCAGAATTTAAAATGGGTTGCCAAAAAGGATTAGAGTAGTCAAAAATATGTGAACAGTCTGCTATGGAAACAAAGAAATGTGGGGACAATTAAGTCTAGATATCGCGGGGGGGGGGGGGGGGGGGGGACAGCACGGTAATAGGTAGTGTAAACAATTGGGGAAGATGCCACAGTTATACTGTAGCGTCCACGACAGTATTAATTCCTGTCGGGTGGATGCATCCCAGATTGTTGATTAGCTGGCATTCAATTCTAAGTCTGACACAGCTATTTGAGAAGCAGGGTTTTAATGCGGTGACACATGCATCGTCGGCTCCATTGTGGTTGGAGGAATTGAAATGGTTGGGGACAGGTTTGTCAGCGCCCTGATTGATGTCTCTGAGGTGTTCTCTAAAGCGATCTGCAAGACGTCTGCCTGTTTGGCCAATGTATTTCATGTCACATCGTTTGCAGATGATAACATAAATCAGATTGCGGGATGTGCAGGTGAAAGAATCTTTCAAGGTGAAGGTGCCTCGGGGAAATGCAATTTCTGGTGTCTGAACAACGTATGGGCATGTCAGACAGTTCCTACGATGGCATTCGAAGGTGCCCACGGATGAAGTAACCGTGGGGAGGCGACTGTGCACAAGGTGGTCTCTGAGGCTCTGGTTACGGCGGAAAATTACCCTGGGGCCATTTGAGAATACCTCACGAGTGGTAGGATCCGATTCCAAGATGGACCAGTGTCTCAGGAAAATGTGCTTGATGGCATAGGCATGTGGATGGAAGGTGAGGATAAGCTTGGGCTCATTGTTCTGAGGTCGCGTATGCTTGGCGAGGGACATTTCCCGCGAGATCTGGGTTATGCGACAGAGAGCTGTCGACAAGACGTCCTCTGGGTAGGACCGTCTGCGGAAAAAGTCAAGCATTTCGTGGGCTCTCTCGAGGAAGTCATTATCATCCTGACAGATGCGACGAAGGCGGAGTAGCTGGGAATATGGGATGGAATCTTTGCAGCTTTTGGGGTGGGATGAGCTGTACAGGAGGTAACCGTGAGCATCAGTAGGTTTATAGTACACGGAGGTCGTGAGGCCTGTAGAGTTTAACTTAATGGTGGTGTCAAGAAAATTGACAGAGGTGGTGGAAATTTCTGAGGTGAATTGGATCGATGGATGGAAGTTCTTGACATAATTAATGAACCGGTTCAGTTCCGCCTCCGACATGTCAGTGAGACCTATGCCGTCATCGATGTAGCGTCGGTAAAAAGAAGGGAGAAGACCATCATAGCTGAGTTCAATCTGGTGTTCCAGATGTCCCATAAATACACATGCGTAGCTGGGTCCCATTTTAGGGCCCATGGCGACACCGCTGATTTGTTCAAAGTAGTGGCCATTGAACTCAAAGGAATTGTTGGTGAGGACCAATTCAGCGAGTCTCACAAGTGTGCGTGTAGGGATGGCTTGATCTGTGCGTTGATCCAGAAAGAACTGTAGCGCCCTGAGGCCATCAGCGTGAGGAATGGAGGTATAGAGGGAACATACATCTATTAGGAATAGTCTGTATGTGTTCCCAGGAGTCAGTTGGAGAGAGTTGAATGAAAGTAACGCATGCGTTGTATCCTTGATGTATGACGGGAGATTCGCAACTAGAGGTTGGAAAATCCTGTCAAGAAACGCTGAGATCAGTTCAGTCGGGCACGAGCAGGCAGAAACTATCGGACGTCCAGGATTTTTAAGTTTATGTATTTTGGGCAGCATGTAGAGGGTGGGTTTGCCCAAGTCGGAGTCATGGATGTGAAGTGAAGTGGCACTGGGTGGTAAGGCATCCTCACGTATGAGCTGTTTGATGGTGTTTTGAATCTTCCGGTTGTAGGAGAGAGTGGGGTCTTCGGTGCAGGGTGAATAATTGTCAGGTTTATTAAGTTGAGACATGACTTCCTCGACATATAGATCTTTTTGCCAAACAACTACCGCACCCCCTTTATCCGCCGGTTTGATGACTATGTCCTGTCTGCGCTGTAGTTGAGACAGGGCACGCCATTCGGAAGGGGATAAGTTGGAGCGTTTCAAGCGAGGGAAAGAAAGTTGCTTGATCTCATGGAGTGTGTTGGCTATGTAGAGGTCAAGCGCGTTGGAAACTCCGGGGGGTGGGGTCCATGTGGAACGGGATTTGGTTGAAGATGGAAAAATGTCTGGAAGCTGTGGGGTGGGACTGAGGACAGGCTTGTCTCTGTGGTGGTACTTGAGGCGGAGTCGTCTGTGGAAGTTGGAGACGTCTTCCAAAATGGCGCGACTGTCCATGCGGGGGCGTAGAGGGACAAAACTGAGACCTTTCCCTAACACAGCATGTTCTTCAGGAGACAGTGGTAGTTCAGGCGGTATGCATACCACTTTGGTGTGGTTGATAGGTGTCGAAGTGGGGGAAGGGACATGGGGACGTAGATGGCTAATTTTGTCTTTCTTACGTGAAGATAGACATTTAAATATAATTTTTTTTTTTTTTTTTTTTTTTTTTTTTTTTTTTTTGTTTGTTTTTTTTGTTTTTAAAACTCAACTACAGCGCAGACAGGACATAGTCATCAAACCGGCGGATAAAGGGGGTGCGGTAGTTGTTTGGCAAAAAGATCTATATGTCGAGGAAGTCATGTCTCAACTTAATAAACCTGACAATTATTCACCCTGCACCGAAGACCCCACTCTCTCCTACAACCGGAAGATTCAAAACACCATCAAACAGCTCATACGTGAGGATGCCTTACCACCCAGTGCCACTTCACTTCACATCCATGACTCCGACTTGGGCAAACCCACCCTCTACATGCTGCCCAAAATACATAAACTTAAAAATCCTGGACGTCCGATAGTTTCTGCCTGCTCGTGCCCGATGAACTGATCTCAGCGTTTCTTGACAGGATTTTCCAACCTCTAGTTGCGAATCTCCCGTCATACATCAAGGATACAACGCATGCGTTACTTTCATTCAACTCTCTCCAACTGACTCCTGGGAACACATACAGACTATTCCTAATAGATGTATGTTCCCTCTATACCTCCATTCCTCACGCTGATGGCCTCAGGGCGCTACAGTTCTTTCTGGATCAACGCACAGATCAAGCCATCCCTACACGCACACTTGTGAGACTCGCTGAATTGGTCCTCACCAACAATTCCTTTGAGTTCAATGGCCACTACTTTGAACAAATCAGCGGTGTCGCCATGGGCACTAAAATGGGACCCAGCTACGCATGTGTATTTATGGGACATCTGGAACACCAGATTGAACTCAGCTATGATGGTCTTCTCCCTTCTTTTTACCGACGCTACATCGATGACGGCATAGGTCTCACTGACATGTCGGAGGCGGAACTGAACCGGTTCATTAATTATGTCAAGAACTTCCATCCATCGATCCAATTCACCTCAGAAATTTCCACCACCTCTGTCAATTTTCTTGACACCACCATTAAGTTAAACTCTACAGGCCTCACGACCTCCGTGTACTATAAACCTACTGATGCTCACGGTTTCCTCCTGTACAGCTCATCCCACCCCAAAAGCTGCAAAGATTCCATCCCATATTCCCAGCTACTCCGCCTTCGTCGCATCTGTCAGGATGATAATGACTTCCTCGAGAGAGCCCACGAAATGCTGGACTTTTTCCGCAGACGGTCCTACCCAGAGGACGTCTTGTCGACAGCTCTCTGTCGCATAACCCAGGTCTCGCGGGAAATGTCCCTCGCCAAGCATACGCGACCTCAGAACAATGAGCCCAAGCTTATACTCACCTTCCATCCACATGCCTATGCCATCAAGCACATTTTCCTGAGACACTGGTCCATCTTGGAATCGGATCCTACCACTCGTGAGGTATTCTCAAATGGCCCCAGGGTAATTTTCCGCCGTAACCAGAGCCTCAGAGACCACCTTGTGCACAGTTGCCTCCCCACGGTTACTTCATCCGTGGGCACCTTCGAATGCCATCGTAGGAACTGTCTGACATGCCCATACGTTGTTCAGACACCAGAAATTGCATTTCCCCGAGGCACCTTAACCTTGAAAGATTCTTTCACCTGCACATCCCGCAATCTGATTTATGTTATCATCTGCAAACGATGTGACATGAAATACATTGGCCAAACAGGCAGAAGTCTTGCGGATCGTTTTAGAGAACACCTCAGAGACATCAATCAGGGCGCTGACAAACCTGTCCCCAAATATTTCAATTCCTCCAACCACAATGGAGCCGACGATGCATGTGTCACCGCATTAAAACCCTGCTTCTCAAATAGCTGTGTCAGACTTAGAATTGAATGCCAGCTAATCAACAATCTGGGATGCATCCACCCGACAGGAATTAATACTGTCGTGGACGCTACAGTATAACTGTGGCATCTTCCCCAATTGTTTACACTACCTATTACCGTGCTGTCCCCCCCCCCCTCCCCCCGCGATATCTAGACTTAATTGTCCCCACATTTCTTTGTTTCCATAGCAGACTGTTCACATATTTTTGGCTACTCTAATCCTTTTTGGCAACCCATTTTAAATTCTGCGCCACGCGTTTTCGCAGCTGGCCATAGTCACATTTTCTGCCCCACGTGGAATTATCAGGTTGTGCACTATAAGTGATAGGTCGTGTGTTTGTGTTTTTGTCGTCAGCTATCTGTGTTGTCATTGACAAAGATTCTTAGAATCGAAACGTCTGTGTGTCGTATTGTATACGTTCGTGTGTATTTTATCTTATTTTATTATTCATTTTTTTATATTTATTGAGTGCTTCTGATTTCGGATTTTTCACCTGTATTTCGCGACACGTGGATCTCCTTGTAAGGTATGTGCAACGTTTGTTAATGTTTAGTTCGTTTTTTTCTCGCAGGAATTTAAAATACCTATTTGTTTCCATTTCATATTGTTATATCCTGCTGCAGACGCTGCTTTTTCTCTCTATTCCAATTGTCATGAGCAGTCTCATAAAAATGTTATACATGGAGAAAAAATGTCAATTGAAGGACCGAAATCACAGAACCTAGACGAGTATGAATTGGGAATGGCGAACTCCCTCCTCCTCCCTTCTCTTCCCTTCTCCTCCTCTCTCCTCCTCCTCCCTCCTCCTCCCTTTACCTCCTCCTCCTCTCTCCTCCTCCTCCCTCTTCCTAATCCCTCTACCTCCTCCTCCCTCCTCCTCTATCCTCCTCCTCCCACCTCCTCCTCCCTCTACCTCCTCCTCCTCCCTTCTCCTCTCCCTCCCCCCTCCTCATCATCCCTCCTCCCTCTCCCTCCTCCTTCTCCCTCTTCCTCCCTCCACCTCCTTCCATCTTCTTCCTCCGCCTCCTCCCTCCTCCTCTCTCCACCTCCCTCTCCCTCCTCCTCCCCTCCCTCTCCCTCCTTATCCTCCCTCCTCCTCCCTCTTCCTCCTACTCCTTCTCCCTCTTCCTGTTCCAACCTCCTCCTCCATCCTCCTCCTCCATCCTCCTCCTCCTTCTACCTCCTCCCTCATCCTCCTCACTCCTCCTCCTCACTTCCTCCTCCTCACCTCCTCCTCCCTCCTCCTTCTCCCTCCTCCTCCACCCTCCTCCTTCTTCCTCCTCCCTCCACCTCCTCCTTCTCTCTCCTCCTCCTCCCTCCTCCTTCTCCCTCCTCCTCCCTCCTCCTACCGCCTCCCTCCTCCTTCCTCCTCGCTCTTCCTCCTACTCCCTCCTCCTCCCTGCTCCTCCTTTTCCCTCCTCCTCTCTCTTCCTCCTTCCTCTTCCTCCTCTTACCTCCTCCTCCCTCCTCACTTCTCCTCCTCCCCCTCCTCCTCCTCCCTTTCCCTCCTCCCCCTCCTCATTCTCCGTCCTCCTCCTTCTCCCTCTTCCTCCTCCTTCCTCCGTCTCCCACCGCCTCCTCCCTCCTCCTCTCTCCTCCTCCCTCCTCCTCCTTCCTCCCTTCACCCCTCCCTCCTCCTCTCTCCTCCTCCTCTCTCCTCCTCCTTCTCCCTCCTCCTCCTTCTCCCTCCTCCTCCTTCTCCCTTCTCCTCTTCCTCCTTCTCCCTACTCCTCCCTCTTTCTCCTCCTCTCGCCTCCTCCTCCCTCCTCCTACCACCTCCCTCCTCCTACCTCCTCCCTCCTCCTCGCTCTTCCTCCTACTCCCTCGTCCTACCTCCTCCTCCTTCTTCCTCCTTCTCCCTCCTCCTCTCTCCTCCTCTTCCCCCCTCCTCCCCCCTCTTCCTCCTCTTACCTCTTCCTCCCTCCTCCTCCATCTCCCCTCATTCCTCCCTCCTCCTCCTAATCCCTCCTACTCCTCCCTCCTCCTCCTGTCTCCTCCTGCTCCCTCCTGCTACCTCCTCCTCCTCCCTCCGCCTAATATGAATTAAATAATATGCTCCCCACCAGGGACTAGGCGAAGCCGGGCCGGGTCGTCGTTTTTGGGAACGGGAACGGGAGCAGGGGCCGAATATGATTTAAATAAGACGCTCCATTTACCCAAGTTAATTGTTGGGGGAAGATGTAAAGATCTTTCAAGTGCTCTTTCTAATAATAGACAGACAGACAGTATATAGTCGGGAACGGGAACGGGAGCTTATATGACTACTTATATGAATTTAAGGAAATGCTTCCCACCAGGGACTGGGCGAAGCCGGGCCGGGTCAGACAGATAGACAGACAGACAGACAGACAGACAGACACACAAGCAGACAGACAGACAGACAGACAGACAGACAGACAGACAGACAGATAGATAGATAGATAGATAGATAGATAGATAGATAGATAGATAGATAGATCCCCGCCAGGGACTGGGCGAAGCCGGGCCGGGTCAGCTAGTGAAATTATAATTTCCACATGGACTATGCCGCAGAACTTTGCTACCCGTCTCCAACCTCAGAAACCACAGTGCTGTGCCAGGTAAGTATGGGAATTTGTAATCTGCTGAAAGGCATACAAACTGATACATTCTCTATGCGATCACGAGTTGTAAAGAAACATGATCAACAACGCCTGCACCTAGACGCTTATAAATAAACCCTGCTATGAAGGCCTCCATGCACTGAGTAGCTAGACTTATCCTCTGTTGACGGGCGACAAACACGGGCGTCCATTTCTCGACCTACTTCGATCGTGACAATATCAGCGTGATTTCCTATCATCTGCACTAACCCTCCCCGCCTCCTATTTTCCCTCTTCTTTTTTCTCTTCCAAGGCACTTAATTGCGATAAATAAATATTAAAAGAAAAAGGCTGAACATGTTGCTCTATCAAACCATCACAGTCAAATAAACAGAGGTAATGGACTTCTATCGGATCCGATGGCAACATCACAGGCGTAGTAAATGGCAAGTGAGATTACATTGCTTAACTTCTGGGACTTTTGCCACACTGCTGATAGTGGCACCATTAATGGGTAATATTGACTACAGTTTTAACAAATGTTATATACACACAATGTGATAACACGACCTTCCCGCGAGTATTTGTTTATTTAGTGAGCCAAATGAAATCACCAAACATGTCTATGCAATGCTCTCACTTCTGACTTCCCGCGTTACACTAGTGGTGGACATATGACAAGTTGGACACTCACAAGAATATTACTCTTTACGAAACATTTATAAAATACTGAAACATATGTAAAATGGTTAACGCTGCCAGACATGGATATATACGTGTTATGGAAATATTGATATGTCAATTATGATATAATTTACTGTAGACAAATTCATCTGAGACACAAAGCAACGGAAAAGATCAAATCTTAAATTTACATTGTTAAACATGCTACAGTGAACATCGTTGGTATAAGGACATTGTGTATATCGTTACTGTGTGCGATTCCTGAACCGCAGTCTTATTATAGTTTATGGAAATAAATTACATCTGCCAGTGTTTAATATGCTACTCAGAAATCCCTATTTCCTTGGTGATCTGAAAGAAGTTGTGTTTCTTGCTTTATTACAATCTTCCTACTGAATGTTTCAACAGGAAATGCGTTTCATGAAAATTCTTGATGATTATATCGGTATTGTTACCGTGTTATGTAGTGTGTTACTTGTCCATCGTTTCCAAGACGTTTCGTATTTTCATCCGTCAGTTCTCGCGAGGGGACGAGGCGGGCTCGGCAGACTTATTGGAGGAATGGAATGATTATTACAATGGCAATATGGATGTTAATGGAATAAACAAGGATCGTTACAATGAGGACAAATGCATTTTCAAAATAAACTATGAATGAATTAGGACACACAGGAGTGTTGCCGTTGTAAATTATGAACGCTACAATGAGAACAAACATGTTATCAAATAGTGTTACTATTAACGGAACCTCGATTTATAACACTTCCTGTCTGGCTCCACAATGGTTAAATATTGCATATTCCACTGTAGGATTACTTATAGTATTCGAGAACATTCTGATGATAGTTGTGATAATCCGAACTCAGGGACTTCACAACATTGCTAACATTTTCGTGACGTCATTAGCTGTGACAGACGTCATTGTTGGATTTATAAACACCATGATAGGCTTTACTTACGTTATCATGAAACCGTCGGATTGGGTATTTAAGTATTACTACTTAGCGATAGCCGCAGTTATGCTGGGAACAATAATGTCTGCGTACCTTCACATTACTGTGATTGCCATAGATCGTTATGTCTATATTGTGCATCCATTCTTTTACTTCAGGCATGTCAACAGAAAGTTAATTTTCAAAGTTATACTGGCTGTATGGTGTTTAGTATTAGTGTACATGATGGCAACAGTTCTATCGGTTAAAAGATTTGTGATCTGTTTATTAACAGATCTAATAGCTCTAGACGGTGCCTATATTGGCAGTTGTATTACATTACTCCTTATACTTGTAACATCACTAGCATATTTCCGAATAGTAGCCTTGTCATTAAGACATCGTCGATCTATAGCGTCAGTTAATATTGCTGTACTTTCATCTACCAACGCAAACTCTCAGGATAACACAGGAATCAGCATCAGCGAAGAAAACCGGACACATGTGATGAAAACGCTCCGGTTCTTTCTTGTAATGACTGGGTCTTTTGCTGCAATGACAGTTCCTATTACAATTTGCAATTTTATGTATAGAAAACATGATAATCTCAACATAAATTTGTTGAACGTCGCAGGTGTGTTGTCGACACTGCAGTCGGGATTCAATTTCTTCATCAACATGTTCATGAATTCTGATTTCAGACAGGCGGTTACAAACATGTTTCTGTGCCGTCGTGCCAGCTAAGACATCTGTAATAATAATAAACATGAATTTCACACGCACAGACAGATCATGAGATCATGAGACTCTATCCATACCTACAAGAGATAATAGGAGAAAGTTGTAAGTCCATTCTAACCCCATCATAACTGCCCTGAGCTTGTAAAGAATGCACTTGTGGTTTCAATGGGTTCTCCCGATGTAGTGCAAACACAACATACCATTTTAACCGGAATTTGTGCTCCAACGATATGTTAGAACGATTGGGACGGCAGACGTCAGGGCTATGATAACGTTGATGGTGTGACAAGTGCCAACAATAACATATTATACACAGGGACGTGAAACAAGTGTTTCATGATTTCTGCTCTAAGTATACTTCGGTTATAAAAAGGAGACATGTAAAGACAATTAAATTTATCATCACAAATGTTTCTTTTCTGTCAAAATCCCAGAGACAGTCCTCACACTGCGACGACAGAAATGCAGAAAGTGTGGTAGAAAAATAATGACCGGCATCCAAAAGTGACAATTTCTTTGCTGTAAAAATGAGAATTAGAACAGTCTATACGTACACAACAGGCTGAACATGAACAAAAGTGTATGACTTTGGGTTTCGCTGCTGTTAACACACAAACAATAACAAACGAAATTAAATTGCTGTCGACAATAGGTCAAAATGTATGAGTCAGGAAACGTTGTGACTACAATAGTGACAGCAGATAAATCTTGGTTTCATCATTATTACCACCAATACAAATTTGTCAGCAGCAGTAGAACATCCTATTCCCAACAACTGTAGAGCTGAGGGTACATACATCTGCAGGAAAAGTGATTCTGAGTGTTTTGTGGAAGCCAAACGTGTCCTATTGAATGATTACTTGTCTCGTGGCAACACAGTTAATGGGCACAATTATGCAGTTCTCCATACCAGGCTAAAACAGATTGTGACTAGAAAACATGTATAGGTGCGCATTCGCAATATTTCTCTGCTTCAAGACGACGCGGCTTCTCATAAACCACGGTTAATGCTGCAGTTACCCACGGATTTGATTACTGAGATTCTTTCAAATCCACCCTATTCTTCACATGTGGCTCCATCACGTATTAAACATTATAATTTCGTTAATCGTTAAACAAAGCAGTTCAGAGAATATACAAATGTATGTTCTCTGAACTGCTTTGCTTAACGATTAACGAAATTATAGTTTTTGTTTTTTAACGTGATGGAGCCACATGTGAAGATTAGGGTGGATTTGATGAAGAAGTCACACTAGCACTACCTCGTTAAGATGGAAAAATCGGATGTTCTATTTTGTCTCTTTATGGTAAAAAAAGAAAGCACAAAAGTGTGCCAGTTCAAGTGGTTGCTATACTCAAAAGAAATAAACAATACAGAAAACTGCATATCTCTGTTTCGTTTCTTCCATGGTCAAGATAAAGATGTATAGCTAGCTTCATGCGTATTACTGTTATCCCAGAGTATACATTTATATAACTGTAGCAACACTGAGGCTTACACGTAATTGATATGCATAATGCTTTAAGATTCAACGAATTCTTCTCCTTTCTCGAACCGACTCATTCCTTCAGGTTAATGAGGCCACTAAAAGCAGTAATTAGTGCTGGGTCCTAAGATTCCTGTACATGTCATAGAACCATATGTTGGTAAATTAATTACTGTAACTTGCTGTTATGTTTTGTTCGCAATCGAAGATTTGAGGCTAATAAGGCCACTAAATGCGGTATTCAACACCATATTTATGTCATTACTGTTAATTACGGTTATGCCCTGTTCACAATAAAACACGCATGCCCCGATCTTTCCTTGTAAGTTGATTATAAGCATCCGTTCTTCACATAAGCATGGATACTCATGAAAGTGATTATTATTGATTATTCTGCGTCTAAGGATCTGTGTAGCTCTTTTGAGTACATAAAAATTATCTGCGAATGAAAGGCTGAGACAAGATATTGACCCTACCGCCCATCAAGTGACATTTGGTCTGTACAAATACGAGACCAGAACCATGTAGCCATCACTCATCACGGCGTATAAATGGGTTCAACATTGCTGATTTAACCATCGTGTGTACGTTCTAACAGATGTGGCAGAAGTTGCGAGTTATTCACGTCGCATCGTCGGAGTTGAACATTGCCCGTACTGAACAAAGTAGAAATACATAAATTATGGTGGATAAATCACACTCAGAGACAGTTACATTATTAGAAAGCATATCGTGATACCGCTATAATGAAATATTTCATCTTTATCATTTTTACTAGTGTCTTCGTGTATGTCGTGTTTGTGACGGTGATACACAAGAGATCCGATGCTATCTTACATCGATAAGCAATGAAACCAATTAGAGAATTGGGAATGTTGCTCGCGCTGGCAGAAAACAACATTGCTTGAATATTTTATTTCACCACACGTCGACAACCAAAGGTCACTGTCAGAGTCTAAAG
The DNA here is from genome assembly GCA_963921405.1 of Cepaea hortensis. Taxonomy (NCBI): domain Eukaryota; kingdom Metazoa; phylum Mollusca; class Gastropoda; order Stylommatophora; family Helicidae; genus Cepaea; species Cepaea hortensis. The sequence continues at coordinate 33,265,948 of OY992890.1, forward strand.
TATTGCCAGCAGAGATGCAGGGACATCGTTACGCCCGCCAGGCGAATAGTCCCTAGCGGGGATGCTGTAACATCGTTACGCCCGCCAGGCGAGTATTAGTTACCTGCCTGCGAGGTTGCCGGCTGACGAGACAGCCAGGGGTCAGGCAAGGACAAAGCAGGACGCACGCAGGCCTCGTGAAGCCACTTCAGGTGGGCAGGCGCGTTGCGAGAAATAGCCAGACAGCTCTGGGACTCGGACTCGACTGGACGTACGATGAGAGAAAGGCTTGTGTAGTTCTGTGGCCCGAAAGTCGAGTGCTTGTACATCTTGTGAGATAGACTGTAAGCTGTGGGTTGCCTGTAAGTGTATTGTTATAACTTATGTATTGTGATGATCATCTCTAGATCGTGATCTGTAAATAAATCCATCGAAACTTCCTGTCGTTGAGTCTCAAGTCAAATCACGTTGTATTTGTACTGTCTCACATGTGTTAGGTTAACGAGCCAGGTTTAAGACCCTGACATGTGTGGACGTGGTGGCATTCGTCCGGCTTGAAAATGAACGTGGTTTAAGTAATTAACATTTAAAACCTAGATTTGTGAACTTAGAAATTTTTGTCCAACTTTAGAGTGCATTTAAATGTGATTGTGAAGGCTCATTTTGATATATATTATTACATTGTCTAAACATGGAGACTAAATGTGAACGTACAGTGCATACATATTGTTTGATCTTGTAAACGTGTAAAACATTTGTGATTGTGGAACTTGTCACCGTTTTGACCTTGTCGACATTGTGAAGTTGTCGCCATTGTGACCTTGTCGCCATCTTGTAAACTTGATGTCTATGTCCTTACTGAATGTCATCTTGATGTAAGTGATGTGTCATCAATGTTGTAGTGTGTTGAGATATAGTTAGATTGTCTTTGTAAAGTGAGTGGTGTAAAGCAGAAAGTTTCGGAAAGAAAGTGACTTGTGAATTGAAAAAAAAATTGTTGACGGACAACATTACGACCTACAATTACACTCAACGCCATACAAACCGAATCAAAACTTAGTGACAAACATACACACCACATCAAACAGACGTTAATTTATTTCCTCCAAAAATAAAGCAGGTTTTCTGTGCCATCTGAAACCCTTGCCCGTAGAGGTCATTTGTGTTTTGAAGTAGCGACCCTACAGTTCCTAGTCCGAATTTCAACCGTTCTTCACCGCATCCAGGACACTTGAGTATATATTTCTTTCTATATACTTTCGGATGCAAATTTAGGCACATATTGCAAATAGAACACAATTGTAAATTGTTCACTTTACTAACAACGTGTAACAAATTGTGTGTCTGATATTTCATTTGCATTTTCCATCATGTCGTCATTAAATAATTTAATCGATATGGGGTTGAAGTTAAAGTTAACAGGTGACGAATTAACAAAGTGGAGTGAAACTAAATACTCTGAACACCTGCGTGAGAAAGCCAATGAACGCGATGAAAGAGCAGCTGAAAGAGCATTACAGCAGGCAGAGACTGACGCAGCCTTAAAGCAAGCAGAGATAGCAGCTCAAAGTAAGCGAGAAGAACTGGAAGTACAGCTAAAGATTAAACAACTTGATACTGAGACTGCCATAAACAAAGAGTCTAAGAAATCAGAGAGACTGGAGAAAGAAAACCAGTACAAGAAATATCAAGGTATCGTAAGAAATTATACCTCGGGTGACTGCATTGCAGCCTTCACCCAAAATTTTGAGACTTTAATGGACCATTACCAGGTCCCTTTGTCTGAATGGAATATAATTTATATGAGAAGTTTATCAGGGGAGCCTCTGAAAGTCATAGAGACTATCCCCAAAGATCTCAGAAAAGATTACCATTATCTAAAATCAAAGATTATGGCATATTTTATGTTAGATGAGGCAGGTTACAGAGAACAATTCAGCAAGTTGAGCCCCAAACCGACTCAAACGTTCTCTGACTACCTCTGCTTAGTCCGAGATATATTTTCCAAATGGACTTCAGCTGCTAAAATTGATAAGAACTATCAAAAGTTAGAAGACCTTATCATCAGAGATAAAGTCATTTCATCCATTCCATCAGCATTTTCAAAGTTTTTGTAAGAGAATGAATGTACGAGTGTAGAGCAGATTGAGAGGCGTGGTTCGGCTTATTACACAGCCAACAAACATTGTTTTGCCAGTGAAGCTACTGAAACCAATTTTGTAGCATCGGCTAACTATGACAAACCCTATAGTAGGCAAAAACCTTATAAGCCTACATCTGAGAAGTACAACCATTGTAAATATTGTAAAATTTCACATCATTAAGGTGAGATGTGCGACAAAAACCCTGCATATCTTACATATTTACAGAACATCGTAAACAGACAAGATAAGGAGCGTAAATCCTTTAGAAATTTGCGTAAATGTTTTCTCTGTAAGGCGTATGGACATTATCGCCATGATTGTAAAGGCAGGCAAATGACCAAGAAAGCTAATGCCGCCTTATTTGATAGTTCATCATCAGATGAAGAACAATCAGAGAAACACCCTGTGAACTCAGCACAGGCTTTTGATATGTTTAACGCCAATAAATGTACTGTATGTAATACCTTTTATGAAGATGGTATTTTAACATGCGGCCACTCCATTCCTATTGCCAATGAAGAAGCTAATTTGGTAGTAGATTCCAAAGGCAGAATAAACATCCATCAAGGATATGTGAATGGCAAGCCTGCTACAGTCCTTCGGGAAACGGGAAGTTCACTGATTGGACTGAAGAGAACGTTCATAATGCCTACAGACTATACAGGCAGGCACGTAACATGCAGAACATTCTCTGGCAATATTGAAAAGTACCCACTAGCATGGGCATATATTCAAACACCTTTCCTCACTGGGAAAGTAAAATGCGCAGCATTAACAAACCCGGTGTGTGATATTATAATTGGAAATTTACCAGAGGTGAATGATATGCCTCATGACATAACATCTCTTTGCATTAATGAGATCACAACATCACCATCAAATGTCATCATTGATAATGTTGTACCACCTAATGAATGTATGGTAGCTAATGTAGCACTAGGAGCTCATGACATCAGTGATAACACTGTTTCATCACCATCTGATATCATTGAATGTGTGAACGCAGTAACTAGATCTACTGTTAGAATGCAAGATGAAATTAATCAGACTGGGGCTATAGAAATGCTTAGCCCAGTATTACTACCTCCTAAAACCATGAAGGAGACTTTTGTAACAGCCCAAAAGGCTGATCCTTCATTGTCAAAATATTTTAATCTGATCGGCCAAAAGCCAAAGTTAACCAAAAATGCAAGATGGCATTTTGCTTTGAAAAATTGTATCCTCACCAGGTATTATACCAGAGGTGACACCACAACAGAGCAAACTGTTTTGCCAATTGAGTATCGTAAGCAAGCCTTACATCTTGCCCATGATATACCTCTTGCAGGGCATATGGCATACGCTAAGACCAGATCGAGATTATTATTACAGTTTTATTGGCCCAAATTCTGCAATGACATTAAGCAATATTGCAGGAGTTGTGACATCTGCCAAAAACTTGTAAAGAAAGGAAAAAACCCACAGGCAAAGTTACAAATTACTGACTTAGCCAGTCGACCTTTTGAGAAAATATCTGTCGACATAGTGGGCCCTCTTAATCAGATAACAACCAGAGGGAATAAATATATATTAACTGTTATTGATCAATGTAGCCGCTGGCCTGAAGCGTTTCCGCTAAAGAACATAACTGTCAATGACATAATGAAAGTTTTCTTCCATATATTTTCACGGATAGGATTTCCAGACACTATCCAATCAGATAGGGGAACTCAGTTCATCGCCGCATCTACTCAAGCTTTCACCAAAATGTTAGGAGTGAAGCAATGTTTCAATTCCCCGTACCATCCTCACTCGAGTGGAATTATAGAAAAATTTAACGGCGATTTAAAGCATATGCTTGCTAAAGTCACGCAAGAGCACCCCAATAACTGGGACGTATATTTACCTGCTATTCTCTTTGCTTATCGCGAAGTGCCACATGCTAGTACAGGTTTCTCTCCTTTTGAACTTATCTATGGTGCCAAACCACGTGGCCCATTAAGCATCTATCATCAAATGTTAACTGAATCCACTCCTTTACTGAAACCCATGTCATCATACGTATACGTTACATCATTGCGTGAAAGAATCATCAAATCTTGTATAATTGCAAAGGATGCACTAAAATTATCTGGTGCTACATATAGACAATATGCTGACAAAGGTAACAGGACAATAACGTTGACACCTGGACAGGACGTTCTTCTTCTTCTACCTAGTGACAGACACTTATTGACTGATTCTTGGCAAGGACCATTTAAAGTGACGAGACAGATTTCACCTGTAGACTATGAGATTCAAATAAAAGACAAACACAAAATATTCCATGTCAATATGCTAAGACCATATTACAACAGAGACAACGAACAAGACGATACAACAGCATGTACAGTGATAATAGACCATGAAGATGACGAGGCTAGTGACGAAATTCCAACACCTGCATTAGACACGACAAACTGCTTGAAGGAAATTAAGATCAACCCAAAGTTAACTCAAGCAGAAACAGACAGTTGCAAACAGCTCATACAACAGTACAACACCATTTTCTCCAACAACCCAGGACAAACAGAATTAGTACAACATCACATCACACTCACGTCAAATACACCCATAAAAAGCAGACCATACACCATTCCATTGCATTACAAAGAACACTTACATCAAGAGATCATCAGCTTAGAGAAAAACAACATCATTAGACGATCCCAATCAAATTTCTCATCTCCAATGGTCATAGTACGCAAAAAGGACAACACAATAAGACTCTGTGTCGACTATAGGAAATTAAATAAGATAACTCTTTTAGATTTAGAGCCAATGGCAAACTCTGAAGATCTATTGACAGAACTGACAGACGCTAGGTTCTTTACGAAGGTAGACATGACGAAAGGTTACTGGCAAATAGCAGTAGACGAACAAAGCAGACATCTGACAGCTTTTGCCACACCTTTGGAACTGTACGAATGGTGCAAACTTCCATTTGGGCTTGTCAATGCCCCAGCAACATTCGTACGTATGACACGACTTTTACTAGTAGACATACCGAATATTATCTGTTACATAGACGACATTTGTGTTCACACAAAGACAATGACAGACCACATAAAGACATTAGAACAGACATTTGAACGCATTAGACAGCACGGACTGACGGTAAAGCCTGCAAAAGTAGACATAGCCTATCAGGAAATATCCTTTTTGGGGTATAAAATATCTAATGGCTTTGTCACGACAGACGATAACATTGTGTCCAAGATACTAAAACTCTCACTTCCGACTACGAAAAAACAAGTCAGAAGTTTGTTGGGACTTATAAATTATTATAGGCAGTTCATACCAGATTTTGCTGAACTGACCGAAGTATTTACTAACTTACTAACAAAAGATCAACCCGAGAAATTTGTAAGCAATGAATGCCTAAAATTTGCATTCCATAAAGTATTATCTTATTTCTCTGAGAATAGTTTAAAGAATCCCATTCTCAAATTGCCAAATGTTCTTATTTCTTTCAGATTACGCACAGACGCAAGCTCCGTAGCGATTGGATCAGTTCTGTTACAGGAACATGATAACATCTTACATCCTGTATATTACTTCTCGAGAAAATTAAAACCTAGAGAACGCTCTTGGTCGACATCGCAGTTGGAAGCCCTTGCTCTGGTTGAGGGTATAACTAAATTTTCCAGGTTCCTTCTGGGACGTCATTTTATTGTGGAGTCTGACAGTAGTCCATTGAGATTTATCAATTCAGGTGTACCTTCCAACCAAATGATAGCTCGCTAGTCTCTTAAACTTCAAGATTACAGCTTTGAAGTTCGACACATCGCGAGCAGAACCAACACGATTGCCAATCTTTTGTCCCGTTGTCCGACCGACCCAGTAAGCACCAATGTCTGAGTGCAGTGTGTAAAATACACTCAGACCAACACAGCCATGCATCAGTGAAGTTTTTTTTTTTTCAGGAAAGCTGTGTATGTCTATATGATGTGATAGGGTTTATTCCCAATATATATAGTTTTCTTATTTTATTATTAATGTAGTGATTGTCGTGAATAATTGTGTAGTGTGTGGTAGAAAGAGAACTTTATTAATTGTATATATTACGAAACAAGAACAGTACCACATTCGCTCTGAACTTACCGTAAGCGAACTGTCAAATTTATCCGTGGTATCTGCATTTGGAACATATCCAGTGATATTTTAAATCCGTGTGTGAAAGTGTGACCTGAACATTGACATCTACACCACTTCAGTCAATCGAAATTCAGAAGTTTTTCCAGTGAAACAACCAACACATGAACGATCAGAACTTTGCACATTCCGTTTTACTACATCAGACCGGAACAAGTGTGTTCTACAAATTTTCAACATCAGCTGTTTCGTGTGTACTTCCGGATGATTTAGAAATTTAGTTTAAAAGTAGCAGACGACAAACAAAAGCTTAAAAAGTTATAACACTTCTAAACTATTTACGATTCAATAATTTCGAATACACAAATTGTGTATTAAGATTTTTCATTTAGTGTAATCTTAGAATCATATCTTGATTAATTTATTCATACTACCGACATTTTTTCGCTAGTATGGAGAAACATCAAGCTATGACGCTGAGAAATAGAAGAATTATTGTAAGATATTATATTTCTTAATTTTTGAAGTTATGTCCCTTTCATTTAATTGTTATTACATTATTACACCAAGGGCGTCAATTTAAATGTATACGATAATGTATTGTGTATAAATAGCCATGTTGTTGCCAGATTGTTAACACGCCAAGAAGCCATCTACTGGGCATGGTAGAGTGTTACCGACATTGCAGACCGACACAAGAACTCCTGGCCAAATTAGGTCAGATTTTGAGCGTTGAATGCGGCTTATATAAAGCCGTATTACAGTCTTGCCAGATGTTTTTTGTCTCAAAAAGCATATTATTACTTTTTTTTGAAAGGCTGCGAGGTAGTTGCTTGGTAAGCTGTTACTACCGATCTGACTGGGTCAATAATGCAATTAAGGTAATCAGCCATCGAGAGGATGAAGCTTGACGAGTGTTAAAGGTTGAACACCACATGTCTTTAGATACAATGTCCATTTCTTATGTGTTTCTATGCCAAGATATGTGTTTTTGAATTTTTACACCAAAATAATTGTATATAACAGAAAGGTTGACTCTGACAGGTTAAAAATATTAACCCAGTATTGTATATAGAGTGTACATGAAAGATAACATCTTTCATGAAGAAGCCCCGGGGGGAGCATGTCAGAGTCTAAAGTATTGCCAGCAGAGATGCAGGGACATCGTTACGCCCGCCAGGCGAATAGTCCCTAGCGGGGATGCTGTAACATCGTTACGCCCGCCAGGCGAGTATTAGTTACCTGCCTGCGAGGTTGCCGGCTGACGAGACAGCCAGGGGTCAGGCAAGGACAAAGCAGGACGCACGCAGGCCTCGTGAAGCCACTTCAGGTGGGCAGGCGCGTTGCGAGAAATAGCCAGACAGCTCTGGGACTCGGACTCGACTGGACGTATGATGAGAGAAAGGCTTGTGTAGTTCTGTGGCCCGAAAGTCGAGTGCTTGTACATCTTGTGAGATAGACTGTAAGCTGTGGGTTGCCCGTAAGTGTATTGTTATAACTTATGTATTGTGATGATCATCTCTAGATCGTGATCTGTAAATAAATCCATCAAAACTTCGTGTCGTTGAGTCTCAAGTCAAATCACATTGTATTTGTACTGTCTCACATGTGTTAGGTTTACGAGTCAGGTTTAAGACCCTGACAGTCACCCATTCTATGATGCCAAACGATATGATAAATAATGAGATGGTCAGTTAAGAGCAATGTTAAAGAATGGCATCAAGTAATGTTTCCAAAAATTGTGTGAACATTGGCAAAAGCTTATAGTAAATAAAGGAACCTATTATATATGAAATGAATTAAATATGAAGTGAATTATTTATGAAATGTAGAGTTAATTTGATGTTATCCAGCATCATATTTAAACCATCTCCATTTCCTGTTCGTCGCAATGCAATGCCCCAAACCTCCATTCCTCCAAACCATTACATTTTATTCCAACTCCATTTTATACTGGTGGTAATGTACTCCCCTAGTGCCTTCATTACTCAGAAACAAAAACGTTAGACAGCACTTCAACAAAGAAAGATTTCTCAATGCACCATACGTCCCATGTAATTTTTCAGGTGCTGTAAATTATACAATTGCTAATATTTCATCCGTATTCATTCATAATGTGCCATGCGGATAAGCGTGGGCGGTCATGATTAGCCATCTCACTCGATCACCAGCATCGTGGATCAGCTCAGTGTTCTTGACTCGACCATACCTCGTGGCCAAGCCATCCAGGTATTTACTTCTCTGCCTTTTCCTTGTTCTTTTCCACTCGATCTTGCCAGTTGTCATCAAGTTCCCCAATGTATTTCTTCTCAAAACGTGACCAAAACATGTTGTCTGTCTAAGTATAATTTCTCTAATTAGAGTACGATTTTCATTTGTTTCTTGAAGGATTTGTTCATTGGTTTTTCTGTCTTTCCATGGTAGTCTTTGCATTTTCCCCAGAAACCACATGTCCACAGCCATCGGATGTTTTTCAGCTTGTCTGCTCATTGTTCATGCTTCACATCCATACAAAAGTACAGGTTCTATGTTACATACTCTTTTTCTTGTTGCAATTAATATCCGTTTATTGGTCAGTATGATTTTGATCTTTCAAAAGGCTGCCTTCGCCGTGGCGATTCTTGTTTTAGTCTCTTCATGTCATCTCCCATCACATATTTTGACTGTTCCGAGATGATTGTGTCGATTTACTTGTTTAAGAATATTACATTTTGGTATTTCCTTCTTCATTGTGACGACCATCATCTGTCTTCTTGCAATGTATTTCTAACTCTAGTTGTTCACTGTATGTAACAACTGCATATACCAAATATGCAGATCCTACTCATTGTCTGCAATCAATAATGTACCTTCCCAATATCTAATGTTATTGATGTTACGTTCCCCAATGATGACGCCATTCATATCTTCTACATTCTGAAAATATTTTCACTGTATGCGCGTCTAATTTTCAAGAATCCAAAGTATGGTGTTTGACAATATCCCTTCATCCTAGTAGGTATGCAGAGCTCCAGTCATCATCATTCGTATGTGACCTGCCCAGTGATGTAGGCGTTCCTGTATGTCCAGTGATCTTGGTCAATACTGCTGTGGTATAATGTATTCATGTAAATCGTTTATGCCCGTGGATACCAGTATCACATCTCTCGGTCTACTGCTACTTCTTTTACAGCTTATCTGTTCGGTCATCACCGTATTGTCCACTTCTTCTTTTCTCATAAAAAGAACGCAAACATTGTTTCTTTCTTATTTGCGTTAATGACTTCAATAAAAGATGTATATATTATCAGACTCATGGCATCTGCACACAGTTTTGAGAGAAGTAACTTGATTGAACCTATGATACATGCTACTTCAGCCGACGAACCAAACTAGAATCTATGATACAGATGATATTTCAGCCGACTAACCAAATTTGAATCAATAATATATGATAGTACTGTCTGCTGGCTTATCTTGAATCTATAATATAGATGATATTGAGCCGACGAACCGATAGTACACATATTAAATATGTCTGTAGTTTTCTGTTTTAGAAGAAAATGAATACCGGTCTTGGCTTGAATGTTTGTTTGCCGTTTCATGATTTGTACTATTTCCCAAGATTTACAAGTCGATTTGCATCCACATTGTCCGGAATGAAGCCGTGAGGGTTATCTATTGAATCGTGCATTCGTCGACACTGTGTGTCATATGTGAGTATCACATTATGTTGTCCTTTCCATCCATTCATCATGTGCCAAGTCAATAAGCGTGGGTGGTCATGTTCTGCCATCTCACTCGACCACCAGAGTCGCGGATCAGCTCCGTGTTTCTGTCTCGACCATGCCACGTGGCCAAGCCATCCAGCAAAACATGTTTTTGGCAACTGTAAAGAAGGTAGTTTGCCATTGCTTTCCTTCTTAGCAGTGACCATACTGGTCAATGACCGTAGCCATTGTCTACTCAAAAAGAGATCCTCTGCCTACCGTCGTGAAACTGGAGATCATAACCCACAACTATATGTCGTCTGCTCTTCAACCTCATCCACCCCCTACACCCATGGCTTCACGTAACCCTGATCGGGACGCTAAACGGGTTGTTGTACTTTAGCTGGAGAATCGTTTTTAAAATTGCAGGACGGTTATTATTGAATAGGGGCCGCGTTGTCGCAGTGGCTAGTACGTGTGTCTAGAGAGAGCGAGCTATGTTTCCGAAACTCCATCTAGACAAGAATATTGTTTCATTGACCTGCGCAATTGTGTACAGGAAAATTTCTGCGGTTGTAAAGAATGTTAACATGATATTGATAACATCATAAGCGAGTGTCGATTTGTCTATGAAATATGGAGCTTGTAGCTTGTATACGTAATACTCTTTACTCTTACACATACTATTCTTCATGGCATGAAATGAGATTCTTTACGCTTTCTTATTTATAATTGAATGCACATCAATACAAGTCGGAGTTTGTTTCATAGCATTTATTTTGTTTCGAATATGGACTTCTTATGATGGGCGTGTATTTCATTGCTTACCATGTACGTTACTGAATTGTTCTTTTTTCTCTTTTCAGTTGCTTTTCCTATTCCCATCTATACAACAGTTATGAACACCACAACAAACAACGCAATCCTAAGATCCTCACAATACTCGTGGACATACATTATAGTCGCCGTCATTGGTTTCATTATCGCTTTGGAGAATGTATTAATGATCATTGTTATTTTACGGAACGCACGACTCCGCACCATCGCCAACATCATCGTGACATCGCTGGCTGTGACAGATGTCTTTGTTGGATTAGCTACAAGTATATTTGTTATTGCAATGATTTACGTACAATTATCTCCTTGGATTTGTAAGTATGTGTTCACAGGAATTGCGAACTGCTCCTTTGGGATGATTCTGAGTTCTTATCTCCATGTCACAGCCATTGCTTTAGAACGTTATATCTACATTGGACATCCATTCTTCTACTTCAGACATGTTAGTGAAAGACTGATTACCAAAATCGTGTTGGGTGTTTGGACCTTCGTAATTACATTTATTCTGGTAGCCATTATTTCTGGGAAAAAGAATGAAGATTGCTTCTTACAAGAGGTGTTTGATAAGTACGTTGTCTATATCGGCTGTTTTATACAGCTTGTTCTTCTATTAATAACTTCATCAGCATATTTTCAAATAGCAAACATCTCACTGAAACATCGACGATCAGTTGCCGCACAGACTTCTAATGCTGCGAGTCGTCACAACAATATGAGTGCAACATTCACAGCTGCAAATTGGTCACAAATCATTAAAACAGTTCGGTTTTATCTCGTAATGACTGGTTCCTTCGCTGTTTTTACCATACCAACGACATTTTCCGTGTTCTTAAACGGGGTGAATAATTCTGTGGAGGCTAACGCGTTCAAATACATAATCTTTTTACCAACTGTACAATCAGGGGCAAATTTCATAATCAATTGTTTCATGAACTCGGATTTTAGGAAGTCAATAAGACAGTTGTTTACTATAAGACGTTCACTGTGAAATGAAAACGTATTGATCAAAGGACTCTAGTATAACCAAATTGCTCTTTAAGACAATAAAATGTGATTTTGAACATTATGAATTTTGTTCGTTTAGATAAGATGGCACACAAGAGTTCACCAAGGAGAACTAAAAGTTACCAAAGCTAGCTAGTTAGTTAGTTAGTTAGCTAGCTAGCTAGCTAGCTATCTAGCTAGTTAGTTAGTTAGTTAGTTAGCTAGTTAGTTAGTTAGTTAGTTAGCTAGCTAGTTAGTTAGTTAGTTAGTTAGTTTGCTAGCTAGCTAGCTAGTTAGTTAGGTAGTTAGTTAGCTAGTTAGTTAGTTAATTAGTTACTTACTTACTTAATTAGTTAGTTAGTTAGTTACTTACTTGCTTACTTAATTAGTTAGTTAGTTAGTTAGCTAGTTAGTTAGTTAGTTAGTTAGTTAGTTAGTTAGCTAGTTGCTTACTTACTTAATTAGTTAGTTAGTTAGCTAGTTAGTTAGTTAGTTAGTTACTTACTTACTTAATTAGTTAGTTAGTTAGTTAGCTAGTTAGTTAGTTAGATAGCTAGCTAGCTAGCTAGCTAGCTAGTTAGTTAGTTAGTTAGTTAATTAGTTAGTTAGTTAGTTAGTTAGTTAGTTAGTTATTTAGTTCGTTAGTTAGTTAGTTAGTTAGTTCATTAGTTAGTTAGTTAGTTAGTTAGTTAGTTAGTTAGTTAGTTAGTTAGTTAGTTAGTTAGTTAGTTAGTTAGTTAGTTAGTTAGTTAGTTAGTCGACAGGGCATCCTCATTGCACATCAAAACATTCAGTCCATAAGTGCTCGGATCCCCTCCTTTGTAAATCCAGCAGCTTGTAGCGGCTAACGACACCAGTTATGTGTTGGTTTATTAGTCTTCTTTGGCTTGATGCATAGTGTTCTTGTTTGACCACACCTCTTTTAACTTGCTGTTCTCGCAGCCTGACCATGGGTGTTGATTCAGTCATCACCTGGTTCTCACAAACGCCTTACTTCTCATAGAGAATTCAGAATATCAGACTGGTCCATGTCTCGCCCGCCTCCACAGTAGCCTTACCTACAAGAGTTTCAGACTGCTCATTTCCTTGGACACCCGCATTTCCTGGGACGAAAATGAAACTTACCTTTGCCAGTCTAAAGACAACAACCGCTGTCTTCGGACCCACCCCATAGCTATTTTCCTGAGTATACGCATTGAGTAACTAAGGAAACATGCCCGAGTGAAGGTCTGTGTCTCGAGCCATGTGCATGCATGTATTAGTTTAGTCGACGGATCAACATCACGGTACTCGGATGTAACCCATAATTGCTCCGTTCTACTCCTAACTCAAGCCTGATTCCGGAGAATCTCAGCTCAGTGCACGAATTCCGTAGCACCGGCGAGGATCCTGAAATATTGTGGATAGATTTTTAACTCGAAATTTTGCCCGGGCACCGCCATTAGGCTAATCTTTTTCGATTTCCAACCGCAAAGGGATGTTTTACGTGCGCAACAATACACACGGGTCACGTGAAAAAATGCCGGTCCTCACCGTGGTTTGAACCCGGGACCTCCAGCACTCGAGGTTGACACCATACCACGAGACCACTCAGATTTGGTTTACGAAAGCTGCGATACTATTCCATTACGTTGCTAAAGTGCAGTTTAAGTGAAAGTGAGACAGGCTGATGTCGGAAACAAGCTTCCGAAACGACAATGTATGCAGATCTATTCTTAACATGTGAAACTATTATTAGAACAACCATTACTAATATACCTTATTTTATAAATAACTTGTATTAAATGTCAGAAAATAGAGTACGGAAATATGTCACTAACTTTTTCTGCTGTATAGAAGTGAATAATGGAATGTGAACTAATAAATAAAGAAGAGCTTGGAGGCAACGGAAATGTGGTTTATGAGACGAATCTTGCAAACACCATAGACGGCCAGAGTACATAACAACTAATGCCTGGAAGAGGCTAGTAAAAATAGAAGATTATACACAACTATAATAAAGCCTCAGACCATGTACTTTGTTCGCATAATGAGGAACGGCGAATTGTGGTGATTGAAAGACCAGCAGCAGAATATGTAGATGCGTGCCGGGTGACGTGATGCTTGATGGTCTAAGACAGTGGTTCTCAACCTTTTTTGGCCCATGCACCCCTACACAATATGTTCAGAATGCCACCCCTAGCCCCCCTTTTCGTATTTCCTCCCTATAAATTCACCCCTCCCCTCCCCCTAGATCTTCTTCTTCTTCTTCAGCGTTCCGAGCCATTGAGGTTCTTTGCTGCAAATACAATCCGTCTCCATTCGTCTCTCTGGTGGACCTCCCCCTAGATAGTATACGTAAAAATAGAAGCTAAATTTAATAACACATACTAGAACAAGTCTAGACGTCTACATAAAACGTGATTTGTGGGTCTACTTACGTTATAAAACGACTTTATAAGGACGAGAAGTACAGAACCATAAAGTATAGAGGGAAAAAACAACCAATATCTAGTAATCGGTCCTTGTATTAACTTCTTCTTCTTCAGCGTTCCGAGCCATTGAGGTTCTTTGCTGCAAATACAATCTGTCTCCATTCGTCTCTCTGGTGGACCTTCTCTTGCCAGTCGTTGATTCCAAGTGCTTGTAGATCTGTACATGTATTATCTCTCCACCGCCTTCTTGGTCTACCTCGGGGTCTACGGTCATTTATTTCCTGAGTGTAAGCGAGTTTTGTTTCCCTATTATCTTCCATTCTTTCTATATGCCCCAGCCATTGTAGTCTATTAGCCTTCATGATACCAGTGATTAGTGATTAGTGTGGACTTAAACAGATCATAAATGTCTTTGTTACTTCTTCTTTTCCACTCTCCACTTTGTGTATCCCTAATGGGTCCAAAGATGCGTCTTAAAATGTTGTTCTCAAAGGTTTGTAACAAGGCTTCGTCTCCTTTCGTTGTACTCCAGGTTTCAGAGCCATACAGCACAACTGGTCTGATCAGTGTTTTATATATTGTGATTTTGGTGTTACGAGATAGCGCCTTTGATTTTAGTAGATGTTGTAGTGCATAGTATTCTTGTATTAACGCGATCTTGAAATAATCTTAATCCCCCCCCCCCCTGGAAAACCTAAAATCCCCCCCCCCCCAGAAAGGGGGAGGGGGAATTTCCCACCGGTTGAGAACCACTGGTCAAAGACGATTGCAAGGAGAGGGGGTATCAGCAGTGTGGGAGTCCCCCCCCCCCCCCCGTGGGTGGAGGGGGGGTGGGTCCTGTACTTCCCCGCGGTGTAGAGGACTCCCGTGCCTTCCCGCCGAGTCCAGCGGTTGGGGAATTACGCGGATATAAGGCTACTCATTAATCGACTAACATCCTATTAATTCGATTGGGGAACCCTTTGAGGCCACTGAGACAGGCCATACATAAACACACATAGTATTGTTTGGCCCTCATAGAAGGAGAAGAAGGAAGTAGAAATTAGAGGACACACTAGACAACATCAAATTCGAAAGTCATTGTTACCGACAGGGATTCGAACCTGTCGCCTCCAAATGACGACAACGCCTTGCTGCAGGAACAAGTGTACTTCAACCATGACCAACTAGACACTCCCAAAAAGTGTCTTCATTTGCCAGATCTATCATTCAAATGAACCTACAACAATGCTGGTTTAATATAAAATTATGAGACCTATGGTTTATACATTTGGAGGTGACAATTTCGAATCACGGTCGGTAACTATAGCTTTCAAATTGTATGTTGTCTAGTGCGTCCTCTTCAGAAAGCAATGGCAAACTAATGCGCGTAATCTTGCCAAGAGATCAACAACAGCGGTAAAATGCTGGTGTTGAAAGCGATGTCCTGTAAAGGATATGCGAAAAAAGTGCGTCCTATAGCTTCTACTTCCATCTTCTCCTTCTATGAGTGCCAAACAATACTATGTGTGTTTATTAATTCGATTTTGGTCAATGAAGAGTCTGTACTATTTTATGTTGTTGATATATATATATATATATATATATATATATATATATATATATGTGTGTGTGTGTGTGTGTGTGTGTGTGTGTGTGTGTGTGTGTGTGTGAGTGAGTGTGTGTGTGTGTGTGTGTGTGTGTGTGTGTGTTTTATTTTTGTTTTTAAATAAAATT
Source organism: Cepaea hortensis (assembly GCA_963921405.1). NCBI lineage: Eukaryota > Metazoa > Mollusca > Gastropoda > Stylommatophora > Helicidae > Cepaea > Cepaea hortensis. Next base: position 33,281,824 of record OY992890.1, read on the forward strand.
TATGTCATAGAAAATATGTTGATTGATCTAAAATAAAAGGTGTACTTTCTTGCAATAAAGTTTTGATATGTGCATACATTTAAGTATGCTGACACGAACTAAGATGATTTTCAATAAAAGATATGTTAGCTCAGGTAATTTCCCTTTTGTCACTCGTTTCATTTACGATTCCATGGTTGATTATTTGTTATTTAAAGTATATGTCGATATCTATATCGAAATGGCTTGTTTAAAGCAATGACATAGGACATTTTACAATGGATGAATAGTAGAATATCAGTAACTCCCCCGACGTGTCTCCACCTTGCCGTGGTGGGGGAGCTTGTGTGTCCCATCGACCCCATGTGCTTGCCGATGGGTGAAAACTGCGTATCGGACAGCTTATGGGATAGGGGCCAGACTAAGAGAGACACAACCTGCTGCTCTGCAGATAGACTGAGGATAGCAGTCAAAATTTTAAATCAGGCGCACGAAGGCAGAAGTTCTTGGTCCGGACAATACTAAGGCTCTCTGTCGAGGGTTTAGGCCTCTAAGTCACAAACCCTCGGATGTGAGAGCCGGGCCGATACCCACCTACCGAAAAATAGAGGTGGCATACTGAGCACGCTACATGCCCAGTTCAGATACTTGTTCGAAGGTTCTCAGCTGGGGGATATGACGGATTCCCGGATGAGAGGGCCTGGCTGTTTCTCGTTCACTGCTGCACGAAGGTAAGGTGCTGAGCCGGCAGCACATGTAGCCTACCTCGTGAGCGAGTACTAAAATGCAGAAAGTGTCCCAGTCGAATGAAATGGTTACGAAAACTGTCTGCATCTAACTCATAGAGTGTAGACAAAAGTGAAAAACGTCTCAATAACACGAAATGGAACGCACGGCTAGCGAATCCATTGCGTGGTCCGAAGTCAAAAGCAAAAGCTTACCGAGTGGATGTCGCCCGCAGTCTGACCGTTCCTGGTGTGTGCTTGAGCGATCAGTGGCAAGCGAGATGCCAAAAACATGGAAGTGAGGAACTAAAGCAGCCATGAGCAGGACGTCGCAACTCCTTGGGTGAGCCCAGTCTCAGAGCAATATGTGCCGGCTCTGCAATTAAGGAAGCCTCCTTGGATAGCTTTGGATAGGCCCATGGACTGCCCCTGCCTTCCCTTGAGGGATGACCGTGATGTCGAGGATCGTTCAATCTTGACCAGCTGAGATGTGGGCGACATCACAACAAAAAGTATAACGTGCCTCGAAACCCGAGGAAGGCTAACCTCACTAAAAAAAATTCCCGCTGAAGCCGGAAGTGCCGTCCTACGGGTGGCAAAATAAAAATTGGCACTACGTATTTACGTCCGAGTGAAATGTCTCGTCCGAATGTCTCTCGTGCTAGGAACAGCTCTGACTACCTAGTTTCCGAATGCCGCTCTTGTTTGGAACAGATCTGACTAGGTAGTTTTCCGAATGTCCGTCGTGTCTGGACCAGCTCTGAAGGGCGCAACGACAAGCACATGTCCGTGTCGAAAACTCGCTGAGTGGATAACGTCTGCAGACCTGTCTGGTTTGTGCGGGAACGGCCCGGGGTTAACGAAGTGCCCAATATATTGAAGTGAGAAATTAAAGCAGCCATGAGCAGGACGTGACGATTCCCTCGGTGAGCCCAGCACCAGAGCATTATGTGTCGGCTCTGCAATTATGGAAGCCACCCAGGATGGCTAAAATGCTATGGACTGTCCCTGCCTTCCTTTGAGGGATGACTGCGAAGTCTTCGACTGTTCCAACTCGACCAGCTGGGAGGTGGACGGTACCACAAAAGTGAGAGTCTCCCAGGAATGCTAATCTGGTCAAAAATGCACGCAGAAGTCGGATGTGTTGACCTAAGGGTTTCGTTCTAAGGGTGCCTAACGCACACCGCAATCACATCTGAAAAAACACTCCGGATGAACGCAAAGAAGAAGAAGAAGAATATCAGTAATAATCTTCCCATTATAATTGAATACAGTATTTTAGACGCATGACTCACTAAACTAATTATGTGATGTTCTCCACAATCCGCTACAACAGAATTCTTTGGTAGAGTTATGAAAAACGATTTCAAGGTATAATCAAGGATGTATCAGATATTTATCTATTTTGTTTTTATGACGTCAATGCTCTATTCACAGACAACGTTAAATTCTCCAAGAGTGATGATTACTTTCCCTGAAGATTTGCATTTCCCCTAATTCTGTCATTTTACATGTCTCTGTGTACATGTAGTCCTGATTAGTAGACACTAAACCTTCACTTTCATAAATTTCTTAATTTTATTTGAACTGTATTCCATATTAATATTATAATGGGAATCCCATGGAATGGGATGGGATGGCACAGGCATAAATTACCATGGGATGGGATGGGATGCGACAGAAAAATATGTCTCATGGACAAGCCTGGAAATTAGAATCTACACTGCTATGACAATAATGATGACCAAATTTGTGTTTTACATGTCTAAAGAAAAAGAACGGATGTACATACAATATATACATCAAGATCTATCGTGATTGTAGTAATATGGAGGTGTGCACCAATCATAGTTCCACCATATCATACTGACAATACGACGTCGGAGTTTTTAAATACCCACATTGACGGTGCGACGATGGTGAAAACAATTTCAGCCATGAAAATCATAAATCCAACAATGGCATTTGTCATAGCTAAGGAGTTCTCAAACATATTAGCAACTATCGGGAGTCTTGGAGTACGTGTTATCACAACGGTCATCAGAACATTCTCCATGAAGTTGGTATTCTCTACACGGTGTTACAAAGTGTTAAAATGTGTATGAACATAATTTTTCGTGTGCTGTTCGGTGGTGCTTTCGATCATTATTTTGTGCGTGTTTGTGTGTGTGTTAGTGTGGGTGGATGTGGGTGTGTGTGTCTGTGTGTGGGTGTCTGTGCGCGCACGCGCGCGCGCGTGTGTGTGCGTGTGAAAATTCACATATGGAGAGTTAGAAACATACTTTACGAAAGTTAGTTTTTCATGAATTGTTATCGTTGAGAGTGTAAGCTAAACAGAACACAATGGTTCAGGCTAGTCTAACAAGACATATGTTTTGCTTCTGCCGTCTCCACAAAAAGGCATCAATGTTGAACTGATTCAGTACCAAGCAAAACATAGGTATGGACCAAACGTGGTACACAATAAAATGAAAAAGTATTGTAATGTAAATCTCAGTTCACTGGGCTTTGAAAATTTAGAAGATAGTACGAAATAAAACAAATAACACGAGGACGCTAGAATGTGGATATATCGTCCTTCTGTCCAAATCCAATGAATGAATCACCACGAAACGAAAAGTAGATTGTGAGCTTTACTAAAACACGATTACAAGATTACAAGAAACAATTGGACGTTGCGGCCAAAGCCTTCGTCAGCACAGAACAAACAAACACAAACCGAAACAATAAACTATATGAAACACACAACATGACAATATTGAACTAATTCAAGGTACTCATCTGAATCTGTATCCTTGCTCTGAGCGACTGACACACGTTAGACGACTAGTCAGTGGATTGTATCACTGTATCTTCTGTCCAAATGGAAGGTAACATTTGGCGATATATTACCAATCGTACACTGCTAATATTCAATAAATCTGTTCTAATTTGTGAAAACTGTACAAACATTGTGGTTAATAATCTGTCCCTTCTACTGAATGTTTGTCAAATGTTGTCAACTGGACGTGTACCCGAGTGGCAGTAGTGTTGACAGACTTACAAGTATAACAGGCAGCTTTGCGGTGTATTTTCAATTAGACCGCACGTGATTCTGGCTCAAGCATTAACCTCTGTCATCAGAAGTGAGAGCCTTGCACCAAGCAGTATTGTCTCCACCTGGATGTTGAATGGATAGATAAAACCAGCCTTGGACAAACACTTCGGTTTGCCGAATTGTTTATCACTCAGATTATAATCCACACTAAACACAATTTGATGAATTCATTCATTTATTCATTCAATAGCAAGTCCTTTGCAGAAACGCGCTCCCATAACAACCTTCCAGAAATCTTCTAGGTCATAAGCAAGATGTCCCGCAACCGATACACCAATTTGGAGATCATCTGCCACATCCTGCACCCATCTTCCCTTTGGCCTTACTCTTTCTCTTTTCCCGGGCATCTACCCCTACCCCTCTATTATTGTTCTCTCCAAACTTTCATGACGTTTGAAGAGACAAAGTATTTCAATTTTCTTTGTGTTATCGTCTTTAGTAGCCAACCTTGTTCAATATTCAGCTCTTGTCGTAAGGGTGCATTTGTTCTTTTCTGTCTTCAAGATATTCTTATAACCCGTCTATAATATGTAAATTCAAAGGTATTTATACGCTGTTCTGCTTGATAAGGAAGTGTCCAGGTCTCACAGGCGTATGTTTCAATTGGGAAGATGCATGCTGTTACAAATCATATTTGTGTAATTCTATCTGTCCCACTCCACAATGTATTCAGTTGTTTATTTTTTTGGGGAATGATACCACAAAACAAACGATCCGTGATAGCGCAGTCCAGGATTGTCTGCCGGCAAGACGGTTACATGTCATCGGATTCCCATTGAGGTATGCTCCCAGATGACAGAGCCTAAAATATCTACCAGGAATCACTAAGGGAAGTAAAGGCAGCCGGTGTTTTATAGTGACCCCATCACCCATCGAATTCCATTTTGGCACCGCATACCTTAATACTACCAAAGGCGTTGAGAACGGTCATTTGGGCTTGTATTTATTAATCATGGAACATGAATCGCAGTAACAACGTTCGTGTATTTGTCTTTGATATGCCAATAAAATTTCGACTTTTCTGGTCTTGTACAGTGATCTTACCTTGACGATGCTGGTTAGTTATTTCTATTATTGTTATTGTTATTAAAGATGATGCTGATGTGGTTGTTACTGTTGTTATTTGTTGTTAATATCGATGATGACTTTGTTGATATTGTTGTTATTACGACACTATTGCCGTTGTTGCTTTTCCCGCATGGCGTAATATTCTTTACAAGAGAATAGCTGTCTTTCATCTTGCATGGCCAAGTTACTTATCGTTCCCTTTGTTACAATAGTTCAGAGTTTCATTTTGCAGCCAACGTTGTTTAGCCAGCCTAACCCCAACCCGTTATTACCGGTTTCTTACATAGCGCATGTTACTCTACAATGTGACATTTCTTTGTAGCCCTCAATAGCCCGGTAACACACCGGTGTCTGCTTTCGGTTTAGGAATTGTGATATTCGTATTGTGCTCTCCGCCACTTTCATGTGGGAGTATTCTAGGATATTATTCATTTCCATATACTGCAGGTTACATATCTTGTTTTCTATTTAAACCAGCTGTTCATCAATTTTTAGTCTACGTGTACAAACACTGTTTTGTTTAGTAACGTTTACGTTTGGGAGTCAATGTCGATCATAATTCTTAAAAGTGATGCTTTAAATTGATTTATATCTGACATTTCGACCACATGCCAACACACAGATTACCAGAAGAGAATTGCAGAAATACTCAGTTACATCTTTCATTATTCTAGACGTTGTAAGTCTCAATAGCTAGTGCATCGTTGGTTGAGTTTATGGAATCTCTGTGCTGTATAACTTGAGTGATTTCAGCTTGAATATTTTGAAGTAAACAAATCTTTCTTGGGTCTTCTAAAATCCGAGTTCATGAACATATTTATTAAGAAATATATACGTCTGCATATGTGTGAAATCGTTGCCCTTTGAGAGCTTTATTAGAGGTCCGAACAAATGAAAATCACATGGTGACAAATCAGGACTATAGGCTGGACGTTGCAGAATTTCCCACTTCTTCCTTGCTAAAGCTTCCTGCATAATCTTTGCGACAATGTGGACGAGCATTATCGTGCAACATAATCACACCGCGAGAAAGCATGTCGGGTCGTTTATTTTTGATGGCATTTTGCAGCTTGTCTAGTGTTTGCAAGTAGTGGGTAGAGTTGATGTTCATACCAGGTTCTTTAAAGTCGGCCAACAATAGCCCTTCATGGTCAAAAAATGCGCTCAGCTTACCTTACCAGCGGAAACATGTAACTTGATTTTTTTTTTGGCTTTTTTGTGATCCAGAGTGTGTCCATTGCATGCTCTCTCTTTTGCTGCTCGGCTCAAAGTGGTGACACCATGATTCATCGCCTGCCACTATGCTGAAGAGAAATGCATCACCCTCCTCTCTGTAATGCAGCAAGTGGCTCACACACCATACCATGCGTTCCTCTTTTTGGTGGTCTGTCAACATCCGTGAACACACCTTCCGATATTGCAGTTTCTTACGAACGACCTTTTGAATTGTCCCAGTTGACACATCAAATTCTGTCGCTAGCGAACGTATGCTTCGACAACAGTTCATCTGTACTGCTGCATCATTTTGGCGATGGTTTTTTTTCTGTTGCAACAAAATGCGCTTGACCCGGCCGTCGAAGATCTGTCGTGAACTGACGTCCTTTCCGAAACATTCTTGCCCAGTCTGTCACCGTTGTCTTCGACATACATGTGTTACCGTACGCCGCTTGCATTCTTCGATGAATGTCTAGTGGTCGGCATCCTTCAAATGAAAGAACCTGAATCACCGCTCTTTAAGCTTCTTTGGACGGATTTTGGATCAACACGGCCATTTTCTCAACGGTCAGAAACAGAACCTATGCATCATGGGAAGATAACACTTGCTCTTTTATTCATTGGTCAGTACCTATCACATGGCTATGACATGATCATGTTCAACGTACGCAATTACGCACGAACTGATTTCAAATGAACACCCCTTATATAATCAGTCTTTCACTAACATACGTAGAGTAGAAGAATGGATGCCCTATTTTGATAGAGCGCTCTGTAGCATTGGCTGTGACATGCAGATATGAGCTTAGAACCATTTCAAAAGAGAAGTTGGCAAATCCGGTGTAAACATACTTGCAATTCCAGGCGGATAATGCTACCTTAGAGAATGTGACAACAAATATGCTTGTAGTGAATCAAATAAGGGCGTCTGTCACAGCTAGCGATGCCACGATGATGTTGGTGATGATGAGGAGCCTTGCGTTCCTAAGAAAAAGAAAGATCAGTAACACATTCACAGAGGCGATGACAACACCGATGCAAGCGAAGGTACCATGAGACCAATTCCATTGCCCAAATTGTATGCTAACATCCGTTACCGTGTTGTTCATACTGTTGTCTGTATAGAAATAGGACAATTAACAATTGTATATTTTGCTAATGTAATATAGGTTTGTTTGAATGGTATTAAAATTCATGTCGTGGCTGTTTTTTGTTTTTTATTTATTATTTATTTTCGCCATCTTCCTGGTCGAATCAGCTTTAAAATGGATAATAGGAATTGTTTAAGAAGTAATTTAGTTAGTTAGTTAGTTAGTTAGTTAGTTAGTTAGTTAGTAAGTAAGTTAGTTACTTAGTTAGTCAGTTAGTTAGTTAGTTACTTACTTGTTAGTCAGTTAGTTAGTTAGTTAGTTACTTACTTAGTCAGTTAGTTAGGTAGTTAGTTAGTTAGTTATGTATTTAGTTAGTTAGCTAGCAAGTCAGTCAGTCAGGCAGTCAGTCAGTCAATCAGTAAGTCAGTAAGTCAGTCAGTCAGTCAGTCAGTCAGTCAGTCAGTTAGTTAGTTAGTTAGTTAGTTAGTTAGTTAGTTAGTTAGTTAGTTAGTTAGTTAGTTAGTTAGTTAGTTAGTTAGTTAGTTAGTTAGTTAGTCACGGTTCCAACTTCACGGCAACAGGTCTTCCCCATAATTCTTCATTACTTTACCAGTAAATATCACTAAATGCTCCTCACTGCCCCATAGGAAAAGTGGAACAGATAGGGGTCTCGACAAACCAACAAGAAATGATAAAAAAAAGTGCGGCTGGGATGTTAGTGTGTCAGTGCTGCCTTGGTATGAATGTCAGACTACAACTGATTCTGGTATCAGCTAATATGTGTGGCAGCAGAAGTGAGAGACGTGTCACTAATCGAAGTCATCACAGGTTACATGTTTAGAATAAATATATATGGTTTGTTTGTTTCATTAAGTGTTTGGAATTATGTCCAGCTGTTTTTAAAAAATTTCCAGCCTCCTAATCATTAATAATTGCACTGTGCTTGTATCTATCTCTCTCCCTTTTCACATTTCTCTCTCTCTCTCTCTCTCTCTCTCTCTCTCTCTCTCTCTCTCTCTCTCTCTCTCTCTCTCCCCCCCCCCTCTCTCCCATTCTCCCTCTCGCCTCTGAACTAAACCATTTGATTAAATATCGAATTATTATTACACAGAGTTTGTTGCTAGACAAGCAGTTGTATTGCAGTACCTGTTTTAGTTTAAAATATCAATCCTGTCAAAGCGATATTGCCAGTACACTTTCGAGAGAGAAAACATTTGATACCACATTTGAGCACGACAATGACTGGCATTTCTATTACAGCTTACACAGTCTGGCGTGTAGCTCATCGGTTGTTAAAATGTACATACATTAATCCCACCCCTGGGAGACTGAGTACTTATGAGTTTGTCGCCAGTGCTGTGAGATGGCGTCTTCACCACAAAGCATTTTCTGGTCTTTGGTTTTTTAGTGTACATTAAGTAACACGGGGAGGCCGCTTTTGTGTCCCAAACATATCAAAGGTTCACGATTATATCTTCAGAACAAAACACGTTTAATTGCTTTAAATAATAATTTTAAAAAGAGAATTGAGTTGTGACTAGCGGGTGAATTAATATTCTGGTCTACATTATTGTGTTAACGTTGAGGATATCAGATGAAAAAGTAGCGAGTCAGTGTTTGTAGAGTATGAGTGAGTGTAGAAGGCGTGAGTGTAGTGAGACTCCATATAGAACGTGTGGGGACAAACAGGTGGGGAGTGGACAGAGAGAGAGAGAGAGAGAGAGAGAGAGAGAGAGAGAGAGAGAGAGAGAGAGAGAGAGAGGTGGAGAGAGAATAGCATTCCGAGTCATTGAGGTTCTTTGCTGCAGATACAAGTAGTCTCCATTCGTATCTCTGGTTGATATATATAAACTAGACGACCCGGCCCGGCTTCGCCCAGTCCCTGGCGGGGATCATCTAATTTAATTCATATTCGGCCCCTGCTCCCGTTCCCGTTCCCAAAAAAGACGCCCCGCCCCGGCTTCGCCCAGCCCCTGGCGGGGAGCGTCTCATTTAATTCATATTAGGCCCCTGCCCCCGTTCCCGTTCCCAAAAAAGACGACCTGGCCCGGCGTCGCCCAGTCCCTGGCGGGAAGAGATCATTTAATTCATATTCGGCCCCTGCTCCCGTTCCCGTTCCCGAAAAAGACGACACGGCCCGGTTCGCCCAGTCCCTGGTGGGTAGCGTCTCATTTAATTCATATTAGTAGTCATATAAGCTCCTATTTCATTTCCCGGAAATATGGCGAACAAATTGGAAGAGAACAATCTTCATCCCAATAACTAAATAGGACAATCTGAAACTAAATGTTTTGCGTATCCTTTTACAGGACTTAGCTGTCAACAGCAGCATCTTTCAGCTGTCTGTTGATCTCTTGGCAAGATTACGCTCAGTAGTTTGCCATTGCTTTCTGAGCGGCCGGCTCAGTATCCGCAAGTCACGAGCGGGGGTCGAACCACCTCAGTTCTCGCTCCGCTGCGAGACTCTGCGTGATAAACGGGATTACAGAGAGAAAGTGTTGTAACCCCACAGCCAGAGAGACCGGCAATCTGAAACTACTGAACGTAAACTTACCATGATATCACGAACACCCAATAAATGCTGGGATGACTGTATAGATGTCGAAGAGAAATAAAAAGATGAGTTAGAAAATTTTCACGTATTTAAAATAGATGCATTATTTTATGAAAACTGTAAAAATGCCTTAAAGATTTTATGATTATATATTATAACGCATATGCCTGTAAATAACTGTAGACAAACAGTTTATAAAGCTTTGATAACAATGCAACAATTAAATATAAAATATATAGCAATGTTACTAAACGTTATGTCCCTTGATATAACTTTTCTTAAGTTAAGTCCCCTAGCTATATATTAATTATAATGTAAATTAAAATATTACATTTTATTACGTAAATAACTGTTTGTACACTAACAAACTATGACAGTTCGCTGCACGGGAATGAGAAGAAAACATGTTAAAAATTTCATCTCATTCGGAAGGAAAGCTCGCGAACGCATAAATAACATACATACAGACAGACATACATTGTATTTTATATATATAGATATAAATATGTACCGGCTTCGTGGCCGAGGGGTTAGCAGCTTTCTCCGCTAACCCCGAATACTCTCGTCACGTGACGCGACGAGAATTAGCAGTGGTTCGAATCGCAAAAGTGACTTATGAGAGTATGGAGCCGGTCGCTCAGAAAGTCGTGGCGTGCTGATGAGCGTAATCTAGCCTAGGAATCAACATACAGCTGAAAGATGCTGGTGTTGACCGCTATATCCTGAAACAGGATGGAAACGCGAAAAAAAAAAAAAAAAAAAGATATAAATATGTCAGTGTGTGTGTGTGTGTGTGTGTGTGTGTGTGTGTGTGTGTGTGTGTGTGAGCCTGTGTGTGTGTGAGGTGGCTTCACGTGGAAACCTGACATGTTTTTGTTGTTTTTTTTCAAATAATTTGGGGTGAATATATTTTGAAACAACTAAGGATAATTAAATTGAATCAAATTAAATTGAATTAAATTAAATTATAAGAAGACAAAAATAATGGTAGTTACTAGGAAGAAGGAGATGCCCCAATGTAATATATATATATATATATATATATATATATATATATATATATATATATATATATATATATATATATATATATGTATATATATATATATATATATATATATATATATATATATATATATATTGTCAGAGTCTTGCGTAGTATCTCGTATCTTGACAAGTGTGATACTAAATATGATTATCAAATAACGCGAGGCGAATAACCGATGATATAATTCGCGCTCTTTATTCGCGCACTGCACACATCAGAAACAATACAGGCGTCGCGCAATCACAATCCACAATATCAAATAGATCATAAATACAAGCAATCAATACATCAATATAATAATACATCAATGCACTCCACTTACAAGTCAAACACACAGGCGTTCCATCTCCAACGGTTATACAGGCTATCGATCAATGCATGCACAAACTCTCAGGCCGCATTCACACGTCTGTCCGGTACGGCGCGCAAGCCCAGTCTAACTAGCCTTTTAGCACACGCGTCAGTTGTGCTCGAGTCAGCTTGCGTGACCCCCAATGTTCACGCTGTGTTCCAGCTGACCCCCGACTGCTTAGCATCGCTCAGGGTTGATTGCCTGGCGTTGTCGACGACGCCGCGTTATAACTGTAGTGTTTATCATAGTTCAGCCTTGCATTGACTGGCGTTGGTACAGACAACGCGTTGTAACTCCGGGTGAGACTCTGACATTATATATATATATATATATATATATATATATATATATATATATATATATATATATATATATATATATATATAAATCGGAATATTCTTAAACAAGTGAATCGGCACAATTATCTCGGAACGGTCATAACATCTGATGGGAGATGCTTTGAAGAGATTATAACAAGAACTTCCATGACGAAGGTGGCCTTTTGCAAGTGGAAAACATACTGCCCAACGAGAAAAGGCGTGTTGAAGTGCTGCATAGTACATATGGTTTTGTATGGATGTGAAGAGAGGACAATGAGCAGTCAAGCTGAAAATCATCTGACAGTTGTGGAGATGTGGTTTCTAAGAAAAATGCAAAGAATACTTCTAGTCCTTTAGGATAAAATCAGTCACCGAATATCATAATACGAGGGTAAGTTAATAAGTAAGTCACAAATGGCGATAGGAAAATAAGTACACATGATAACAACTTGAAACCAATTTATTTTTATACATACATTGTCCCTTTATTTCTCAACATAATGTCCACCAACACGTATTGATTTACGTATCCCATCGTTTTATCAGTCCTCCTAAACAGGCGGCACAGAACTGCGTGCTTGTTTTCATTTACAGGCCATCCCACAGAACTGTGTGACCTACTTATTGACTCTCCCTCATAACTTTTTTTCTACCCAGCTATGCACCGCTTTACGGGACAAACATTTGTAAGCATAAACACTGAAAACCAACCTTGGCGGAAGACATTTCGCGAATGACGTCGAAGTTGATTGTGAAGTGAAAAGGTGGATTAGAAAACCGATTACGCAATACTATGCAGCCGGTTTGGGAGGACTGATAAAACGATGGGGGTAAGTAAATCAATGTAAATCAACGGGGGGGGGGGGCTGCGTAGTCTCGAGGTATGGTGTCCGCCTCGAGTGCTGGAGGTCCCGGGTTCACGTGTTTTTTTTTGTTGTTTTTTTTCACGTGTACTTCTAGTAATAACATTTCCCCTGGTCTCTGGGTAGTGAGATCGGACGCCCGTTTGTATTGTTGCGCACGTAAAAAATCCCTTGGCAGTTGGAAATCGAAAAAGAGTAGCCTAACGGCGCTGCCCGGGCAAAATTTTGATTTAAAAATCTACCCAAAGTATTTCAGAATCCTCGCCGGTGCTACGGAGTTCGTGCACTGAGCTGAGTTTCTCCAGACTCATGTTTGAGATAGGAGGAGAACGGAGCACTTATGGGTTACACCCGTGTGCCGTGATGTTGATCCATCGACTAAACTAAACTAAACTAAACTAAATTAATGTTGGTGGAAATTATGTTGAGAAATAAAGGGACAATGTATGTATAAAAATAAATTGGTTTCAGGTTATTATCAAGTTTATTTATTTTTCTACAGCCATTTGTGACTTACTTATTAACTTCCCCTCGTAGAATCACTAGTTGAATTCATGTGGGTAGAACTGATCTAAGAACCGAAATCACTGCACTCAGAACATTCCCATACGCACTCCGTCCCCTCGTTCAACAGCCAGAGAAGAGCCATACTAGTAATCGTTCCCACTGCTATCAGATTGGGAATTCTCCCGGTCTTCCCTCTCAGGTTTTAGATTCTTCTAGAACCAATGCCGATCCCCCGCAATATCATTCTTTCCACATACGGGTTCTCAATATCTCCTCCCCCTCCCTTTCTCCACCTAGTTCGACGGGCGCTCGACCAGCTCTTCCTTGTTCATAGTTAATCTACCACCAAGAGGTGCATTCAGCCTGTTTATTTCCCCGCACTACCGCACTGCTACACCGTGAGTCCATAATGAATGCAACAGAATCACTAGATCACTAGCAGGGTCAAAAAGGTTGACATTAGACCTCCAAAGACACATCAAGCATCTAGGCAGTTTGGACTCAGTGTCATAACTACATCTTCCGGTCCCCATCATGGCGGTTGGGCATTGAACTGTTGGGTCCTCTGGCGTGTTTATGCTTGTGGCTACGGTTTGCATTCGCATTTTCTTCACGTTAGACCGGTAGTATATGGTTACGCCGCCCTGCTACTGAGTGAGTGTGTGGCGCGACACTGTGAGCTGTGAGATTCGTGTGGAATGCTTTTATATCTGTATGCTGTTGTTTATATAGTAAACTGCAGGTTGTAATCAATAGCCGGCTAACGCTGAATAGACTGGTTTGACTTTTCGGTTCACGAGTGCATTTTTAGGTGACTCTTTGGAGTCGTCGCTGGAGCTACGGAGTTGGTGCTTTGTGTGGCACTTTCTGCGGATCGCCCTGCCGAAAGAGACCGAGCCACGTAGGATGAAACCCGTGTGAACGCCTGATGCGTCACAAAATGGGATAACAAGGCACTAGATAGTGATGTCACCAAAACCAGTAGTGGAATTTGGAAGTATCTAAGTTCATCGGCCAAGATATTTTTAAACAGCTTGAAAGGTCAAGCTGTGAACCCAAATTGTTTCGGTTTCCTAAAACTCTACCTCAACTTTCGTTGTTCTGTAGCTTTCTCAGGGTCGGGGAATGCCAGATGTAATGTATACTTTAGGTTCGAGCTGTCAGAAAACAACACAGGCCACATAGTTTATAGGTGCATCCGAGATCTGAAATAAACGAAGGCTGTCTAGAGACCAAAATAGGTACCGTAGGCTGGCAGATTTATGGCAGTGGGAACGTGCTTGAGCTGAGAAATCTACTTCAAGGAGCATGAACTCAAACAAGGACTATGAACTCAAAAACAAGGTCGTATTGGGGTGAAGGGAGTTGGATTAATAATTAGATGCAAATTAAACATGCAGATCAGCCCAGCTGCGCGCTGTATGCTGATTGGGTAGCCCTTCAGGACAAGGAGAAGCATTGTCACGTGATTCAAGAAAGGCGCCAACTCGAGAAGTTATATATACTTTGGGATCCAGAGAGTTGGAAAAGAGTCGAGCAGGAGAGAGGACAGTTAATAGTGGACTCCGGGAGCGGCGGGGGCCTGAGCCCTCTTGGGGCAGCCCAAGGAACATAGTAACAGGACTTCAGAAATTGTGGCTAATCCGTGCCCAAGTCTGTATAGTATCTGTAGGAGGAGGAAGTGAAGGAAGACGGACAAGCGCCCATGCTAGAATTCGTCTGAATCACTGATAGGAGTGAGAGCGACTAAGGATCTGTGAACGGAACCTACCCAAGGCAGATAAGCCAAAGAAGGGAAAGACACGCAGAGTCCGAGGGTCGTTAAAGTGCAAGAAAGCCACTTGAGTTAAGAGGACCGCCAGCTAAGGAGACCGCTCGTTAGTTGCAGTAGATGGCTAAACGTCAAACAGGACGACCATAGCCAGGGACACTGCGGTTGGAACCACGCAGGAGACTAAAGGTCAGATAGGACAATAAGGTCAAGTGGGATCCACGAAAAGCGATTGATTGGGCAGAGACAAATGAAACCCAGAAGGACGACCAGAAAACCCACTGGATGGCAGAAGTTGAATACATTGTCGGGGTAAAATGGAGTTGCCCAAGCATACTGGGCATACTTGACTAAACAGATATCCATCTGAACAAAATAATCCCTGGGTATATGGATTGATGGATCAATCTATGGATCAATGGGTATTTGGGCTGAATACATGTACCACTAATAAGCCTACGGAAAGATAGTTACGAAACAAAGGCCGGTGTAATTCCTAGCTTTAGTCTTTTACTTCATGCGGTTAATAGGTGATCATAAGTGGCATTCCCCTAACATCCAGTTGCATAGGCTGTTACACTATCTATCTCTCTCTCTTGTGAGGCAATGCAGCATCGTATTATTACAGTTCAATATGCATTATGTGTCTGCAATGCATGTACTGATAACTCTATGCGATTATGTTGTAGATTGTCACTCTATTATTGTTCAAGAAGGAAATAAATATATGATTGAGTTGTCTTTATTTCGACTTGTCAGTCTGAAGTAATATAAGTAGAGTAGTTTAGAGACCTTGTGAGGCTGTACATCTCTTCTATAACCTAATAACACACACCACGAGACATTGATGGTGCAATAGTAATTAACTATTGTTCTCACGCGGAGACACGAACCTACATCTGTCGTATCCCTCACTCTCATCCTCTTTTTCTCCTTCTCTCTCTTCATCTTTCTTTACTATCAAAGGTAGTGTGTAGTAGGCAGAGTTCGACTGAGGAACGAACTTTTAGGCTTCACACTATTTACATCATTTCCCTCATCATTCTTTTCTTTCTCTTCTCTCTCTCTCCTCCCTCCCTCCTCTCTCTTCTTCCTCCTTCTTTTCTCACTGTCACACCCGTATCAATGAAGTCTTTCTGGTGACTGCCGATTCCATCGACGATGAACTGTATTTTTCGTGGAGCACTTTAATGTTGGCATTCTGGCGGCGGCATTATGCACAGTGCACCTGTGCCGGATGTTGGCTTACCGAGACTCCTGTATGTTCCACTTTTCACATTGAGCAGTGAGGAGCATTTTGTGTGATATTCACTGGCACATAAGTAGAGACAACCCGTTGCCGTGAAGTTGGAACCGCGACTAACTAAGCCATGACTGCATCTGGTTGTATTACGGATCACGAGGAGAACAGAAGACGGCACCAGGGGAGCAACATTCTCCTCTTTATGACATTCAAACGTTCAATATACTAAAAACAATTAACATGTTAGATTAACCCACACGACGCACACTATGTCCATTGCTTTGACGCCCAGATCCACTTAGCCAGGATGTCTTGCACTTACCACAGTGAGATTGTTGGTGAGTTTTATTCCTCCGGACATGATCCCAAACCACAGTTTCCATTATGATCCAAAGATGCCCGTCACCTTTCCAAGCACAGAAACCATGTTTGATTAGAACGGAACTGGAACTTCACTTCGTAGGAGAGGTAGTTTAGGATATAACCAGATTATGATTAAGTCCATCAGATACGGACTGGTAAAGAGAAGGCCTATATCTGCAATATTTCCTCCTTGAGTTTTAGGTGTTTCACTGTCAATAGACTCCAATACAACACCCAGAGTGAGTATTTGTCTTTTATATGCCCCAGGCACACCAATACCATACAGACCACTCAGCACTCCGTGGGTGATATGTCAGTACCACGCTGACAGCCTTTACTTTCCAAGATATTTCCGGATATTTAATTGAAACTGGCACGACCGGGCAGACCTATTCAGTTTTGAAAATTCGAATCCGCTCCGATACGTATAGAACACGGCAGATAAGTGTGTAGTTATTACGCTCCCTTGGCTCTCGGTACCGTGTGTAGTTATTACTCTCCCGCCGCTCTCGGTACCCAGAGTGATACGTACACATCTTAGTTCCCGTGGCATTCTGGCGAGAGCTGTGTTTCTTGGTTTGTTCCCTGTCTTTTAAATTTTTACTCTATCTAATTTTAAATAACCAACCTGGGGAAAATGACTCACCCAGAAAAAATAGTTGAACTTATGAGAGACTGGGACAGGGTAAATAAAAATAGAGATCTAACTATATACCGTAGTCTGAGAAACAAAGTTCAATATGTTATTCCAAAGGAAAAGAAAAACTATTTTAAGAACTTAATAATAGACAAAACCAACACTAAAGATTTATGGAAAGCAATTAATACCTTGACAAACAAACACAAATCATCACAATCATTACCATCAAATCATATTACATATGATCAATTCAGTAGATTCTTTCAGTCCGACATAAACCAACTGAAGGCTGAAATACCAGATGCGCCGCATGATATATCTTTATTTTCATCCTTCTGTGAGAACAAATACTATGGAGACATTCCCTCTAACATACCGCTAATGACGACCACTGAAGTATTTACTCATCTCAGTAACCTAAAAAACAATAACTCATCAGGTCTAGATGGAATCAATAATCGAATCTATCGCCATGCTGCACCGGCGATCTGCGAGTCACTAACATTTATATATAATCAATGTCTCACCAAAGGTCACTTCCCATTAGCCTTTAAAATCGATAAAGTGTATCCTCATTTAAAAGCTGGTTTTCTAGACGATCGTCTCATGAGTAATTATAGGCCAATTTCCATATTATCCTCACTATCGAAACCGTTAGAAAAACACACCCACAAAACAACACTAGAGCACTTAGTTCGTTATAAACTAATAGTTGACAGTCAGTCAGGATTTCGGGTAAAATATTCTTGTCATACGGCCCTAACAAACATTATAGAAAACTGGCATCAAAATATTAACAACAATACCCTATGTGGAGCGGTGTTTATACACTTTAGAAAAGCATTCGATATGATAGATCATACTATTCTAATTAAAAAACTAGAAACAATGAAAGTAAGCTTTAATATAGTGACATTAATAAAATAATTTTTATTAGACAGAAAACAAGTAGTATCACACAATAAATCTTTATCTCAAGCCACTACCATTAATATTAGATTACCTCAGGGGTCTATTCTTGGCCCTCTTTTATTTGCCATTTATATAAATGATCTTCCCTTATATCTGTCGTCGTCCTGCGATCTATTTGCTGATGACTGCACAATATATACAAACGTAATGTGCTAGAATTATCCCTGCAACAGGAAATAAATAGTGTAGTTAACTGGAGTCATGCAAACCGCATGCAAATTAACATCTCTAAAACAAAGCTATTACATCTATACATATTAGATATGCAGATGATACAGTCTTGATTGCAGACGATGAACAGGACCTGCAAAATTTAGTAGATGCAGTTGTTACACACAGTGAACAACTAGGGTTAGAATTAAATTGTAAAAAGACACAGATTATGGTCGTCACTAAGAAGAACGAAATACCACAGTGTAATATACAAGTAAATGGGAATATTCTTCAACAAGTGAATAGGTACAATTACCTCGGAACAGTAATAACATCTGATGGGAGATGCCTTGAAGAGATTAGAACAAGAATCGCCATGGCAAAAGTAGCCTTTAGCAAGATGAAAAACATACTGACCAATAAAAAGATGTCAATTGAAACGAGAAAAAGAGTGTTGAGATGCTACATAGAACCTGTACTTTTATGTGGATGTGAAGCTTGGACAATGAGCAGCCAGGCTGAAAAACATCTGATGGCTGTAGAAATGTGGTTTCTGAGGAAAATGCAAAGAATACCATGGACAGCCAGAAAGACCAATGAACAAGTCCTTCAAGAAACAAATGAAGATCGTAAACTGATCAGAGACATTAGACGTAGACAGTCACAATTTTTTGGGCATGTTATGAGAAGAAATGATTTGGAGAACTTGGTGACGACTGGTAAGATCGAAGGGAACAGACCAAGGGGAAGACCTAGAAACAAGTATCTGGATGGCTTGGCCTTGTGGCATGGTCGAGACAAAAACACGGAACTGATCCACGACTCTGTTGATCGAGTGAGATGGCAGAACATGACCGCCCACGCTTACCGGCATGGCACATGATGGATGGATGGAAAACAAAGCATGCCGGTCTCTCTGGCTGTGGGGTTACAACACTTTCTCTCTGTAATCCCGTTTATCACGCAGAGTCTCGCAGCGGAGCGAGAACTGAGGTGGTTCGACCCCCGCTCGTGACTTGCGGATACTGAGCCGGCCGCTCAGAAAGCAATGGCAAACTACTGAGCGTAATCTTGCCAAGAGATCAACAGACAGCTGAAAGATGCTGCTGTTGACAGCTAAGTCCTGTAAAAGGATACGCAAAACATTTATTTATTTAAAACAAAGCATATGT
This sequence comes from Cepaea hortensis, assembly GCA_963921405.1. Classification (NCBI taxonomy): domain Eukaryota; kingdom Metazoa; phylum Mollusca; class Gastropoda; order Stylommatophora; family Helicidae; genus Cepaea; species Cepaea hortensis. The sequence continues at coordinate 33,300,957 of OY992890.1, forward strand.
TAATAGGAACCAGGCAAAGACTTCACACGCTAAACTCGCAGAGAACTCTACAGCTGCACATTGGTACCATGCCTATAGAAAGTGTAACCGAGCACAAGGCACTGGGTCTTATCATAGATCAAAATCTAACCTTTAACTCCCATGTTCATGCTCTCGTTAAACAAATAGCTAAAAAAAGTATACAAACTTGCCAAAATTAAAAATGTCCTTGACGACAACACAAGAAAGATATTCTATACTTCCCATATACAAACACATATTGATTATTGCTCCACAATCTGGGATGAATGCTCCAAATCAATAACAAAACGCCTATATTCACTCTAGAAAAGGGTAGTGCGTTTAATTAATGGTGAAAAGCTTACCGACAATTCTAACCTACATAAACGTCTTCGGTTACTGCCACTCCACAAACGCCTACTTTTTAATAAGGCTAAACTAATCCACAAAATCCTATTTCAAAATGCTCCAATCTACCTTTGGCCATTGTTTAAAAATAACGCAAGCATAGCGAACGGCTAAATATACTTCATGTCCCTAAACCTAGGATAGACTTATATAAAAATAGCTTAGCATACTCTGCCACTCAATTGTGGAACAATCTTCCACAAGAAATCAAAGACACCACCAATCATTATACATACATTCGCAACCTGTTTGAACACTACCTCAGTACAGACTACTTTCCCCCATAAACGAAAACACAAAAAGACAATAATAATGGTAACTTATCCCAAACGACAACTAGCCAAAAAACATTCCCATAAGTGTGGCACGTTACACCCTTCTTAGGTATTTATAATGCCCATATTAAACATTGCCTCAGTGAGTCATTTGTTATTGATTATTTTTCATGCGTTTTAATGCTATTGTTCTTTTGTTGTCAAAATTTGCTTCATAAGTGATGTTGAATGAAAGAATGTAAGAGAGGAAATACAGAAGAAGGGCAGAATGCCAGACGGGCCTGCGTGCCCAATTCTTAACCCTTTGAAAATAAAGACTTTCGTTCGTTCATACGTTAGTTCATTCTCTCTCTCTCTCTCTCTCTCGCCCTCTCTCTCTCCCTCTCTCTCTCTCTCTCTCGCTCTCTCTCTCGCTCTCTCTCTCTCGCTCTCTCTCTCTCTCTCGCTCTCTCTCTCTCTCTCGCTCTCTCTCTCTCGCTCTCTCTCTCTCGCTCTCTCGCTCTCGCTCTCTCTCGCTGTCTCTCTCTCCCTCTCTCGCTCTCTCTCTCTCGCTCTCTCTCTCTCTCGCTCTCTCTCTCTCTCTTGGGTCTCGTTTCCTTCTTATTCTCCCTCTCTAGTCTCTCTATTTATGTCTTTCTCTCCCCTCTCTTCTTCTTACGCCCGCTCACTTTCTCTCTTTGTGTTCCTTTACCATCCCTGTTTATATTTATATAAAACACAACATAAGAATGTAAATGTTACCTATTGGTTCTCTTAAAATGTAATCAAACGCAGCTAATGGTCTGGGATCGATTACACTCAGCAGACAGACAACGAGCAGATATCACGTGCCACAAACGCCGGCTTTTCTCTATATATTCCAGTCGCTGGGACACAAGATCGTTCAACTTTCTGACCACAATGTTGGTCGTTCTCTATTTTGGTTTGTAATTTCATCGCGTCTCAAATAATGGTGACACTAATAAAATATAATTGTTTATTTGTTTAACAGCAAAAACTGGATAACGTTCGTTGATGACGCGCGGGGCTCACTTCTGCTATCAAGCATTTCTGCAAGTCATAACGGAGTAGTCGAACTTCGGCCACATAAGAGACACATCATCATTATGTGTCATAACCGGAAACGTGGGCGATCATGGATCGCCATATCAAAAGTTCGGTGTTCTTGCACCGATATTGTCATTTGGCCAAGCCGGCTGGGTTTGAGATATACAGGAAGTCGTTGCTAAAGAATGTTATAAAAGGGAGTTACTGGTTGATTGACAACAGCAGGAATGAACTGGAAGAAGTCGCAGGATGGAAGGTACTGGAGACTCGTTGTTACCCTTTCACTCTGCTGGGCCTTTTGATGATGATGATGACAATGGTGAACATGATCATGATAAAAATCGTGATGAAGATGATCTTAATATTTATGACAGTAATACCACAGATGACGACGACAATTATTTATAACCATTATTTTAATGCAAATGATGATGCTAATTGTCATGACAAAGATGACAATGATGATGATAATGATGATGATGATGATGTTGATGATGACGACGATGATGATGATGATGATAATTCTGACCAGTACCTGGTAGATACGTGATTCGAGATAAAGAAATATTGTAAGTCAAATTACTTGTACTATTCTTGTAAAAGACGAATATTTCCATATTTTCATGTATTCTTCTCTTTGTACATTAGATATATAAACATTGCGGGCCGAAGGAGATCTTCAGAATTCAAGATATACCTCCTGTGTGATAAAACTGAAACGCTGTGTGTTTTTGATGGATATTAATCACTTTGGATAACGGTGTCTGAAGCAATTATGTTTATAACTAATTTGCTTCCTAGTTCGGATGATTCATCAACTACCATGAACGCAAGCCTACCTGGCAACCATATGATATGTTCATCGCCGATATGGTTAAATATTATATATGTCATCTTCGGCGTATTTACTATGTTCGAGAACATTCTAACTATAGTTTTGATTATCCGAACCCCAAAGCTTCACAATATTGCTAACATTTTTGTGACATCCTTAGCTGTAACAGATACTATTGTTGGATTTGTGAACTCCATGACTGGTATTGTGTTCGCCATCTTGAAACCGTCAAATTGGATGTTTCGAAACTTGTACATAGCAGCTTTGACTTGTACAATGGGGACAACTCTGGCTGTGGGTCTACATATCACTGTCATTGCCATTGATCGCTATTTGTACATTGCCCATCCGTTCTTTTACTTGAAATATGTACATGAAAAACTGATTATCAAACTTCTACTAATTTTATGGTTTCTAGTGTCGGTGTACATATTGATAGCAGCTCTAGTAGTCAGAAACAGTACATTTTGTTTATTCCAGGATGTAATGGCTTCAGACATTACTTATGTGTTGTGTATCATATCGTTGCTGCTTCTGGTGATAATATTAGGAGCCTATTTCAGAATAGCAGTTTTGTCACTGAGGCATCGTCGATCTATTGCATCATTGAATATTGCTGTACTCTCAACTACCAACACAAGTCAACAAGACAACACTAGAATCAATATCAGCGAAGAAAACTGGACAAAAACGATAAAAACTGTCAGATTCTTTCTTGTCATGACCGGATCATTTGTTGCAATGACGATTCCTGTTATAACTTGCACTATCATATATAGATTGCAATATAATAATCATATGGATAATATCTTTTTGAATGTCATTGTATTATTGCCACCAATGCATTCCGGATTCAATTTCTTTATTAACCTTTTCATGAATTCTGATTTCCGACATGCAGTACAGAAAGCGTTTCTCTGTCATCACTTTTAGATAAAGGTGAACACATTTTGCTAATGTGGCCACGAGTTACGTTTCTGAATGCATGCAGAGGCACAAGGTAATGCGCGAGCTCGTTTGCTGTTCACAAGTGTACCAATTTTGGTGGCAGTGAGAATAGCAGATCGCTGCAGGTAACACAGAAACTGGTGAATTTAATCGACAAAAACTTGTTTCATTTGTCATCACTTACGATGGACGCAACCATAATACGATTTGGGACAAAGTAGTCACATTCATAATGAGTGCGTTCAACCGGTGCCTTGCCGGCTGGCGTGGGCGATCATGCCTCTCCACAAATTACAATCTTTGACGTCATGTGTCGGCTCCCTTCTGGGCCATGACCCAAGACTTTCAAGAATCTTCTTATGTTGTCTTCCTCTATCTCTATCTATTCCTCTATCTAAGGTGAGTGTTGGTAGGTTAAGGGATGGATGGAGGATGTGTGCGTGTGGGTGGGGAGATGTGTGAAGGTGGGGGGATATGTGTATGGATGGGTGGTTGCTTGCATGTGTGCCTGGGTTTGTGTGTGGGTGGGTGACGTGTGTGGGGGAATGTGTGGTGGGTGGGAGATGTGTGTGTGTGGGTGGGGAGATGATGTATGTGGGTGTGTGTGTGTGGGATGTGTGGGTTGGAGATGGGTGGATGGATGGGGTCATGTATGTGCCTGTGGATATTAGTGTGGTTGGGTGGTGGATGTGTGTGTGGGAGACACGCAGATGGATAGGGGATAGGATTTGTCACATAACATGGTAACATGCATTGTTTATGCTTACAACATTCATTTGACAATGGTTTTTTCCTATGTGAATGCACTATGCACTGATGAACGAATGATGAGTGATTGGAAGGGCTGAATGTAAGACGGGTCTGTGTGCCCAATTTGTTATCCTTCGAAAATAAAGTTCGTTTGTTCGTTCGTTCGTTCTCTTTCCTCAAGTCTTTCCGGTTATCACAGTATGTTCCAGGTTTTGTCTTCTCACAACTTGGCCAAAACCGATGACTGCCTCTTTCTGATGTTTGTGATAAGTTGCCTTTCTGACTCAGCTGTGCTTGAAACGTCCTGATTCCTCCTTTTCGTTGTTCAATTAACTTTCAGCGTTCATCCATAAAACCACATCTCCAAGTCTTCAAGCGATATTTTTCTGCTGTTTACAAACTGTCCATGATTCGCGGCAGTATGTTAAAACTGGTTTTATGTAACATGCAAGAACACTTTTTATAACTTTCAAGGACATTGACTTATTGCACAAAGCGTTCTTCATTTGATAGAATGCAGTTTCTGCTTGCCCTATTCTGTTCTTTATCTCAGTGAAGCATCTACAATCTGATATTATCCATGTGCCTAGGCATCTGAATTTCTGTATCTGCCCCAAAAATCAGTCCGCTACCGAAATTAATATTTGCTTCTCGTAAGTCTTTAACCTGACCGTGAAGGAGTAGGCGGAGAAAATTGAAATTTGGCACAAGTATAGTATAGCTCATTCAATTTTTAATGGACATATGAATTATGAATTTCCCTCCTTAACTGGTTTTCCGATATGGTGCATGGCACAACATACCCTATTGACCAGATCTGCACATCCAACGGTTTGTCAGAACAATGGAGAAATCAGACGGCAGGACTGTGACAAAATTCTTGATGTCACAGGGGAAAACACCTACAGAAATACACAGGGAGATGGAACCAGTGTTTGAGGAAGTCTGTACTTCGTATACTTCTGTAAAAAAAAAAATGGTGCTTGCAGTTTAAGTGTGGCCGTTCCCAAGTTGCTGATCTGCCAAGATCAGGACGACCGTCCTCAGAGTTCAATGATGCAAATGCTGCAAAAGTGAAGAAAATCATAGATCAGGATAGGAAAATAACAATTGCAGAGATATCAGGTTCAGCAAAACTGAGTAAGAGTACAGTTTATATAATTTTACACAACAGACTGAACATGAGAAAAGCGTGTGCCCACTGGGTCCCTTGCCACGTGAACAGAAACCACTACGGGTTGATTGCTGTGGCCAGTTGCTCAACATGTGGTGGTCGATAAACATGTTGACGACCGTGGTGACGGTTGATGAGACTTGAATTCACCATTATGACACAGAATCCAAAATAGCCGGCATGCAGTGGAAAACCCCGGGATCCCCAACACATGTCAAGCCAAGAGCACACAAATATGCAAGAAGAGTGGTGCTGACTGTTTTTTGGGATGTCAAAGGTGTCATATTGAAAGATTACATGCTTCATGGCAACACGGTTAATGGGCAGTACTATGCAGATCTCCTTATCAAACTAAGAAAGGCTCAGACCAGAAAACGAGGGATAGCGCGTACGCAAATTCTGTCTTTGTTTTAAGACAACGCGCCCTCTCATAAAGCACGTCTTGTGCTGCAAACTGCCAACGATTTGGATATTGAAATTTCTCCACACCCACTATATTCTCCAGATTTGGCTCCATCAGACTTTGTTTTTCTTTTCCCAAATTTAAAAAAAAAAAAAAAACAGCTGAAGGGAAATCGTTTTGACAGTGACACTGGCTTGACTGGTTTAGTTAGAAAAATAGGTTGTTTTATTCTGAAGGTCTTTTCAAGGTCAGCAGAGATGGCAGAAATGCATAAATTCAGGTGGTGGCTACATTGAGAAGGAATAAGCACTGTGCCAAATTTCAATTTTCTCCACCTACTCCTGTATGGTCAGGCTAAAGACTTATGAGATTTACCCATACACCCCGATATCTACTTAGAGAGACAATACATGTGGATGTGCCCAGATGTCAGTGAGGTCCTTTCTAGATATTACGTGACTTCAAAGGTAGAGGTGAGGTAGGTTATTAAACGTGAAATGTTATCTATAGGTAGATTAATACACGTGAAATTGAATCTATCGGTAGGTTAATACACATCATATTGGATCTATCGGAAGCGTTTAAATCACGGATAACATGATGTTTGTGTTATGCTTCGGCAGCAAACTTCTGGCCAGACCAGCGAAAATCATTAGCTACAACAAGGTTATGTTAATGACAAGCTTCGACAATCACAATTAATCACACGTAAGCTGTGAGTCATCTCATGCAACTGTCGACAATCGGCGCTTGTTTTCTCTGTCCACGATATTCTCAGGAGACTTCTCGAAAACTAAATCTCCACTGCTTCCAGCTTCTCAGCTAATTTGTTTAATCATTGTTCGTATTTCGTATACATTCGGAAGAGCAGGCCTCACGCAACTTTTCAGCAAACGGATTGTTGTGCTTGTGATATTATTTCTCACAACTCTGGTGATTGTTTGTGATGATGGCCAACCATACCCCCCCCCCCCAATGCATACCGGCAAGACACATGCTGATGATACGTTTCTACTTTTCATGACTTTGTTTATTTTTGTTAAAGATTCTCTTGATATGGCATTTCTTGCCTGTGTCTGTAATATCTTCCATTGCATGTAATTGTGTAGTCTAGTTTTGCTATGTCATTCTCAGCGTAAGCATTTTTTGAGTAAATTTCGTATTTTGATTGTTAATCAAACATCCAAACATACCCATGTCCGCAGAACGACAGATAATAAACAGCATATTCACACCAACCCTATGCTACCAATCTCAAACCTGGACTTTATCCAAATTACACCTTCGCAAAATCAACACCTGCGAAATGAGATGCCTGAGGAGAGCTGCCAACTTAACAATCCGAGACCGAGTAATAAATGCTACTATCAGACAGACTGTGGGATCAACACCTTGTGCCACATTTATTGAAAGACAGAAGATCAAGTGGTTTTACCATGTCGTTAGAATGCAACATCAGCAACTACCATCACTGGCCTTACATCAAAGATCATCTGCGACGAGACCACGAGGACGTCCAAGAAGAAAATGGATTGTACAACCACACGGAATGACACTATCCAGTGCCGTCCACCGGGCGCTGGAACGCAAATTATTCCACCCCACGACGCTTGACGGCAGAAGTGGATGATGATGATGATGATTTTTAATAATAATTTAATGTTTATTTGCTGTACATACACTTAACTTATAGTAACATGCCCACTCCATATCAGCACACGTGATACCAGAAGACAATTTAGGGTCGCTGGAACGTAATGCCAACCATAGGCATCATCGTGTGCCCTGCCGGCTGTCTTGTATGTCTTTCCTCAGATCTCGGTCCATTTGTGTTCTGGATCACTTGGTCGGCCTCTGCCTTTTCCCACACTGATTTTTCCAGTTGTCACGATGTTCTTCACTGCCTCTCTTCTCATCCCACGACCAAAGATCTCGACCACGACCAACGACCACGACCAATCTCTTTCTTATTGTTGTATATAATATTCTAGTTTCATTTGCCCCATTTCGTGCAATCGTTGTTAGTTACTCTGAAAATCCAAGGCATTCGCAAATTTCTCTCAGCAACCACATCTCCGCTGCCTCTACGTTCTTCCTAATATCTACATTTGCTTTCCAAGATACACTGGCATACAGCACATACAGTTCTGAGATAAATCTCGTCAATGAAGATATCTTTCAACATTGTAATCAGTTCAATATGTTTTACTTTACCAAATAACTATATATAATCTACAAAGCATGAATATATGTCAGTCTGTATTTCTGTTGATCTTTCTATTAGTGTTCATACCCTGCACATTGCATTATGTATTCCTTTTCTTCCTCAAACAATACACTGTTCTTCATCAATTTACATTTTTTTTTAAATTTCTTTTTTTCTCATTATAATTCTGAATAGAAGCTTAGTGACATGGTTTATGAGGTTGATTGTAGGTATATACTCTCTGTTGTAAACATCAATCAATCAATAATGTGCCATGCCGGAAAGCGTGGGCGGTCATGACTCGCCATTTCACTCGATCACCAGTGTCGTGGATCAGCTCAGTGTTCCTGTCTCGTCCTTGCCATCTGGCCAAGCCATCCAGGTATTTTGCTCTCGGTCTTCCTCTTGGTCTGTTCCCCTCGATCTTTCCAGTTGTCACGATGTTCTTCACTGCCTCTCTTCTCATCCCACGACCAAAGACCTCGACCACGACCAACGACAACGACCAATGTTTGTCTTTTTCTTATTGTTGTATATAATGTTCTAATTTCATTTGCCTCTTTCGTGCAATCGTTGTTAGTTACTCTGGAAATGAAAGGTATTAGCGAATTTCTCTCAGTAACCACATCTCCGTTGCCTCTACGTTCTTCCTAATGTCTACATTTGCTTTCCAAGATACACTGGCATACAGTAAATACAGTTCTGAGATAAATCCCGTCAATGAAGATATATTTCAACATTGTAATCAGTTCAATATGTTTTACTTTACCAAATAACTATATATAATCTACAAAGGACAAATATATGTCGGTCTGAGTTTCTGTTGATCTCTCTATTAGTGTTCATAATATGCACATTGCATTATGTATTCCTTTTCTTCCACAAACAACACACTATTTTTCATCAATTTACATTTATATTTTATTTCTTGTTTTTCTCATTATAATTCGGAATAGAAGCTTAGTGACATGGTTTATGAGGTTGAATGTAGGTATATACTCTCTGTTGTAAACATCAGCATTTATAATACATTTTCTGCTCCAGATTCCCCCAGTACTTTAATTCTTCAATTGCGATTCCATCTGGTTCGACTGTTTTTATTTTCTTCATATGTTTGATAGCGGCAGCTACATTTTCTATTAGAATAAAGGGATCTTCTATGTTACTTTCATCTGTTAATTATACCTTTCTCCATAATATAATTCTCGTATATACTCATTACATATATTGAATGGCCTTTATAGGACGTTGCGATTAACCCCCAGCCCCAGTATTCGTTTGTCATTGTATTCTGAACGATGTTTTGGCTCCCATACACGTATATGATGACCATTTCTAAGTGATTGCAACAGATGTTAATTTTAATGCAACAAAATATGTAAGTATCTATGAATGTATTACATCATATTCATTAGAATCACAATCACTGTTAATCAAATCCTAATCATCATCATCATCATCATTATCAAAATTCAATGTCGTCTTTGTATTTCAGATGATTGTAATAAATCTCTAGCAATGTCTATTTTTTAGGTTCATTCTGCTAGTCTATATCCTGATCACAATGGGATGTTGCTTGACCTAGTATATCTGTAACGCCATTTAGTTTTTGTTCAACTCAGTGTATAGTTATTATGTATTTATTCAGGAGGAATGCAATTGGGAGGGTACACGTCTTACCCTAGTGCGAGGAAATGCAATATAAAGACTAAATGTCGTGGCAGGACACTAAGCCTTGGTCGGCAACTGGTCTAGGATGGAAGATCCGATAGACGGACAGTTAAATTATAGCTTTGCTGATCATACAGCTTCTGTAGCTTGTCTTGTTCCAGACGTATTGATTTCATCTTTCCACTAGAGTAAACTAGACAGGCCGAGAGAGGGATCATGCTGCATGGGCAAGACATGGTTTCTAAATTTAGCCCAGTCTTTATGTTATGGAGAGGTAAAACTCCATTTAACAAATTATCGTCTTTCAAGACGGCAAGGTGCCACTCAGTCAGTCATATATGTCTGGAAAATATGTCTACGTTTACGTTATACATCCCAGAGTCACTACAAGCCAAGCCTGACCTCTCGTCTTCTGGGTATCACCGACTATGGAATGTTACCATACCTGATATATGCTTGGCTAGATTAAACATTAAGCAAAGAAAGAACGCGATTAGTGAGGACAGCACGAGAAAGTGAGCAACACAGAAATTGTCCATTGCCGGATTATTCAATTATGTTTATATTTCAGAACTGTACACGGTGTAGATCAACCAGGTTCCGTAAACAGGGGACCCCACAATAAAGCTGTTCAATTATAACGTACACACACAATCAATCCTTGTTTTATATTTACCTGCAAGATTTGTTTTATTTTAAAAAATAAAATGCCATTTGAATGTGTTCCATTGAGAGAGAGAGAGAGAGAGAGAGAGAGAGAGAGAGAGAGAGAGAGAGAGAGAGAGAGAGAGAGAGAGAGAGCGCTCGACAGAGACACAGAGAGAGAGAGATTGATGTGTGTAAGAGGGACATGATTCATACAGGCATTGAAAATGCGCATTGAGAGCAAGTCGCCGCTGAACGTGTTGCTTGGGGGGGGGGGGGGATATCAGAAATGGAATAAAGACAAAGGAGAAAATGATTGCAGATAAGTCACACACCGAGTGTGCGAAACGTAAGATGTTGCATGATGGTGGAAATGACCGTGTGTTCACATGCATCCATTGTGTACGAACATTTACAGGGACAATTGGCCTTATCAGTCACATTCGATACCGTCATGGGTTGTAGTTATTATGCCTTTTTGAAGCACAAACAACCTATCGTCACTCAAGACGGCAAGATGTCAATGATGATTATGAATTATATATATATATATATATATATATATATATATATATATATATATATATATATATATATATATATATACATACATATATATATATATATATATATATATTCTGAGCCGGCTGCTCAGAAAGCAATGGCAAACTACTGAGCGTAATCTTGCCAAGAAGTCAACAATCAGCTGAAAGATGCTGATGTTTACAGCAATGTCCTGTAAAGGATATGCGAACTATATATATATATATATATATATATATATATATATATATATATATATATATATATATATATATATATATATGTGTGTATAGACACACAATCTTCCTACCATCTCTATGCTACCAATGCCAAACCTGGACAATGACTGAAAAAGAGAAAATAAAAATCACAACAACAGAAATAAGATTCCTGAGAAGAATACTCATAAGATCAGAAATGAAGAAAACAGGAATAAAGTGTAGATTAAAGGAGCACTAGCTTTTATTAGAAAACAGCAAGTCAAATGGTTTGGCCACGCAAGTAGGTTACCATCCAACAGCATACCACAAACTATGATGTACAGACCAGATAGAAACAGAGGAAGAGGCCGACAGTGACGAAATAGGCCACTCTCAGTTCTGCTGGGTTGTATCATGTCACTCTTCCACATCCGACCATCACAATATATACACAAAATCATATTTTGTAAATATTTTAAACTGATATAATCCCTATATATCTTTGATTAGTTGCAAGAACTGCCGGAAATAGATATAGTTAGGGAAACTTCCGATGTATCTACTGTTTCTCTACATCTTTTCGTGCACTATAGATGAACGTTCTGGGCGTAACGTAGGTGTTGTCATGGATTCGTAAATAGTGGTTGCTCATGAATCGTCCGGAAAGGCAGTTCAAGTTTAGATCTTGTTTCTCACCAAGTTTCTAATACGTTGATCAATCCTGTTCGGATGATTTGTTTAGGGGGAGAAGTAAGCCGATAGGATACTATAATTTCCTGTTTCCTTTGGCCTTGAGAAGGAAGGTATATGAGGAAAAAGGGTGTCCCTGTTTCAATAGTGAGTGCCACGAGTAACGGTCCAATAGATAGGTTGCCAATTCTCTGGGCAATGAATGAATCACCAAAAAAACACAAGAAGTAGATTGTGAGCTTTACTGAAACACGTTGCGACCAAAGCCTTCGTCATCACAGGACAAACAAAAACAAACCGACACAAAACTACATAACACACATTACATGACAATATTAAACTAATTAAAGGTACTTATCTGAATCTGTATCCTTGCTAGGAGAGACTGACACGCTTTGGACTGTCAGTGGATTGTATAGACCGGATGTTTTGTAAACGGGTCAAAGGTCAAGCGGGATGGGAGTGGGGATGGAGAAGCGCCCATGTGAGCGGAAAAGTACAAATTGGGACCGGCAAAATGTCGCGGACGCAGTTCAGAATTGGCAATTCTCGTTAAGCGTTCGAAATACAGCTGCGGAAGATTACATTGTGTAGGTCCTCACAGAGGGGCATGAGATGCGGTCGTTCAGAAGACGATAGCAAAACACCAAACGCAATACTGCCAAGAAAGTTGACTGCGACGTCCTGCAAGGGATCTGCAAATACCTTGATAGTGGACTGTCAACTAGGGGGTGGGAGGGGTGGGGTTGGGAGTTAAATGAAACTGTGTTGGACATTGAGGCCGAGAGGGGAGAGTGTGCCCAACTGGAAGATGAGACGGTGTTCCAATGTCTTCCGATCCCGTTCTTGGGATGCGCATGATTTGATGGCCGTGACCTGTATGTCGGCCACGCCACAGTGGTTAGGACTGATGAAATGCAGTTCTTACAATATTCTTCCCAGTTGTGTGTGTGTGTGTGTGTTTTTTTTTTTTTTTCTTTATTAAAGTGTGTGTGTTAAATTTCTAAGTAAGTCTGTCTTTTTTGACGAAGATAGGAGAATGTGCCGTATTTTTGTATCAGTGATTGACACTCCCCTAGGTGTGGTCATTGATTAGATTGAACGAGTGGAAACTCACTAAGAGTCGAATACTCCAGAGCTCGGGGTTTAACAGAGATCCTATCTCATTGGATCCTGTTATACCGACAACGTAAACGCTGGGCGAAGGGAACAGCAGAGTCCAAGGGAATATTGATACATAAAGCCCAAAATCGGGCACTCTCACGATGTTTATACTTAACCACGACACCGCAAGGTACAAATGGAACATGATGAGATGAGATTATACAGACAGACAGACAGACAGACAGACAGACAGGAACGTATGTAGGTAGGAAGGTAGGTAGGTAGTTAGGTAGGTAGGTAGATAGATAGATAGATAGATAGATAGATAGATAGATAGATAGATAGATAGATAGATAGATAGATAGATAGATAGATAGATAGATAGATAGATAGATAGATAGATAGATAGATAGATAGATAGATAGATAGATAGATAGATATAACTTTATTTTCAAAGGGTTAAGAATTGGGCACGCAGGCCCGTCTAACTTTCTACCCTTCTATCACTCTCTTTCATACATTATTTCATTCACACATCATTCAAGGCTAACAGAGAGCAGCAACAATATAAAAGATATGCATTATAAAGGTATGGGCAAAATGCGAACATCAAAACTACACGACACAGTAATATTAGATAATGGTCTGACACTTGTTATTAGCCATGTGGAATATATTGGCCTACCAAAAGGGGACTGGCTGTTATACTAGGGTTTTGTTATTATTATTATTATTATTAACTCTATTATTAAGGGGGAAGGTAATCCGTACTGAGATAGTGTTCGAATAATTTGCGATTACATGAATAGGGATTGGTGATGTATTTGATTTTGTGTGGAAGATTGTTCCACAGCTGAGCTGCAGAGTACGTTAAGCTTGTTTTGTATAAGTCAATCCTGGCTTCGGAATATGTAATATATTTAAACGTGTACTGTGTCTAGCATTATATTTAAACAATGGCCAAAGGTAATTTGGGGCATTCCGAAGCAGGATTTTGTGAATTAGTTTAGCTTTATTGAAAAGCAGGCGTTTGCGGAGTGGTAGTAACAGAAGGCGTTTATACAAATTAGGATTGTCAGATAAATGTTTGCTATAATTTAGACTCATGGCCCATTTCTGGAGTGAGTAAAGTCTCTTGGTGTTTGAATTAGAACAACCGTCCCAGATTGTATAGCAGTAGTCACAGTGTTTCTGTATATGAGAAGTATAGAATAGTTTCCTTGTTTCAAGGAAGTTTTCAATTTTGGCGAGTTCGTAGACTTTTGTTCGCTGTTTGTTTAATGAGCGCTTGAACGTGGCAATTAAAAGTTAGGTTTCTATCAATGATTAGGCCTAATGTTTTGTGCTCAATTACACTTTCTACTGGCATGCTATCGATGTGAAGTTGAAGTGATGTGTGTGAACTTAGAGTTTGAAATCTTTGTCTGGTTGTTAATAACATTGATTTTGTTTTAGTGATGTTAATTTGCATACGATTTGAATAGCTCCACCTAACTACATTATTTAATTCTTGTTGTAAAGACGACTCCAGTAAAATACAGTTTTCAGCGTTTGTGTACACTGTACAGTCGTCTGCAAATAGATCGCAGACCGACGAAAGATGCAAAGGTAGATCGTTAATATATATGGCAAATAATAGAGGGCCAAGAATAGAGCCTTCCGGTACTCCAATATTGAAGGTAGTGGTTTGAGACAGAGATTTATTATGTAATACTACTTGCTTTCTGTTTGATAGAAAAGATGATATTAGAGTGACTACATTAGGGCCAATTTTCATTGTCTCCAGTTTTTTAATTAAAATAACATGGTCTATCATACCAATGCTTTCTTGAAATCAATAAACACAGTTCCACATAGACTGTTGTTGTTTATATTCTGGTGCCAATTTTCTATCATGTTTGTTAGGGCCGTATGGCAATAATATTTGGGTCGAAATCCTGATTGGCTGTCGGAAACGGGAGCTTATATGACTACTTATATGAATTAAATTAGATGCTCCCCATCAGGGTCTGGGCGAAGCCGGGCCGGGTCAGACAGACAGATAGACAGACAGACAAACAGACAGACAAACAAACAGACAGACAGATAGATAGTCGGGAACGGGAGCTTATATGACAACTTATATGAATTAAATGAGATGCTCCCCACCAGGAATTGGGCGAAGCCGGGCCGGGTCAGACAGACAGACAGACAGACAGACAAGCAGACAGACAGACAGACAGACAGATAGATAGATAGATAGATAGATAGATAGATAGATAGATAGATAGATAGATAGATAGATAGATAGATAGATAGATAGATAGATCGATAGATAGATATATAGATAGATAGATAGATGGATAGATAGATAGATAGATAGATAGATAGATAGATAGATAGATAGATAGATAGATAGATAGATAGATACATAGATAGATACATAGATAGATACATAGATAGATAGATAGATCCCCGCCAGAGCCTTGGCGAAGCCGGGCCGGGCAGCTAGTATATATATATATATATATATATATATATATATATATATATATATATATATATATATATATATATATATATATATATTCATGCATATATACTACCCGATTCTGTTTTTGGAAGGAGAGGAGACCTGATTGAACCTGGTCTCTCTTCTGTCAGGCCGCGCCTGGATCGGTGTCGTCTAGCACGGACTTGGCCTCCCACTTGTACCGGTCGGGTCGTCAGAACCTAAATGACTTCCGAAACATATGCAAACAAGATTCAATTGGTCCCACTACCTTGTATCATTCCACAAAATTATATCCACTGGATCCACACTTTAGTCTCCTAGCCACCCACCAGAGAACTCTTCCCCCTCCCTGTCAGAGGTTCCCACTAGGTTCGTACCCAGATTGAGTGTGATGTATGCACCGTGTTACCAACCCCTGTTAGCAATGAGATATATAGTTAGTTAGTTAGTTAGTTAGTTAGATAGTTAGTTAGTTAGTTAGTTAGTTAGTTAGTTAGTTAGTTAGTTAGTTAGTTAGTTAGTTAGTTAGTTAGTTAGTTAGTTAGTTAGTTAGTTAGTTAGTTAGTCGACAGATCATCCTCGTTGCACATCGAACCATTCAGTCTATAAGTGCTCGGATCCCCTCATTAGCAAATCCCGCAGCATGTAGCGGCTAACGACACCAGTTCTGTGTTGATTTATCAATATTCTTTGGCTTCCTGCGTAGTGTTCTTGTTTGGCCACCCCTCTTTTAATTTGCTGTTCTCGCAGTCTGGCCATGGTTGTAGATTCACAGTCATCACTTGGTTCTCGCAAAAGTCCTACTTCTCGTAGAGCATTTAGAACGTCTGCCTGGTCCATGGCGCGTCCGCCCTCCACAGTAGCATAACCTGTGAGCTTGTCAGCTTGCTCATTTCCTTGTACTCCCACATGCCCGGACATGAAGATGAAACTAATCTTTGCCAGCCGAGACCGCTCCAGAGACAGCAACCATTCTCTTCGGATCTACCCCATCTCTATCCTCTTGAGCATACTCATTGAGTCGCTAAGGAAACATGCCCTAGTGAATGTCTGTGTCTAGAGCCATGTTATTGCTTTACGTACTGCCATGACTTCCATAGTCAGGCTACTTGTGGTCTCAGCAAATGCACCAGAGTCCTTCTTCACAATTCTCCCTCCAGCCTGAGCCGTAAAGACCTATGAGCTTCTCACATGTCGGACGACCGACCTATCTGTGTAAATGACAGCATCACCGTTTAGCGAATTTTCGAAAATCAACGATGGTACTTCCGCCTCCACAGCAGCCGGACTTTCTTGTCTGCACTTTTCTGTCTAGTTGGACGTACAGAAATATGTTGGAACTTGTAACCACTCCTCGCCAGATTCTAAGTCCTCAAGTGAACACACCTGTTGAAGAATGTCTTCGGCTTGATCCATTCACGACCGTCCTATTTTTAACCTGCTGCGCTTCACCTTCATAATTTCACTGTGCAGTAGATGTTGTGTGTTTGCGTTACCTCTGAGGTAGGCGCGTGCTCTGCAAATTTGTATTCTGTCATTAATGGTTGGAAAATCAAGAAGGTAGGCTCTGCATGCTGTATCTCTTGTACATCCAAGAATAATGCCCATAGCTTCATTCTGTATCCTTTCCGTCCTTTCTATCTGCTTACGGCTGAGTCAGGATTGCCATTTTTTTTTTAGCATATCCTTTACAGGACTTAGCTGTCAAAACCAGCATCTTTCAGCTGTATGTTGATCTCTTGGCAAGATTACGCTCAGTAGTTTGCCATTGCTTTCTGAGCGGCCGGCTCAGTATCCCGCAAGTCACGAGCGGGGGTCGAACCGCCTCAGCTCTCGCTCCGCTACGAGACTCTGCGTGATAAACTTGATTACAGAGAGAAAGTGTTGTAACCCCACAGCCAGAGAGACCGGCAGGATTGCCATTGCATACTCAAAATCAGACATGACCAGCCACTCGTATAGAAGACATAGATGGCGCTGCTCACAGTTTGCTGCCGCCATCACCTGCATCGCAGCCAAACCCCGCTTGGCCTTTTGTTATCACCTGGTCTATGTGCTCATTCTAAGCAAGGCTTCGATCAAAACGTATCGCCAGGCAATTCATTGCCTGCGTTCTTTCCACCGTCTCTGAACACAGATTAACAGTTGGTGTTGGACTATTGACAATATGATTATTCAACGAGAACCATGCCACTATTGCCTTTCTTGGGTTGACCATCGCCCCAGCTTCAACACACTAAGTACTTATGCGATTGATTCTGTTTGTAGTTCCACAGTAACCTGATTCCTATCCTTCCCCTGACGTTACACTAAACCATCGTCGGCATATGACTGTGTTCTCCGGTCCATTGATCTGCTCGCTGGTGATTCTCACGGTGTAGGTGTTGAACTGTACCGGAGATAATGGTGATCCATGTGGTAGGCCAGGATATATTGTTGTTGGTTCCGAAGTCCAACTGCCACATCTAAAAACTACTTTCCGTTGGAAGAGGGCTGCAGCGATCCAACTAAGGAGGAATGGACTTATATTGAGTTCAAGAAGCTGATGCATTAAAAAATCCAACGGTACTCTGTTGTACGCGTCCTCAAGATCAATCGCTGCAGCACAGGTTTCAATACCTGAGTGGAATCATTCATATTCATCATGGGCAAACACTGCTGCATTGGTACAGGTTTCTCTTTTTGGACGGTACCCACCCAGGGTAGGTGGGAAAACACCTTGCCTCTCTAGCTGGCTTGATATATTTCTGGCAATTAACGTCTCCAGCAGCTTGCCTATTGTATTCTTCTTGGTTATAACTCGATATCCCTGAATTTTTGTGTAGTCTTTGCCAGGCTTCGGCAAGGGAATCAGATAGCTGTGTAACCACTCCTCCTTGATGCTAGCACTCTCTATACTGTTGTTGTACATGTCTGCTAGTTTCTCTAGCGCGTTGTAGGTACACCTATTGGTGTCGTCATATCTTATGTCATCTGGCCCTGGAGCGCTGTTTTTTTTTGTAGTCAAAGCACAACCTTGATTTCTTTCACTGTCACGGTGTCTTCATCCGAAATGTTCTGGGCCTTGCACCTGTCTGAGGTGACCTCCTTGGCAAGATTTCGGCCTATCATTTCTATCTGGTTGCTCTGCTATAGATAGCGTTCAAAGAGGGCTTTTCCCTTGTCCTCGTCAGTCCTCTGCCAGGTGAGGTCAGCACCTTGGAAGTCAGAAATGCTCTTATTCTTGACTACACCACTCATGCTTTTATGTAGTCGCCAGAACAATTTCAGTGACTTGTCTGTGCTTACTCTTTGACATACCTCTGCCTATTTTTCACTTTTAACCACCTTGACCATTTTTTTTACATAGCTTACTTGTGTGTGTATCTCTCTTTCTAAGTGCATGCAGGGACTAGGATGGCCAGTTCTGTTCTCCTTTGCATTTGCCATCTCCTTACAGCACTACGCTTATCCACCCAAGCCTTCTCCACCTCGAAATTCCACCTAGGTGGCTGCTTCCAGCATTTTTTCCTGCGCTGAAGCTTTCTGCGCTTGTCACGTTTTATTTTACTCACCACATCTCGTCCTGTACTGTTATACTGGAAAGTCTTGACCGTTAACTTGTGCTGCCTGGTTCTGTCTTTCTCCACCAATATGCTGCAAGGGTGGTGGTCGCTGCCTTGGTGCCCTAGGACACCCCATCTACACACTGTAATGAGTGAAGGAGAAACCAGCGCCAGGTCAATAGCACTGTCCTCATCATCTGGACGGCTTGCTGTCCTGGTGACACAGCCACTGTTGAAACAGAGCAGGTCAATGGTTTCAAGTGCAGTCACGGGAACCTCCCCTTGTGTGTTGCAGGAAATGTTTCCCCATGATCTGCCTTTAGCGTTGAAATCGCCACAGAAAATAACATTTCTCTCGTGACCTAATATGTAACTTAAGCACTGCCACTTCTGGGAATCCATACTCGCGTTGCGGGCATAAACATTAACCAACACAAATGGTAAATCGGATTGAACTCTTACCGCCTGTATTTGTATATCGTCACTGTCCCAACTGGACATGTCTAGCTCTGACGCCACAATGCTGTCGCGAATGAGAATCGCCATTCCCAGATGTCGTTTGTTGTAGAAACATTTGAAGCCGGCAATTCGGAGTAGCTGATCACCCTATGTATATATATATATATATATATATATATATATATATATATATATATATATATATATATATATATATATATATATAAACACATCCGCTCTGTCATCCCTTTTCCCTCGGTATTGCTCAGCGTTAGAACGGGTAAGCTGGTCCTCTGGGATCAGCATAGCAACTATGGACAACGCTTTCGGCGCCTTTGTCAAAGGCCTCTTTTGGCTGTTTGGGATTTGTTTGGCCAACCTCCTACTCCATGGTGGTTTGCACTTAGCGGTTATTACGGATAACCAGTATAACAGACTATTGAATATCAGGGTTGATAGTTTTCACGGAACTACTACCAGTTCCTTGTCCTTCTTATGAGATATACAAGAAGATACACACCTTCGACCGACGCTCGCTTATGAGTTACAGCCGCATAGCCCCGGTAGTACCTCGCTTAATCAATACATCAATAATTCACACATTGCAATTTTCGTTACATCCTTGTTTAATTATATACTTTTATTGTATTTATAAGTACAGTGACTGGTAAAATATTCACAATCTAAAAGCAGTCACATTGGACGTTTCAGTACTTCCACTTGGCTATTGCAGCTTGAAACATGTTAACCACGATAGTGGCGTGTTTACATATTACTCTCATTGCCATTGTTAGCTAATTATATAATGCCCATCCGTTCTTTTAGTGTTTCATGTGGGCTAGACTCATGCACCCAAACAGTCATGTACTTATTGTTTACTCCAATTAACTCTATGAATATGTTCGATGTTTTTGATATTGTCTTGCTGAAAGTCTTCAACAGATCGAGTCAGAAACATTTTAATGAACGACGACAGTTGCAATCTAAATGTCAGTCATTGTGAAATCCATGCCGGGGAAACACTATTATCTTAAAACAACAACATTAGGTTAACAGTTACAGTGGCAGTCCTAGTGAACTCAAACACAGATAATGGACGGGAATCGTTTGCAAATACCAGAACCAGTGGAAGTAAACAGTCCATTTTATAAATGCATTGCCAATTCAGAACCACAGAAAATGTTGCAGCGAAGACTGAGATGAGGACTCAAAGACAAAATATTTTATATAGCGTTTGTGCAAGACCAAACAAGGAAATAGTCGCGACATTATAATTATATGAATAAAAATAGTTCTTGTGATTTATCAGCTGTAAAATTATTACTTCTACGGTGGGAGTGACATTTTCAATTCTTCATTAACAATGATCGTAAAGAATTATTGTTATACCAAGGTAACTTATAGAATATGGAAGTAACTTTTAGAAGTAGCTTTTAAAATAAGGTTAAATAATGTTTATTTAACATAATTTCACTTTCTTAGTTAGCATTCACACCTCCACGTCCATGTCTTTAACAGAAGCAGTGGTTAGTTCCAGGTTCATGGCATTTCTGTACAGTGTTTGATGACATGAAGTTGACTGACTCATATCTGTATTTCTTGATTGGTTATGAGTTGGACTGGCCTAGAGAAGGTGACCGACAATCGTGTGACTATGGCCTTTCACACAAAGCTCTGATAAACCCATCTTGAGGTTGCGATATAGTTTAGTTTAGTCGATGGATCAACATCACGACACACGGGTGTAACCCATAAGTGCTCCGTTCTCCTCCTAACTCAAACCTGAGTTTGGAAAAACTCAGCTCAGTGCACTAACTCCGTAGCACCGGCGAGGATCTTGAAATACTTTGGGTAGATTTTTAACTCGACATTTTGCCCGGGCAGCGCCGTTAGGCTACTATTTTGCGATTTCCAACTGCCAAGGGAGTTTTTACGTGCGCAGCAATACACATGGGCGTCCGATCTCACTACCCAGCGACCAGGGAAAATTTTATTACTAGAAGTCCACGTGAACAAATCCCAGTACTCACCGGGGCTTGAAACCCGGACCTCCAGAACTCGAGGCGGACACCATACCTCGAGATCACGCAGCCCCCTCGCGATATAGTTTGGCGTAGGTTTGGGTGGATGGCAGTGACGTTTGAAGAATGGATATCCAGCCGGCATCATAATGCGTCGCTGCCAGAGAAATAAACCTGCTCACTACATAATTACATGTCCCCAAACTTCAAGTGTCTCTTCAGCTAACCCAGAGGTGGGCAAACGTTTTGTGTATAGGGCCGCATTGACAAATGTAAAGTTATTGGCGGGCCGCATATATACATATATATATATATATATATATATATATATATATATATATATATATATATATATATATATATATATATATATATATATAAGTAAAATAAAATTACAATAATTAGTTATTTATACTGCTTAATCTTATATATAAATTAGGATCTCCGTCTGTCTGTCTGTATGTCTGTATGTCCGTCTGTCCTTTGTGCGCTCGCGAACGGCCCATCCGATTGAGATGAAATTTTCTACACGCCTTTCTTTCATTCCAGTGCAGCCCACTGTCATATTTTTTTAAAGTGAAATCGCATGCTTACCCAGTATTATTTCATTTTTCACTTTTCATCATAATTTCATATATCTCAGGGGACCTAACTCTATAAAAGTTATTTCAAGGGGCATAACTTTTCTGTATAACTTATAGTCATATTGTGGCATCGTTTTCAAAGATTTATAAACTCTTTGTCCATAGTTATATACCGGCATATTCAACTTCCGGTGTGATGGAGACGTGATGACTCGCTGTCTTGGGGGAGAAGCTGTTCAGTGTTTTTCTGTGGATTCCTTATGGAAATTCCCGTGAAATTCGTGTGGATAGTGTTTTTCCTTTGGATTATGTGATGTTATTTCGTGTTCGTTAATTGGAAGTGTTCAAAAGAAGCCACGGAAGGCAGGTGGTGGATGAAATTATGAGGGCAGCCGACAGATATTTGTTGGTTATGGTCTCGAGTTTCGCGACGGCAAGCTTTCTCTCTTTCGAGAGACACTGATTGCGGTCATCCGGCCAGTATGGTCACTGCCATAGAGGAAAGCAACGGCAAACTACCTCTTTGAAATTGCCTAGTTTATTATGATTCGCTTAAAGACTGATCATCGCAAGACAAGGACAGAGACATTAAAATTAGGAACATGGAACGTTAGGACGCTAAACAACGACGGAAAATTAGAGAACATAACACAAGAAATTCAAAGAGAAAAAATTAATATATTAGGTATGTGCGAAACGAGATGGACAGGAGCAGGCATCAAGATACATAAAGATTTTAAGATTATTTATTCTGGAGGTGAGGATCGGCATGGGGGAGTGGCAATAGTTTTGGACCGGAAAACATCAACGTCTGTTCAGGGATATTGGGCCGTGTCGGACAGAGTACTACTAGTTAAATTGAGTGGCAGACCTTTTAACATAAATATTATTCAAGTATATGCCCCAACAGGAGAGTCCAGTGAAGATAGTGTAGAGGAATTTTATAATGACATAGAGTCTGCCTTAAAGAAATGTAAAAATTCAGAAATAAACATTATAATAGGGGACTTCAATGCAAAAGTAGGAAATCAAGGGGATAGATACACAGTAGGAAACTATGGTTTAGGAGAGAGAAATGAAAGAGGATACAGACTAGTAGAGTGGGCAAAAGAACAGGAAATGATTGTAGGAAACACCTGGTTCAAGCAACACCCTAGAAGATTATGGACCTGGAGGAGTCCTGATAGCAGGATTAGAAACCAGACTGACTACATTCTCATTAGCAGAAGATTTAGAAACGCCCTAACAGTAGCAAAAACAGTTCCCAGTGCTGACTGTTATAGTGACCACAGATTACTCACAGGAACATTGAGGATAAAGTTGAAGAAAGTCAAGTATACAACAGGGAACACTAAATATGATTTGTGTACATTGAGTAATGACAAGGAAATACAAAACAAATTCAACATAGAAGTACAGAACAGATTTGAAATATTGTCTGATCTAGAGATCCTATTCCAGGATGTGGATGATCAATGGGAAATGTTAAAGAATTCAATCAATATGGCTGCAGAAACAACTATTCCAAAATTAAAGAAGGTGGGTCGTAAGAAATGGATGACTGAGGAAATTTTACACTTAATGGAAACAAGAAGACTCAACAAAAATAATCCTGCCAAATATGAAGAAATTCACAGACAAGTCAGAATATTATGTAGGAAGGCAAAAGAATCATGGCTTGAGGAAAAGTGCTTAGAAATTGAAAAACAACACAACAGTCAAAATACCAAATTAGTGCACAAAAGGATTCAGGAACTTACTAATAAAAGAACAAGTACATCAACAGGCTGTCTAAGAACTAAAGATGGCAAAATCATAATAGAAAAAGATCAGATTCTACATGTATGGACAGATTATGTGAAAGACCTGTATAATGATAACAGAGAGGAACAGTATTCTATTAGATTTAATAATGAAGGACCAGCAATTTTAAAGATGGAGGTTCAAAATGTTCTTAAGCATATGAAAGCTGGCAAGGCCCCCGGTGCAGATAACATCACAATAGAAATGATTAAAGCTTTAGAAGAATTTGGACTAGAGCAAGTCACTAGACTGCTGAACACTTTATATGATACTGGAGATATACCTTCTGAATTATGTAATTCTGTATTTATTGCAATCCCAAAGAAATCAGGAACCTTAGAATGTGATCAACATAGAACAATTAGTATAATGAGTCACATCACAAAGATTTTGTTACGAATTATCATGCAAAGAGTGAGGAAGAAAATACAACCTGAAATAGGGGAAGAACAATGTGGTTTTGTAGAAGGAAAGGGTACAGTAAATGCTGTGTATATGCTGCGAACAGTTATTGAACGTGCTTTAGAAGTAAACAAGGATATACATCTTTGCTTTATTGACTACACAAAGGCTTTTGATAGAGTAAGACATGTCAACATTGTGGATATGCTTGCAGATCTACAAATTGATGGGAAAGACATTAGACTTATAAAAAACATATATTGGAAACAACAAGCTGCCATAAGAATTGATAATGAAGTAGGACAATACCAACCTATTAAGAGAGGTGTTAGGCAGGGATGTGTAATGTCTCCAGATCTTTTTTCCTTATACAGTGAAAATATTTTCAGAAATGTAGAAGACCTAAATGGAATCAGCATTGGAGGACGAAACATAAATAACATTAGATATGCAGATGATACAGTATTGATTGCGGACAATGCACAGGATCTGCAACAATTAGTAGACGCTGTGGTTGTACACAGTGAGCAGCTGGGGTTGGAATTAAATTGTAGGAAGACACAGGTTATGGTCGTCACTAGGAAGAACGAAGTACCACAATGTAATATACAAGTAAATGGGAATATTCTTCAACAAGTGAATCGGTTCAATTATCTCGGAACAGTCATAACATCTGATGGCAGATGCCTTGAAGAGATTAGAACAAGAATCGCCATTGCGAAAGTAGCCTTTAGCAAGATGAAAAACATTCTGACCAATAAATTGATGTCAATTGAAACGAGAAAAAGAGTGTTGAGGGGATACATAGAGCCTGTTCTTTTGTATGGATGTGAAACTTGGACAATGTGTAGTCAAGCTGAAAAACATCTGATGGCTGCAGAAATGTGGTTTCTGAGGAAAATGCAAAGAATACCATGGACAGATAGAAAAACCAATGACCAAGTACTACAAGAGACAAATGAAAATCGTAGATTGATTAGAGAAATTAGACGTAGACAGTCAAAATTTTTTGGACATGTTATGAGAAGAAATGGACTGGAGAACTTGGTGACAGCTGGCAAGATCGAGGGGAACAGACCAAGAGGAAGACCGAGAGGAAAATACCTGGATGGCTTGGCCACATGGCATGGACGAGACAGGAACACTGAGCTGATCCACGACTCTGGTGATCGAGTGAAATGGCGAATCATGACCGCCCACGCTTTCCGGCATGGCACATGATTGATTGATTGATATGAGTTATAATAAATAATGATACAATCTGTAAGGCATTTTCAAAGTTTTCATAAAAATAATGCACAATGCATAACATTGTAACTCATCTTTTTTTGCTTAAGAAGTTACTGTAGTCATGCAGGTGATTAGAAAGGGTTTTCATTAAAAATAATGGATGGTGTGTAGAAGGGCATTTTTTTAAGTTACTTTTTTTGTTGTATGAATTTAATGAGACGCTACACTCCAGGAGCTGGGCGAAGTCACGCCGGGTCAGATAGATAGACAGACCCACCTTTTCGCTGCAGTTGTCTACTCCTCCTTTTCCTTCTTCTGCTGATGCTGCTGCCGCCGCTCCATTTACCCAAGTTAATTGTTGGGGGAAGATGTAAAGATCTTTCAAGTGCTCTTTCAAATGCTTTTTGTAAGTTGGTCTTCGTTTATCTAAGGTTGTTCTAACTGCAACCAATAAATGATTAGACAGACAGGCAGACAGACAGACAGAGAGGGAGGGACGGACAGACAGACAGACAGACAGACAGACAGACAGACAGATAGTCGGTAACGGGAACGGGAACTTATATGACTACTTATATGAATTAAATGAGATGCTCCCCACCAAGGACTGGGCGATGCCGGGTCAGACAGACAGACAGACAGACAGACAGACAGACAGATAGTCGGTAATGGGAACGGGAGCTTATATGACTAATTATATGAATTAAATGAGATGCTCCACACCAAGGACTGGGCGAAGCCGGGCCGGGTCAGCTAGTAACCTATAAATAATTAATAATTACTTATTGTGATAGGTTGCTGTAAACAAAATGGACATATATATATATATATATATATATATATATATATATATATATATATATATATATATATATATATATATAATGTCCATTTTGTTTACAGCAACCTATCACAATAAGTAATTATTAATTATTTATAGGTTATTAAGCAGTATAAATAACTAATTATTGCAATTTTATTTTACTTATACACTTATACATTATATTTGACAACACGGACAAAATCTTTTACTAATTTGTTAACAAGATTTTACAACTTGTTATTATAACAAATATTCTTTATTATCTATCAATGGCTTTAATTTAGACACAAACCGACTACATTGTCACTGTAATTGTAGATTTCTAATGAGATGTATGTAACTGCTTGCACTTTTTGACAATATTCTTTAAATCTGGAGCAAGTTTACTTGTTGAAATTAGCATGGCACCATGCAAGTTGCAGTCGACAATAAAGATCTATTCTTAGATTTGTTGATCTTCAAGCAAGAGAATGCTTGTTCGCAATCCAAACAATGATAAAAGTTTAGCTACAAAGTTTTGCAAGTTGGGAAAGGATTCTTGTGATAAAGATCCATAGAAATCCAGCAATCCATCTGACTTGAATTTCTCTTTTAAGTCATAATCTGCTTGTAAGTCAAGCAGCTCCAACTGTATGTCCTCTGTGGCTGTATCAGCTTCTGCACTAAAAAGGGAACAGAGAATATTGAAATGTGGCTCTAAGTTCTTGAAATCTTGGAATCTCCGTCCAAATTCTTCAGTCAATGCATCTAATTGGGCTTTGTACTTTTCAGTCATTTCACCAGAAATGGTTTCTTATTTCAGCAAAGGCAAGTGACAACATCTTTTTTTCACTTGCTTGTCTGGAGAACAGTGAGAGTTTTGCCTGAAATGATTGTGCATGTACATACAAATCATGTGCAAACACATAATTGCCCTGAAAGTTTGACATTCAATTCATTTAACTTTTCCATAATTTCAAAGGCAAAAAACATAAAGTCTAACTTCCACTCTTTATTGACAATGTTAGTATTAAAGTCACATTCAATGCCCTTCATCTCTAGGAACATCACTATTTCTTCTCTGAGTTCTCACACTCGCCCCAACACCTTGCCGAGACTCAGCCATCGAACACTGGTGTGTTACAGGACATCGGAATGTTCAGGTTTCAAATCATCAAGTATGCCTTGAACTGTCTGTGATTAAGTCCTCTTGATCTGATGAGGTTAATGACACTGACAACTGGGTCAATAACACGCTTGATATTCAAAACAGTTTACACAGACTTTCTTGATGAATGACACAGTGAAGTGGTAATAATGTGTTGCCTGGGTGTTCTGCTTTAATCTTATCACTTATCAACTTTACCAGACATACATATTTTTCCAGTCAAAGCACGAGCTCCGTCAGTTGTAACACTTGCCATCTTGTTCCAAACCAACCCAGGTCTTTCAATACAGTTAGTAACAGCATTGAATATATCATGGACTGTGGTTGTGTCTTTGAGTGACTCAACACTCGGTAACTCTTCAGTGAGTTTGAAATTAGTGTTTATTCCACGTATAAATATCAATCATTGGGCAGTATCATGTACATCGGCACTCTCATCCAATGCAAGAGCGTACAACAAAAATTGTTTACTTGCATCTTGAAGTTTATGCATCAAATTGTCACTTATCTTGTCAACACGTATGACCACAGTTCTCCTTGATAAAGTAATCTTGTCAAATCTGTTTTTTGTTTGTTCCGGACACATAATGTTTTCTGCATCTAGCAAACATTCCATGGTGAACTCGCCATCAGAAAATTACTTGTTCTGTTTTACAATTCTGTGTGACAGCACAAGACTAGCTTCAGTTGCAGCATCTTGAATTGAAGACTGTTTAGTGAAAACACTTTGCTGATTCTCCAAATTTTCACCAACTCCAGACATTTCCTTTCCTTCCCTTCGGTTATTAAATTGTATCCAAAATCGGAATATTTTGTTTGATAATGTCTGTTTAAATTGTACTCCTTGAAGACAGCCACTGACTCAAGAAACAACAAGCAAACTGATTTGCTACCAGCTTTTATAAAACAGTACTTAGTTGTCCATTCATCATTAAAAACACGCATTCATCTTCAATCTTACGTTTGTTATTAACACTCATTGTTTTAATAAAATTCGAACAGTTAGAAATGTACACAACTTTAAAACGGAAATGGAGCAAAACCTACTTATGGCTATGTGTGAAAATAAAATATTCGGAAAACAAGAAGTAAACTCAGAATACATTATATATATATATATATATATATATATATATATAGATATATATATATATATATATATATATATATATATATATATATATATATATATATATATATATACCAAGAATACGGCAACAAAAAAAATAAATTTGAACATTGTAAATGTGAAAATAATTTATAAAAGCAACAAACTTTTAAATTTAATATTTTCTTGAAGAATAAATCATTTTATTCACTGGAGAAATATCTGTTTTTCATAAAATCATCCTTATTAAATTTTTGCATGTCGATAAATATTTCACTATATGAAAATCGATAAATTCACATTTTAGCATTGCATGGTTCCAAATGTTGCTGTATGTAGCCGAGGGCGGGGTTGGGTGAGCGCTCAACCTTGCATAAATACCCCAATGGCTCGTGCATTCATCACCTATGCAGCAAAAGTCCATCTCCTGGCCTTCTCATGGCGGAACTGTTTTAAATAACAGGAGAAGGGGCGGCGACGATTCACTGGCGCCGAGAAATAACCAGAACATCTCTAGATGTGTATGCAAGTACATGTATGCGCAGACATGTGTGTGCGTGCCTACACACCTAAGCTCGAGTAAGACCACAGTCTGCTCTAGCAAAGGAAAGGTGCTGAAGACGGAGGCAACCAGCCAGGAGGCGCACCACAGAAATCAGGATGCCACGTGTCATAGTCTTGCTCGTATCTAGGTAACTAAACTTGGGTTCATACAGGCAAACAATAAATCTGTTCGTTATGAGATCGAATATTTATTGTATTTACATATACAGTATGCGTTGGCGCAGTGGGTAAACAGACCCGCGCTATATTACAGATCCCAAATAGTGAACATCAAACACATAAGTATCATTCAACAGTCTAGCAAACTATCTAGCCTATGTCTATATATCTATTGATATCTATAGAGTCCCTCAAAGGCAGGCCCTGTTGCCTCTCTCAAGTCCGTCTGTCCTCTGCCGGTCCACACGTGTCCCATTCCGACACGGGTGGTAACTCTGTCCGAGTTCCTCGTGGACCCCGCAATAGGCGGGCCACATCAGTGTCCACGGAACCCTGGACCCATTGACCAGTCCTTCTAGAAGGCTCTAGATTACTCGGGCTCTGTTCTCTCCCTTGGGCTGGAGTTGTAGCCCTCTCACTAATATATCTAATGGTGAGGCGGTGACAGGATTCCCCCCTCCCCCCTAATATGGCTTGTTATTGGGTAATTAGATGTATTCTAATTCTGTCACCGAATCACATAAAGTTGGTGTTTGTAGATTGGTGGACAGTAACCTGGTAACCTATATACTGGCATTAAAACTCATGTATTCTCCCATACACCACTTCTCTGATTTGGTAAAGAGATCACTCTGTCTCCTGTGTCCTTAACAATGCTTATCAGACCGAAGTTACGTGACGTTTAAGTAGTTGTATTTACAACCCGCCCTTCTCAATTGTACCCAACTGGTACCCAGACAATTAACCTCTGTTAAGAGAGTTAACAAGACCGAAGTCCTGGCTAATTAAGTACACCTTCAAATCTTGATTTGTGTGTGCATTTCAATACACTTTTACTCTCGTATGTTATCTAATGCAAAATATGTAGTTACCTTGTTATTTTATCCCCCTCACACTACAAGTGTCCCTGTTGGCTTGTTAGTGTGCTTGACTAATAAGTTGATGTTTCTAATAAAGTGACTGTATTTTAACTTGATAGTGTTGAGTTTTAAGGTTTGTGTACTGTGTGTGCTGAATGTGTGGCGTATTTCCAAGCGTCACGAGTTGGGATAACCTCAATCATGAACTACTGCACTGTGTGCAATACATGAACAGGCATTCCAAGTAGTGGTGCTTAGATGTATCCTAACTGCTAAACTAAGTATATTAACTCACTATTAAACTAAGTACTACACATGTATTCACAGATTAGACAAGTCATGCAATTCACATGAAAGACGCAGACAAATTAAAATAAATACGGTTTGCGTACAATTTGTCCGCCAAGTGTATCGTTCTCTCATTTAATCCATTCACACAGTCATTCACTCACTTTTCATTAAAAATAGTATTTGGTTAAAATATATAATTAAAGTTGAGGTAAGTGTTATTGCCCTTAGAAAAAATGGGCTAGGCGATATTTGCCCTTTAAGAAAATACGTACTTCTTGTACGATGACTCAAAAATGGGTTATAATTTAAACAGAGACAATTGTATAGGACGGTTCTTTAGCCTAGGAATGGTACCGCCTGTAATATTAATGTCGAATATGTACAAATTACAGGTTAATACAATTTATATACATCAATAATGGAAATATAATACATATTTAATCCTAAACTAATTAATTAATTAAATCCAACGATGATGTGCGCGTTGTCCTCCTGTTGCTAGCGTGTTAAGCCATGAATGGTAAAGCTAGTATGGCTGTCTCTTGAGTGTTGTAGTCGATGTCGTTCTGTTTCGGCTGTTTGTAAAGTTACGTAGTAACAGCAAGTATGGAATGTCCTTAATGTCCCATATAACGAGTTCTTACAGAATTCGGAGTTAGTTCGCTGGTTGATCTTATTGGTTGACACAAACACAGTTACTGTTTCTTGCTGGAATCGTTCTAGCGCTTAGGCACTTGATGGTATAGTTCTCAAAGTAACGTATCATGTTCTTGGGTGTCGTAATTAAACTAATCACTGAGAGTACTCTAGCAGGTGTAGAGTTACACTGTCATATGCAACCGACTAAAAGTATCACAGTTTATAGTATGGCTAATGGTCGATGTGATCAGAGTCATTCTACTGGCGCATTTATTTGCCGTGATAAAAGGTCTGCCATAATGTTGTCAGTGCCTCTGATATGGCGGATTTCGAAGTCGAAATCTTGAAGTAGAAGACGCCATCTTTGTAGCCGATGGTTTTTAGGCGACCCCTGGTTAAGGACCAATAATGGCGAACTGTCAGTGAGGACCACAAAGTGACTCCCCAAGAGGAACTTAGATAATCTCAATATACAAAACAATAGGCTCAAACACTCTAATTCAACTGTGGCATACCGAGTCTCAGCCTTCTTTAGTTTGCGGCTCACATAGAGAATTGGGTGTCTTATGCCATCCACTTCCTGCATCAAGCATCCTCCTATTGCGATAGCGCTCGCATCTGTGGTCAAAATAAAGGGTAAATTTATGTTGGGTAATCGTAAGACTGGTGGATTAGAAAAAATATGTTTCAATCTACACATTGCATCATCTAAGCTGGTACTTTTACAAATTTTTGATGGATGATTTTTAGTTAACATATCAGAAAAGACTGAGGTTAGTTCTGCCCAATGTGGAATGAATTTAGAATAATAGTTGATAAGGCCAAGTAAACTTCTAATCTGTTTCTTGGTGGTAGGCACTTCTAGATTAAGGATCTTAGAAACAATTTTATCATCTGTCAACAATTTGCCTTCAGAAATTCTGTGACCAAGGAAGTCTATTTGTGTATAACCTATTTCAACCTTGGAAGGTTTGATAGTAAGTCCAAAAAGAGAGATTTGGTTGAAGACTTGTTTGAGGGTAAGTAGATGAGAAGTCATATCAGAAGAATGGACGCATATATCATCAATATAGGCTACTACATCTTTCATTCCGTGTAATAACAATCTTGTTAGTCTCACAAATGTGGCCGGTGCGTTCTTGAGCCCAAACGGAAGATATAGCCATTCGTACAAGCCGAGAGGTGTTGCGAATGCTGTTATATGTCTACAAGAAGCGTGTAGTGGAACTTGCCAATATCCTTTCGCTAAATCGGTCTTGGAAAATAAGGATGATTGAGCCATATTTAAGATAAGATCTTCACAGCTGTTCATTGGCTCTGCATCCGTTGTTGTTCTTGTATTTAATACTCTATAGTCGATGCACAAGCGAATTGTCTGGTCCTTTTTTTTCACCAGAACAATCGGTGACGAATATTGAGACATCGATTTTTGAATAATGCCATTTTTCTCTAAATCTAAAATTTCTTTATCTAAATTAGATCTGTAATGGAGAGGAATAGAATATGGTCTACATTTGACCGGTCTCAGATCTGTCAGCACAATTGAATGTGTTATTTTATCAGTGCGTCCAGGTTTATTAGAAAAGATAGATTTATACTCGTCAAGGATAGTCAAAATGTCTTGTCGCTGTTGTTGTGTCAAAGTGTCAGAGATATGTATGTCATTTATACTTCCGTCGTCAGTCATGATTGGTACAGGGATTTCAGTGTTGTCCACGTCTGTCTGATTTATCACAGATGCTACCGTTTGTAAATTGTCTTCAATGTCATTGTCGTCGTCGTTGAGATCAATCGTTGTCACTATGTCGTCAAATTTGTCGTCGCTGTCGATATCACAGATTGTCGGTAATGTACATATGTCTTCGTCGTTTTCGTTGTCGTAAGAGTGTGTCGTTAACGATGCTTCGTTTGTCGAGGTGTCATTTAGTTGGGACCTTGTCGTTTCGTCTCTGTCATCAGTTC
Organism: Cepaea hortensis; assembly: GCA_963921405.1. Lineage (NCBI taxonomy): Eukaryota > Metazoa > Mollusca > Gastropoda > Stylommatophora > Helicidae > Cepaea > Cepaea hortensis. Next base: position 33,333,947 of record OY992890.1, read on the forward strand.
GTTGAGTCAGTTCATTTGTATCATTGTCCTGTCTAACATAATATGGTTTCAACATATTTATATGGAATATTTTCAGTTTTCCATTTAAAGAGATTTCGTAATCTACTTCTGAAATTCTTCTAATGATCTTAAAAGGTCCCTGCCAAGAGGTTGACAGTAAATCTCTTTTGTCAGGTAGGAGTAGTAAAATATCCTGACCTGGATTTAGCACAATTGTTTTTGCACCTCTGTTGGCGTACTATCTGTATTTAAAACCTTTCTCCTGTAGTGATGTTCTGGCCAATATACAGGAACGTATGATTTTGTCTCTGGTATCAGTGACCAAATCATAGTTAGAAATGGGAAGTTGGATATCTACAGGTTGTGATATGATCTCCTTATACATGGTGAGAGGTCCTCTTGGGTTCGCTCCATACATCAATTCGAAGGGAGAGAATCCTGTACTTGATTGTGGGACTTCTCTATATGCGAACAGCACCGTTGGGAGAAGTATGTCCCAATCGGCTGGATTTTCAGCTGTCACTTTAGATAGCATATGTTTCAGGTCCCCATTTAGTTTCTCGCAGATGCCATTTGCGGCCGTTCGATAGGGACTGGTGAAACATTGCTTGATGCCTAGTAACTTAGTTACTGATTGGGTGGCATTGGATATGAACTGGGTTCCTCTATCAGAAATGATTTTCTCCGGGAAGCCAAAACGGGAGAAAATGTTTAGTAATATGTCCGTCACATCCTTAGAGGAGATAGATCTTAATGGAAGCATTTCGGGCCACCTTGTACACAAATCAACAAGAGTAAAAATATATCTATTGCCCTTATTTGATATGTGATTCAACGGACCTACTAGGTCAACTGCCACGATTTGGAAAGGCCTCGAGGCAGTTGTCGTTGATTGGACTTCTGCTGTAGGGTTTTTCCCCTTTTTCACCAGTTTCTGACATATATCACAAGATTTACAGAAGGTTTTTATATCTTGGCAAAACTTTGGCCAATAAAACTGGGTGAGGACCCTAGCCCTGGTCTTTTCATACCCCATATGACCTCCAAAAGGGGAGTCATGAGCTATTTTTAGAACTTTGTTTCGATGTGCTTGTGGTAACAGTACTTGCTGTATCGTGGTCTGCTTTGTTGTGTAAAATCTAGTTAAGATGTTGTTCTGTAGCTTAAATGTCCACGATGCGTTCTTTGTTAATTTCGGTTTAAGTCCTATTAACTTAAAGTATGGTGCAAGTGTAGGGTCATTTTTCTGTTCATTTCCAAAATTGATGTTAGTTGAGTATGGCGCTATTATTTCTAATGATTCCTGTAGTTGGTCAGTGTTGGTTTTATGGGTTGTCTGTCGTGTGATTGCGTTTGTGTGTTGTGTGTTTTGTTGCACATTTACAGGCTTTGTACTTGGTACATCAGTAGCATCCTCAATTCGAGGTTTTAATTTGGTCGTATCGCTCACAGATTCGACCGCCCCTGCATTGTACACCTCGGTGAATTCTTTCTGAATTACCTCAGTGGTTGTCTCCCTTGGTCTTTTGGCAGATTGAGACAAGCATGCATGGTGTTTCTCTATAGCATCGCTGTTTGTGGGGGGAATACCGTTTTTATGCTCCCACTCCCTGATTTCCTTCTTAGAGCATGTTCGTATGTTGGGCAAATTCCCAAGAATAATATCCGCGACTGGATTTTCAAGGATTGCGCACAATACTTGTCCTGATATGAACGGTGTTCGAATTTCGACCAGAGCAAGGGGGTATTTCTCTATAGTACCTGAGAATGTGCGACAAGTGACATGTTTGTCTGTGTAGTCTTTAGTGTCTATTAATGTTCTCTTTATTCCACAGAGCGTTGCCCCGGAATCACGAATTAATGTGCACTTTTTGTTGTTTACAAACCCTGTACAAAAAACTAGCTTGCCTGTAGATGACAAAGCAGCGTTGGCTGTTTCATTTGAAATAGGGATAGTGTGGCCACATAGTAATGTTGTGTCAAGTTGGAACTTCGTACAGGTGTTACACTTACTGTCTGTAATGGTGTCAATAATTTGTACAGCATTTCCAAGCTCGCTTTCATTATCGTGTTGATTATCACAATCATTCAGTGATTCAATCTCATCGTCTGACGATGTTTCTACAAGTGCGGCATTGGCTTGTTTCACTAACTTTCGGCCATCACAAAAGCGACTATATTGGCCAAAGCTGCGGCAAAAAAAAACATTTGACCGCTCTCTGGTAAGCATTGCGCTTGGTCTTTTGTTTATCCACCATCATCTTGAGGTGGTGAGGGTAGTTCGGCGATTTGTCGCACATAGCGCCAATGTCGTGATTCAAACCGCAATACTGGCATTTAACAAGTTTACTGACATTGGAGCGAGGTTTGAATTTACTCTCTGTTTGTTTGGAGTATTTGGTGTTTACTACTGCAGCTGCTGTATCGTTGTGACTTATGTTCAGCTGAAAAATATCCCTATTTGCTGTGAAAAATGCATTCCCCTTGGCCTCTATTTCCTGAATACTTTTGCAATCCATTTGTTTTAAGAACTTGGCAAAAGGTGTGGGGATGGTGCTAACTATTTTGTCTATAATAATAAGCTCTTTAAGTTTGTCATGGCTATTGTTGGTTTTAGCCGAGTTGATCCATTTTGTGCATACGTCTTGAACTGTACTGACATAATCTATAAAGGTTTGGTTTGGTTGTGGTGATAATTTGGCAAATTGTTGTTGGTAACCTGCAGTATCTAATGAAAAATGTTGGAGAATGCGTTGTTTTAAGTAATCATAGTCTTTTCGCATTTCCTGTGGTACTGTCTCTATTACTTTTAGTGGTTCAAGAGCTAAGTTCCTCATTAGAATAAATGCCCAATCTGATTTAATGATCTTATGGTAGGCCATGAGACACTCGAAATTTTCCAAGTAGGCGCTGATGGAATCTCCTGAGCAGAACGCTTTCACGAGGCCTTTATACTTATTATATTTTTGTTCTTCCTCTTTGCTTCTTAGCTTATTTATCGATATTTCTGCGTTAGACTCAAGCTCCATCTGTTTTAATTTTATTTGTGTTTCGGCATTCAATTGGGCCTGTTTGGCCGCCGCCTCAAGCTCCAGTTGTTTCTCCTGAGCCTGCAATTGCATTTTCTTTTCATCTGCCTGTATTTGCATCTGCAGTTTCTTTTCTTCGGCCTCTATTTGAAATTTCTTTTCTTCTGCCTCCATTTGAAATTTCTTTTCTTCTCGTTCTATCGCTCTTTCTTCACGGGCAATGTTTTCTGCGTGCGTTTTCTGTGCCCATTCTGACAATTTCTCCTCTTTATAACCTAACTTTATTCCTTGCTCAATGCATTTATCTAAGGAAGACATTTTGTGTTTTACTTGTTTGTAATGTTTATAAAGTTAAATCCCTTAGAAAAAATGTTGTGTAGTCGAAAATTTGGTTAACTCCCTTACTTATTAATGTGTAAATCAAAATGCAAGGTTATGTTGGTGACAAGGTCATGAATATGCAACCAAATCAATATGAAACAACATAATACATTGATGAAAGATGAGAAGTACAGCTTAGAGTTACAATGGGTATGACATGAAACTTAGCTTTCAATCAGAGAACTCGCCGATGTTGTCCCAGAAAGCTTGTCTTGTAATCTCGCCACTGTTGTAAAGGTTACATAGGTTGCACGCGGCACTATTCGCGGAACAATCTGCTCGTAGAGTGAGAAAACATTAGTAACAGTCAAAAAAATGTCACAGTCATGTCAAAAATAGTGTACAAATCACAATAATGAGGCACACTGCTTAGGCACTGCTGAGATACTGCTGAGGGACTCAGATTAATCCTACTTTATTGCTAGATAGCTACTAATTTTTGTAAACTTGTAAGTTAACAATTCTTTTGGTTTAAACAACTCAATGTGATATGATCAATTAAGTAATTTTACATGGCAATTAACAGAATTTTCACAAAACATTTTATGCCAAAACCGGAAAACTAGCCCCCAAAAAGCCTGTCATAGTCTTGCTCGTATCTAGGTAACTAAACTTGGGTTCATACAGGCAAACAATAAATCTGTTCGTTATGAGATCGAATATTTATTGTATTTACATATACAGTATGCGTTGGCGCAGTGGGTAAACAGACCCGCGCTATATTACAGATCCCAAATAGTGAACATCAAACACATAAGTATCATTCAACAGTCTAGCAAACTATCTAGCCTATGTCTATATATCTATTGATATCTATAGAGTCCCTCAAAGGCAGGCCCTGTTGCCTCTTTCAAGTCCGTCTGTCCTCTGCCGGTCCACACGTGTCCCATTCCGACACGGGTGGTAACTCTGTCCGAGTTCCTCGTGGACCCCGCAATAGGCGGGCCACATCAGTGTCCACGGAACCCTGGACCCATTGACCAGTCCTTCTAGAAGGCTCTAGATTACTCGGGCTCTGTTCTCTCCCATGGGCTGGAGTTGTAGCCCTCTCACTAATATATCTAACGGTGAGGCGGTGACACCACGCAATCACGCGTAATGAAATATGTCGACTACTGCTACATGTTACGGTGCTCGCCCTGCTTTGGATCCCCAGGCAGGTGCAGTGCCGGGCCCTATGCCTCGAAATGGTCTAACCACTGCTACTGGAGGTCCCTCTTAGATGTCCTGTGGAGCCAGGGGACCTGAGAATAACGCGTCTGACCATACCAAACAAAGACTACAACTAATGCACTGAAATGCGGAGAGAGTCAGCAAAAAAAAAAAAATAGAACTAGAAAACATCTTGGACCAAGAAAAGGTAAGCGTATGTTGCTTGCAAGAAACTCACCTCAACGAAAACGAAATGATGTTTGGGAAATTGCCAGTACTAAGGACACTACTTTCTGAACTTAGCAGTCAGCATAAGGTCACCATACAGTGGATACCATCCCACTGTGGAGTACCCGGAAACGACAGAACTGATCAATTGGCTAAAGAAAGAGCAAACGAAGAACAACCTGATATGCCCATTATATACCACCAAAAGAAAAGAATGATCAAATCAGGCAGAAGGCCACCAAAACCTGCCCAAGACGATTACCACGTTATGGACAGACCAGAACAGGTCATTATTCTGCGCCTCAGAACAGGACACAATAGATTACGCAAACACATGTATGCAAGATTCAAGATTGGTGAATCAGCCATGTGCACATGTGGATTGGCGTCGCAGACAGCAGAGCACATATTCAAAGACTGCTTAAATTACAACATGTCTAGGCAAACGTTCTGGCCTAGAGAGACGACAGTGGAAGATAAACTCTATGGACTTCTGAGTGAACTAAAAAAGACAGTTAAATTCATACAAGAAGCAACATTGCAGTTATAGACATATTTAAGGCGAACGAAAGACGAAAAAGAAGCATTACATTACGAAGGTCAAGGACTGTTTAAAAAAAATAGATAATTAGAAAGAAATGTTATCAAAAATGTTAAATCAATCATAACAGTAAATGAAATCCTGTTCAATTCAACAAAATAACTTAAAAACGAAGTAAAATTATTTATTTCTAAATGCCCTCGCGGGCCGCATAAAATCAGTTGGCGGGCTGCATGCGGCCCGCGGGCGGTAGTTTGCCCACCCCTGAGCTAACCTTTCGTGGTGACTGTGTCATGCAACGAATCAACTATTGAAAGCTTTAAACACTGTTTGCCGCGGATCCAATGATCATCATATAAAACACCCCGGTATTTGCCCCATCTGCACAAGAACTATTTTCTCCGTACACCAAACCAAACTGTATTTATTACTTCCAGTGTTCGTGGCAAGCAATTTGCATTGGTAAAACGGAACGGCAATTATCAAATGGAGTATCCAAACTTATACTAGTGTTAGGGGAAAAGAGAGTTAATCAGTCTTTAGGGATCCCCGTGCAGTCTACAGGTCATAAAATGAAGGTGATCACGCAACACTTAATACCAGCCATAAAGTTAACAAAGAAAAGGCATTTAGCGTATTGTATTCGAGGAACAATAAACGGCTGCTCAAAAATACCGAGGCACTAGCAACTAGGCGGTTCCAGCAAATTTTGTTCAAAGAGAAACATTTCATTTTAAATGTATTTTGGTGCGGGAATAAATAATGTTTCACATGCGAACAATATCAGTGACTATGTGTTTTAAGTATTTCAGCCAAGATATAATTCATGTATTTACATCCTGTGATATGTAAACGTGCAGTATGCACCTAACCAGATGCAGTAAAATTTTCCAGGCAATACATCGTGCAGCATATTGTTTGTGACTTCTGTATTGAAAGCCTCTAACAACCTAAGACACGCCGAGAGACAGAAACGAAGAATATTTGTCTTTCCAGCGCTTAGTAAACTGAAGATTTAGAGGTTACTGCATCGTTGTTAATTTACTTTGTTTTATTGTATCCTATGCAGGTGACATGAACACCACAGCCTCTAATATTCACCTGAACTGCCGACAACTAAATTGGATAAATTTGGTACTCATCAGCATTGGAATCGTCATCATTTTCGAGAACGTTCTAATAATAGTGATCATTTTACGACATCCAAGACTCCGCACCATCGCCAACATCATCGTGACGTCCCTGGCTGTGACAGATGCAGTTATTGGGCTATCAATGCTTGTGGCTGATAGTGTTTTGCTTCATGTTGGCCCAGAATCCTCGTTATATAAATATTTCTACACGACATCCGCCAACATATCTTTTGGAATGGTTCTGTCCTCGTATCTTCATGTCACAGCGATTGCCGTGGAGCGTTATATCTACATTGGTTATCCTTTCTTCTACTCTATACATATCAATGAAAAGTTTATTTTCAAGCTCTTATTGAGTTTGTGGACATTTACAATTACATTTATTCTATTAGCGATCATATTTGGAGACAAGAAGGAGTCTTGTTTTATAAAGGATATGATTATGTCAAATGTTCTCTATGTCGCTTATGTAATGGAAATTCTACTTTTAGTAATCACTTCTATGGCATATTTTAAAATAGCACACATCTCATTGAGACACCGACGGTCAGTGGCTGTACAGTTTTCTAGTGCTGCAGGCAATCGGAGTGTCATTGCTACAAGATTCAGCTCTGAAAACTGGACAGCAGTTCATAAAACCATTCGTTTCTATCTCATCATGACCAGTTCGTTAGCAATAATGACAATACCAGCGTCAATTTGTGTCTTTCTCGATGCTGTTGACCGGAGAATCGATGTAAATGTTTTCAGCTATGTAATGCCTCTACCTCTTGTGCAATCAGGGGTTAATTTTTATATACTTATTTTCATGAGCTCGGATTTTAGGAATGCAGTAAAGCAGTTATTTATCCCCAGACGCTCCCTGGACAATTAAAAGAGCACTGACAAAGAAAGATGCACACAGGTTATCGGGGCCAGTAAAAACAGCAAAAAATGGTTAATGGTACATTACCATACATGTTGTTAAAGGCGACCAAGTAATGTTGAAGGCAGGCTAAACAAATTGAGTGTCCAACATGCTAATCAATCTGGCAGAATATTTTATTTAAAACATCGAACCACGGTTACTCAAATACATCAACGTCACATGTGTAAGCATTTACAACCGGGTTATGCGAACAGAAATATTTCACAGGTACTCTACGCTTGCCGTGGGTACAACAATTCTCCACATTCGAAAAGTCTCAGTGACTATGTGTGTTATGTATTTCAGTCAAAATATGATTTATCTATTCACATCATGTGATATATTATTCTGCTTTATGCGAATGACGACGTGCCGCGAACTATGCCAGGCAAGGCAATAAATCGTGCAATCTATTGTTAGTGACTTCTGTGTTTAATATGTTGATTTCAAAATGTAACCAATTGTTAACAACTCTTCAGAAAGGAATGTAAGAATAATTCAGTCAGCCATGATGAAATGAGACTTATTCCTTAGAAGAAACCTGGTGCCTTGCGACGAGGGCAAGTATGTAGTAGGGGATTCCCTAGAAGAAGAATGGGATGTGGAGACGGCCCTAATGAAATCCCCTAGTGAATGGGGGTAAATCTTATTAAACAATAGCTATGCATTGTTGAGACAGCAAAAGTGAAAAGGGCTTTTTCTTTTCATGAAGACCGCAGAAAGTAAATAGTCAAGCTTTCTTCCGTTCTTCCGATTGAAGAAAAGGCATTACGTAGGGTGCAGAAATACAGGAGGTTCTTCCCATAGAGGAAGAATAACGTCTTGTGAAGACAACAAATATAAGAGTCAGTACATATATAAGTAATATAGGAGATATAGGTAAGAAACTACGAAACATGGCACAGTTTATGTGTTACTGGTATTAGAAGATTGAGAGCCCATACTCCGTAGGTAGAAAAAACATTATAAGTAGAACTCTTACCTTACAGAATGTAAGATTGTCATTGAGTTTATGAAGGATTTTGTGTCTCAGTGTTCATTTCATCTGAAAGTTTAACAGTAAGTTAATTCATATATTGTAATGTGCTGAAGATGTTCGTTGTTATAAATAGAATATGTAACAGTTTTAAAAAGTAAAAGACGAAAGTAAATGTTTTATAAAAGTTTTAGACAATTATGGCTGAGGTTGCTCTAAAGGCGTTTGAACGGCATGAAGCTCGTATGCTCAAGGAGGAAGTTGGATGGACAGGATTGCCGGCTTGGGGCAGCCACGGAAAATCCGTTGAAATCAATGAATTTGTGAATTAGCAGCTTAAGGAAGGAACTCTTATAATGTGTTCTCTAAGAAAGCCGATTTGCTATTATTTTATGGGTTACTGAGAGACGTCGTAAATCTCAGTGAAAGGATGTGCCTATACATATTCGTATATGATGGGTATTACTATGTGATCGAATACTGTTATGAAATCCACGATCCCCGTTAGAGATAATTCGCTAGTAACATCGTATACCCAAGAGAACGAGATGATCGTACTGTATCATTTCTTCTCATAACATGCCCAAAAGTTTGACTGTCTACGTCTAATGACTCTAATCAGTTTACGATCTTCATTTGTTTCTTGAAGGACTTGTTCGTTGGTTTTTCTGTCTGTCCATGGTATTCTTTGCATTTTCCTGAGAAACCATATTTCCACAGCCATTAGATGTTTTTCAGCTTGGCTGCTCATTATTCACACCTCACATCCATACAAAAGTGTAGGTTCTATGTAGCACTTCAACACTCTTTATCTCGTTTCAATTGATATCTTTTTATTTGTCAGTATCTTTTCCATCTTTGTCAGCAACTCACTTGCGACAGGCATACAAGGATTCCCTACTTTTGCACTACACGAAAGTGACAACTCGTATTGTTTGCAAAAGGATACATTTTATTGGGAGCTGATAATACATGAGCTCCACGAGCGGAATACCACATCGGTATTAAACATCATACTATGTTACAAAGATGTAATGAGGAGATGATGTTAATGATAATAACTACTGAAGCTAAGCTTAAGTCCTAACTATTGATACTGTCCTTTTATCAACAAAGTATTAACAGCGGATATACAGTCCGTCCCCTACGCCGTCGAGTCCAAGTCTGAACAAGCTCTCTGTGGCGTGTTCAGCCACGAGCAATTAGCTCTCCGTGCATCCGCTAGTTTGCGTGCTTGGAGTTCCAGCACGCTGGTCACTTGGTTGGAGTAACCAGTGTTGTCTGGTCAATTCTCGTGATGCGGGTTTCCCAGTCTCTTGGGTAACCCCAGCTCACGTACACTCGTTGACCTCCTGGTTGACACGAGTGTGTTCCGTTATAGAACTATTTATAGTGTTTGTGTCTCTTCCGTCTGGTTTCCTAGATCGCTATGTTACTTACTCTTCTATAATCCGTTTAGCTCTTTAGCTCTTACGTAGCTCTTTGACAATCTTGCAAAAGGCTACCTTCGCAATGACAATTCTTGTTCTAATCTCTTCGAGGCATCTCCCGTCAGTTGTTATGACTGTTCCGAGATAACTGTATCGATTCACTTGCTTAAGAATATGCTCATTTACTCGTATATCACATTGTGGTATTTCCTTCTTCCAAGTTACGACCATAATATGTGTCTTCTTACTATTCAGTTGTAACCCTAGTTGTTCACTGTGTGCAACAACCGCATCTACTAAATGAGAATGACAGAACACAAAGTCCTCTTTCTCACACCAAAATCCGTCTTCCTCTTCCTTTGTTATCGCATACATTGTCCCTCCTTTAGTTGGCAATCAGCTTAGGCTGGGGACAAAGGTTTGAGTCCATATACTGGTCAGATAAACTTGACACCAGTTTCGTCACGAATGCAAATGGTCTGTGCTCAGACAACAGGGCAGACACTGACCGAAATATAACCACAGCGTGATAATTTCAGCTGATTCTGAGTGCCAGATCTGCCAGTCATGCTACATAATATCTCTTCCAACGCCACGTACAAACAAGAATAGATGACGAGAAATAAACATTCTCTCACTCTCTCATTCCTTGTGTGTTATAAGAATTACTGTATATTTAGAAGTACACACAAGAAAGCAATGGTTGTCTTTCTAGACTAGTGCTCTTGCAGAATAAAGAGGCTAGCGGTTTGCTTATTGAAAAATGCATGAAGTGCCTAGACAAGTTTACTCCTTACAGCATAAAATATAGTGCAAGAAATGCAGTTATTAATGGCTTTAGGATCATAGACTGGATTGAATAATTCATTAGAATTTAACGAAGCATTGCAGATATCGGCAGGGCTTGAGCAAAGGTTGCAGGCTGTGTTCAAAATTGAAGAGAGTATTTCTTGGTGTAGCGACGTTACAAGACACACAAAACCCACGGACAACATGGTGGGCATATGGTTTATCTTTACCATTCCCTTTCGAACACACACACACACACACACACACACACACACACACACACACTCACACACACACACACACACACACATTATATATATATATATATATATAGGGGGACTTCCGGTTTCAAGATGGCGACGGACGGTCGGGTTGTTTTGTGATCGTTAACTTTTTCGCTTAGGAGATAGATTTATTCATCTCACGTGTAATTTGTGTGCCAGGATGTAAAACCAGGAGATTTTACTCAAGATCTGCGCGGATGCTACGGAGTTTCGTGCATCGAGCGAAGCAATCCTTGAGTGATTTTTTCGCAGCGTGTGTGGTTTCTGTTGTTTTCGGTTTTTCAACATGGCGGAACATTGTGTGTTCTTCGAGCGTTCAGCAGTCAACCTAACGAGGCGGCGTGGACGCCGGGCAGGCAGAAAGCGACAAGGTAAGAGTGGTGGTTTAAGACGTTTTAGACTCAAGTGTCACTGTCTATGAATATCCGTATTCTGTATTGGATCTGCGCCAGCGTAAAACAACGGGGCTCTATTTTAGAAACCCTGGTTTATAGGAACGACATTGTAGCGCTCCAGGAGACGAGACTGGGTGATCAGCTACTCCGAATTGCCGGCTTCAAATGTTTCTACAACAGACGACATCTGAGAATGGCGATTCTCGTTCGTGGCAGCATGGTGGCGTCAGAGCTAGACATGTCCAGTTGGGACAGTGACGATATACAAATACAGGCGTTGAGAGTTCAATAGAGTATACCATTCGTGTTGGTTAATGTTTATGCCCGCAACGCGAGTATGGATTCCCAGAAGTGGCAGTGCTTAAGTGACATATTAGGTCACGAGAGAAATGTTATTTTCTGTGGCGATTTCAACGCTAAAGGCAGATCATGGGGAAACATTTCCTCCAACACACAGGGGGAGGAGCTCGAGACTGCACTTGAAACCATTGACCTGGTTTGTATCAACAGTGGCTGTGTCACCAGGACAGCAAGCCGTCCAGGCTATGAGGACAGTGCTATTGATCTGTCGCTGGTTTCACCTTCACTGACTACAGTGTGTAGATGGGGTGTCCTAGGACACCACGGCACCGACCACCACCCTTGCAGCATATTGGTGGAGAAAGGCAGAACTAGGCAGCACAAGGTAAAGGTAAAGACTTTCCAGTATGGCAGTACAGGGCAAGATGTGGTGAGTAAAATAAGACGTGACAAGCACAGAAAGCTTCAAGGCAGAAAAAAAAGCTGGGAGCAGCCACCTTGGTGAAATTTCGAGGTGGAGAAGGCTTGGGTGGATAAGCGTAGTGCTGTAAGGAGATGGCAAAATGCCAAGAAGAACAGAGCTGGTCATCCTAGTCCCTGCATGCACTTAGAAAGAGAGATGCACACAAACGTAAGCTATTTCAAAAAACTGGTCAAGGTGGTTAAACGCGAAATATGGGCAGAGGTGTGTCAAAGAGTAAGCACAGACAAGTCACTGAAATTGTTCTGGCGACTACATAAAAGCATGAGTGGTATAGTCAAGAATAAGAGCATTTCTGACTTCCAAGGTGCTGACCTCATCTGGCAGAGGACTGACTAGGACAAGGGTAAAGCCCTCTTTGAACGCTATCTAGAACAGAGCAACCAGACAGACGTGGGAGGCCGAAATCTGGCCAAGGAGGTCACCTCAGACAAGTGCAAGGCGCAGAACACTTCGGATGAAGACACAGTGACAGTGAAAGAAATCAAGGCTGTGCTTAGACGATCAAAGAACAGCGCTCCAGGGCCTGATGGCATAAGATACGACGACATCAATAGGTATACCGACAACGAGCTAGAGAAACAGATATGCACAATATATAGCAGATATGTACAACAACAGTATAGGGAGTGCTAGCATTAAGGAGGTGTGGTTACACAGCCATCTGATTCCCTTGCCGAAGCCTGACAAAGACCACACAAAAATTCAGAGATATCGAATTATAACCATGCAGAATACAATAGGCAAGCTGTTAGAGAAGGTAATTGCTAGGAAAATATCAAGCCAGCTAGAGAGGCAAGGTGTTTTCCCAATTACCCTGGGTGGATACCGTCCAAAAAGAGACACCTGGACCAATGCAGCAGTTTTTGCCCATGATGTCTATGAAGGTTTCCACTCAGGCCACTCAGGCATTGAAACCTTTGCTACAGCGATTGATCTTGAGGACGCGTACAACAGACTACCATTGGATTTTTTAATGCTTCAGTTTCTTGAACTCAAATTAAGTCCATTCCTCCTTAGTTGGATCGCTGCAGCCCTCTTCCAACGGAAAGTACTTTTTAGATGTGGCAGTTGGACTTCGGACCCAACAACAATATATCCTGGCCTACCACAGGGATCACCATTATCTCCGGTACTGTTCAACGCCTACACAGTGAGAATCATCAGTGAACAATTCACTTGACCTGGCAGGACATTGTCATAGGCCGATGATGTTTTAGTGTATCGTCAAGGTAAGGATAGAGAGCAGGTTGCTGTGGAACTACAAACCGAACTCAATCGCATAAGTACTTGGTGTGATGAAGCTAAGGCAATGGTCACCCCAGGACAAAGGCAACAGTGACTTGGTTCTCGTTGAATAATCATATTGTCAACACTCCAACACCAACTGTTAATCTGAGTACAGAGATGGTGGAAAGAACGCAGGCAATGAATTACCTGGGGATACGGTTTGATCAAAGCCTTGCTTATAATGAGCACATAGACCAGATGATAACAAAGGCCAAGCGGGGTTTGGCTGCGATGCTGGTGATGGCGGCAGCAAACTGTGAGCAGCGCCATCTATGCCTTCTATACGAGTGGCTGGTCATGTCTATTTTTGAGTATGCAATGGCAATCCTGATTCAGCCGTAAGCAGATAGAAAGGATGAAAAGGATACACAATGAAGCTATGCGCATTATTCTTGGATATACAAGAGATACAGCATGCAGGGCGATGCGCTACCTTCTTGATTTTCCAACCATTGGAGAGAGAATACAAGTTTGCAGAGCACGCGCCTACCTCAGAGTTAACGCAAACACACAACATCCACTGCATAGGGAAATTATGAAGGTTAAGGGCAGCAGGTTAAAAAGAGGACCTGTCGTGGATGGGTCAAGCCGTAGACATTTTTAAACAGGTGTGTTCACTTGAGGACTTAGAACCTCGCGAAGAGTGGGTACAAGTGCCAACAGATTTCTGCACATCCTTTTCAGTTTGCCTCCAACTAGACAGAAAATGCAGACAAGAAAATCCGGCTGTTGTGGAGGCTGAAGTACAAGCGTTGATTTTCGAGAATTCGTTAGACGGTGATGCTGTCATCTACACAGATGGGACGGTCTTCCGACATGTGAGAAGCTCATGGGCCTTTACGGCTCGGGCCGGAGGGAGAATTGTGAAGGAGGACTCTGGTGATTTCACTGAAATCACAAGTAGCCTGACTATGGAAGTCATGGCAGTAAGTAAAGCAATAACATGGCTCGAGACACAGACATTCACTAGGGCATGTTTCCTTAGCGACCCAATGAACATGATCAAGAGGATAGAGGAGGGGTCGATCCGAATAGAATGGTTGCTGCCTCTGGAGCTGTCTCGGATGGCAAAGATTAGTTTTATCTTCGTGTCAGGGCATGCGGGAGTACAAGGAAATGAGCGGGCTGACAAGTTTGCAGGTGAGGCTACTGTGGAGTGCGGACGCGCCATGGACCAGGCTGACATTCTGAATGCTCTACGAGAAGTAAGACTTTTGCGTGAACCAAGTGATGACTGTGAATCTACAACCATGGCCAGACTGCGAGAACAGCAAATTAAAAGAGGGATGGCCAAACAAGAACACTACGCAGGAAGCCAAAGAAGATCGATAAACCAACACAGAACTGGTGTCGTTAGCCGCTACATACTGCGGGATTTGCTGAGGAAGGGATCCGAGCACTTATGAACTGAATGGTTCGATGTGCATTGAGGATGATCATATTCCATATGCACAATCTTACCAGAATATCACTGACAGACTTAGTTGATACGTCTAATAATATACATGACGATATTACGTGCATAACAATCTTGATATCTTTATCAAAAATATTGACAGTTAACAAGACAATGGTATGGTTATTGTAATTTCCATCATACTTTTAAATTTTCATTTGAAGCCCGCTTGTATTATAAATGTCAGCTTCTGGGTATCTATAATATTCACGAATATTATGACAATCATTGTGGTAATCTGAACATCAGTAATTCACACATTGCCATTTTCATTACATCCTTAGTTTAACTATATACTTGTATTGCATTTATTAGTACAATGACTAGTAAAATATTCACAATCAAAAAGCAGTCACGTTGAACATGTCAGTACTTCTACTTAGCTATTGCAGCTTGTAACATGTTAACCACGATGTGTTTTTACATATTACTCTCATGGCCATTGTTAGCTAATTATATAATGCCCATCCGTTCTTTTAGTGTTTCATGCGGGCTAGACTCGTGCACCCAATACGTCATGTACTTACTGTTTACTCCAATTAACTCTATGAAGATGTTCGACGTTTCTGAGCATTGTCTTGCTGAACGACTTGAACAGATGGAGTCAGAAAAACTTAAATGAACCATGACAGCAGCAATCTAAGTGCACGTCATATTAACATCCATGCTGTGGAAACACTATTACTTTAAAACAACAACATAAGGTTAATAGGTACAGTGGCAGTCCTAGTGAAACCAAACACAGATAATGGACAGGAATCAATTGTAAATACCAGAACCAGTTGAAGTAAACAGTCCATTTTATAAATGCATTGACAATACAGAACCACAGAAAAATGTTGCAGTGAAGACGTAGAGGACGACTGGAAGACATAATATTTCATATAACGTTTGTGGAAGACCGAATAAGGAAATATTCGTTACATTATATATTGTGATTTATCAGCTGAAAAATGATTACTTCTACGGTGGGTGTGACATTTTTATTTCTTCATTAAATCGTTTCGTATAGAGTTACTGTTACAACTATCTAGCTTTTAGAATCAGGAAGTAACTTTTAGATGCAACTTTTAAAATAAGGTTAAACAATGTTTCTTTAACAGTATTTTACCTTCTTAGTTTGCATTCACAACTGCACCTCTATGTCTCTAATAGAAGTTTAAGGTTCATGACATTCCCGTAGAGTGTTTGATGACGTGATTTTCCCGGCGCCATATTTGTTTATGTTTAGTGGTTTTGAGTTGGACTGGGCTATAGAAGATGACCGACAAACTTGTGACTATTGCCTGTCACACAAAACTCTGATGAACCCATTTTGATCTTGCGATATAGTTTGGGGTAGGTTTGAACGGCTGTGGCGTTTGATGAATGGATATCCAGCCGGCATCATAATGCGTCAGTACCAGAGACCCAAAACTTCCCACCACATAATCATCAGTCCCCAAATTTCAAGTGTTTATTCAGTTTAAGAGATCGGCGAAGCACTAGACACTCTCAAATCCGGCAAGGCACCAGGAAAAGATAGTATTCCACCTTAAATTTTAAAATGTGGCAAAGAAACAATCATCCCAGAACTGTATGCAATACTTCAGTTCTGCCGGAAAGAAAAATGAGTACCACAAGATATGAGGGACGAAAACATTGTTACCATTTACAACAACAAAGGTGATAGAAGCATCTGCAACAACTATCGTGGCATTTCCATACTCATCATTACAGGCAAGATTTTCGCTCGAGTAAATCCTAAACAGAATATACATTCTTGCTAAAAGAATCTACCCCGAATCGCAGTGCGGATTTAGACCCAACAGGTCCACTATCGATATGATTTTCTCACTCAGTCAGCTCCAAGAGAAGTGCAGAGAACAGAGGAAGCCATTATTTATTGCCTTCATCGACTTCACAAAGGCATTTGACCTTGTGAGCAGATCCTTGAGAAGATAGTATGTCCACCCACCCTGCTAAGTCTCGTAAAATCATTTCACAAAAACATGCAGGGGACCATTTTATTCAATGGCTCAACATCCCAGTAATTCAGCATCAGCAGTGGAGTAAGGCAGGGCTGCGTGGTTGCTCCTACACTTTTTGGTATCTTCTTCGCCGTTCTCTTAAGGCAGATTTTTGGGACTACCTCTGAAGGCATATACCTTCATACAAGATCTGATGGCAAACTTTTTTAACCCATCAAGACTCAAGGCAAAGACCAAAACAAAATCAAGATGCATAAGAGAATTGCTTTTTGCAGACGATGCAGCACTGACTACTCATGCAGCAGAAGATCTGCAACGGCTCATAGATCGTTTTGCAGCCGCCTGCAGAGACTTTGGGCTCACCATCAGCCTAATTAAAACAAATGTAATGTAACAAGATGCTGGTGCGCCTCCATCAATCCAAACTTCTAATTACGAATTGAAGGTTGTCCATGAGTTTGCGTATTTGTAGTCGATAATATCAGATAATCTTTACCTAGAGACAGAAATTTGACAGACGCACTAGAAAGGCAGCCACAACACTTTCCGAGCAAAACAGAGAGTTTGGGAGAAGAATAGCCTAACAGATCGTACAAAAGTTCAAGTTCATAAAGCTTGTGTTGTTAACACACTACTATATGGGACTGAATCATGGACCTTGTACTCTCGACAGAAAAGAAAGTTGAATTCATTCCAGATGTGATGTTTGAGACGTATCCTGGGCATATCGTGAATAGACAATATAACAAACAAACATGTGCTTGAAAGAACGGATATTACCACAGTGCACCCCCTCCCCAAGCAGAGACGCCTCCGGTGGCTGGGCCACGTATCTCGAATGGAGGATGACGTATTCCGAAGGTTCTCCTATCCTATACGGAGAACTAGCCACGGGGAAGAGGCCAACCGCAAGACCCCAAATGCGAATTAAGAATGTGTGTAAACAAGATATGAAAGCCCTTGGCATAGATACAGATCGTTGGAAAGAGTTGCAACAGACAGATGTTCTTATAGAAGAAATGTACGAAACAGACATGTGCTATTTGAGCGTAATCTGATCCAACAAACTGAGGATAGGAGCAACAAGCAAAAATCGCAGTCATTTGCTGCGGGACCTGCCTCGTCTTACAGATTCGGAAACTGTGACAGAGATTGTCACTTTCGCATTGGACTATACAGTCACCAGCGGTGCTGTCAGGCGCCTCCCCAGCAGCACATCTCTATAGTCCTACAGGAGTGAAAGAGGCCTACTACTAATACTTCAGCTTACCGCTCCTGATGATATTTTCATGGAACGAATAAACGATTGAAAGCGGTCAACTGTTCGCCGCTGAACCAAGGATTATAATATTAAACAACCCCGATGTATGTCCCATCTGCACAACAACTATTATCAAATTACACCAAATCAAACTGTACGTATTAATTCCAGTGTGAGTGACAAGCAACTTACATTGGTAACACGGAACGACAATTATTAAATAAAATATCCGCACTTATACTAGTGTTAATGTAAAAGAGAGTTAATCGGTCTTGATGAATTCCCGCTCAGTCTACAGGCCATAAAACGCCGGTGATCACACAAATACTTACTATTAGCCATCAAGTCAAAAAAGAAAAGTTATTTCGCGTATTGTATTCGATTAACAACAAACGATTGCTCAAATGTACCGGGACATTAGCAACTAGTCGGTTCCATTAAATTTTGTGCAAAGACAAACATTTTAATTTAAATGTAATATTACCGTGTGCCATATAGCGTACAGACGGAATGACGTCATAGAAAGAATGTAGAAACCCTATAAGCCGAAAACCCCACAGAGAAACTAGGAGACAAGTTGTCAACAGAGAGAAACGTCACAGTGACGTAAATTGACAACACAGAGACTGGCAGGGACGACTGAAGGATAAGCAGGAGTTTTGGATGCCGGAGCAATTTTGAATGTGGCTAGGAATCTTGTTGGTATTAGTCAATGGTTATCAAGATGACAACAGAGAGAAGAATGTTGTAGCGGATTGCTAGCGTCATTTATGGAGAAAACACGGGCAGAAACCTAGACTGAATCGATGCGGCAGCGAAGCCAGACTTGGTCAACAGAACGAAGAAGGTATACAGATGAATAGCGGTCATGGAGAATACTTTGTAATACGGTTTGCGTAGTTAACATGATGTACTCTTGTCATTAGATCTTAAATACCAGCCTGGGAAAAACAGGCAATTTAAGGATGCAAGATACTAATTACTATGTAATCTCAACAAACGTTGTTAGCTGTATTATTAAAAACAGCGGTTATTTATAGTTGAAACCAGCCGTCTCTGATTCCACTTTGTACGTTGCCAGTTGGAGGCTCCAGTTACTGCCAATGTTATTAATTTGTGTTGAGCCTAATCTAGTTAAGCCTGACTGTTGGTTTCATGGAAATTCAGATACAAGTTATGTTTAGAATGAGGGAACAACAGTAATATGGCACCGTGGGGATAAATAATGTTCCACATGCGAACAATATGTGACTATGTATTTTAAGTATTTCAGCCACAATATAATTCATTTACCGGCTCCGTGGCTAAAGGCTTGCGAACGCGGTTCGTGAGCCGGGTACCAGGCGTTCGAAGCTCAGCTGCGACCGATTTGTGCAGCAGACCGTGTCGCGTTGTGTTATAACGTGCTGGTATGGGAGCCGGTCGTTCAAAAAGCAATGGCAAACTACTGAACGTAACACTTGCCTGGTACATCAACAGCAGCTGGAAAATGCTGGTGTTGATTGCAACGTCCCGTAAGGGATACGCAAGCAATTGTTTTTAAAAATAATTCATTTATTCACTTCCTGTGATATATAAATGTGCAGTATACACTTGGCAAGATGCAGTAAGACATGCCAGGCAATACATCGTGAAGCATATTGTTTGTGGCTTCTGTCTCGAAAGCTTCTAACATCACAAGACACACAGAAAGACATACATGATGAATATTTATCTTACTAGCATTTAGTACACTGCTTGTTTAGAGTTTATCGCATTATTCCGATTCCAATTTCAATTTTCAAAAACAAAAATTCCAAATTCGGCCTCGTCTAACATGCTTCATCAGCTGTGGTTATTGTTGAGGTCCGTGGTTGTGTGGATTGTTGGTCCTAATTCCTAATGGTTTTTATTTGTTCCGCTCTGTTCGTCGGATAGATTTGTTTTGAGCTGGTCCTCGCATTATTGTTAATTTAGATTGTTTTATTTTATCCTAGGCAGCTGACATGAACACCACAGCCTCTAATAAACACCTACACTGCCCACAACTGCACTGGACAAAAGTGGTACTCGTCTGCATTGGAACCATCATTATTGTCGAGAACGTTCTAATAATAGTGATAGTTTTACGACACCCAAGACTTCGTACCATCGCTAACATCATCGTGACGTCTCTGGCTGTGACAGATGTAGTTATTGGATTATCAATTCCTGTAGGTGATACTGTATTGTTGTATTTAGACTCAGAATCCTCGTTATATAAATATTTCTATGTGACATTAGCCAACATATCCTTTGGAATGGTTCTGTCGTCGTATCTGCATGTCACAGCCATTGCTGTAGAGCGTTATATCTACATTGGCCATCCCTTCTTCTACTCTAAACATATCAGTGAAAACTTTATCTTCAAGCTCTTATTGAGTTTTTGGACATTTACAATTACATTTATTCTATTAGCGATTATATTTGGAGAAAAGAAGGAATCGTGTTTTATAAAGGATATGATTATGTCAAATGCTCTTTATGTCGCTTATGTAATGGAAGTTCTACTTTTATTAATGACTTCCATGGCATATTTTAAAATAGCACATATATCATTGAAACATCGTCGGTCAGTGGCTGTACAGTTTTCTAGTGCTGCAGACAATCGGGGTTTCAATGCTGCCAGATTCAGCTCTGAAAACTGGGCAGCAGTTCGTAAAACCATTCGTTTCTATCTCATCATGACCAGTTCGCTAGCAATAATGACTATACCAACGTCAGTTTGTACATTTGTAGATGCTGTTGACCCGAGAATCGATGTAAATATCTTTAGTTATGTAATGCCCCTACCTCTAGTGCAATCAGGTGTTAATTTCTACATACTTATTTTCATGAGCTCGGATTTTAGGAATGCAATAAAGCAGTTATTTATCTCTAGACGCTCCCAGGACAATTAAAAGAAAACAGGAAAGATGCACGAGGGTAATCGGGGCCAGTAAAGAAAGCAACGAGTGGAAACATGGTACTATAGCAGAGTAGGGTTTAGGTGGCGTGCAAAGGGGAAATGGGTTGACTAGCTAATGCACGCGTGAGCACCCGGTAGTTAAGTAGCTAGGGACGCTCACGCGTTGACGTGGAGGCGGGAGACAGATTAGTTACTAACTCGAAGCCATGTTGGCAGGACGTCTTTTATCATCCAGACTTAACTGTCGAAATTATGCCTTTTTAAATATCTCGAATAAAGCAAGACATATATCAACAACTGCCGGGCTTCGTATCATTCAGTTCAGTTGCAACTCTCCTCTACAGCACTGTGAAAGTGCATTACCTTATTTACATTACATTCATACATTTTAATTTATTGAAGATATTCGTCGTTATAAATAGAATATAACAGGTTGTTATTTTTAAGTAAATGACGAATCAAATTGTGTTCTAACAGTTCTAGACAATCATCGCTGAGATTGTTGAAAAGGTTATCGAACTGCATAGAGCCCGTATGCTCAAGGAGGACTTGGCTTGACAAGACTGCCGGCTTGAGGCGGCCACGGAAAATCCGTTCAAATCAATGAATTTATGAAGTAACAGCTTTAGGTAGGAACGTTTAGAGAATGTTCTGCAGATAAGGAGTTTTGCTATTGTTTTATGAGTTATGGGGAGAAAGGACGTGCCTATAAATATTTTTATATGAGGAATATTACTATGTGATCGAATGATGTTATGAAATCCATGATCCCCGTTTTATGAAAATACGCTAGTGACATCGCATACCTGAGAGTACGAGATGATGAGACTGTATCAATTATTTCACCATGTCTGATCACATCTCATTAAATGTAGAAGCCTGAAGTTGTCATGATCACTTTTTGTTGGTCCAAGGTGAGTTACAGGTAGCCATGCTGTTTGGAATGAGCACATCATGAGAAGTCTCTTGGCGCAGTAGGGATCGTTCATGTCACTGACAGCATTATCAACATCCAATAAAATAATATCGCATATCGTCAAAGCAAAGGCCAAGGACGGATGTCCTCGTGTCAGATGGGGACAATATGTACTCATCACTGTTTAACAATAGACGTATCACTGGGCTGTCTACATTTGACAGCTCCAAATTCTCTTGTGTCAATGGAAAAACAAGGTAACATCGCAGCATACCCGAGTGCGTATTTCTTTGTTTATCGTTATAATACACATGGCGACTTTGTGAAGTATTGTGTACGATTTTGAATTTCTTATTTCTCCCACCGGTACGGTGCTGTTATCGATGTTGTTGTTAGAACATCGGTGATTTGATTTGTTCACTAATGTGGAGGAACTGGAAAATTATTGTAATTTTGCTTTATAATTGTAAGAAAGCAACACTTTCAATCCAGATTAGGCTGGTGAGTTCTGCAAGCGATAGGTACAAAATGTGCATGGCGCATGGTTATCATCATGTGCAGGATATGTCAAGTCATGCAGTCTCGTGCCGTGCAAAGTTTAAGACCTCGAAGACTTCATCACTGCGGAGAACATTTTCAATCCTCCTCCATTTGCCAGATTCGTGTCTGTCTAATATGTGCTGAGGGGAGGTGAAGCGACGCCTAAAACTGAATAAATCGCGATTCATGTCGAGCATCGCCCCTGCATCACGTGTCATGATGGAAGGTGGTGAAGAATATGCGATCATTGAATTCCTCTGCGTCATTTTTTTTTAAAAGTTGGTCTAATGTTTTTTGATTGCCCTCTCATCGCAATATATCTCATTGTCCTCACCGCATACATTCTTACACATACGAAATAACAAATTACTCCTTTAGAAATAAATCAGTTTTAATGCAACCAAATATGTATGATAATATGCATTTCTTCATCATCAGCAGCATCAAGTGCAGGATAGTAGTAATGGATCTCTTTCAATATCTAGTCTTATATACATTCTCTAAGTCTGTTTGATGACCATATCTTTACGTTATTCATTTATATCTTGCAAGTCATCTAATACTTTTACCCTAATAGCTTCCCTCTATTTTCCATAGATTACTTTGCCATTTGATTTGACTGAGCACTTTGTTTCTCTCATTTGTATTTCTTTCAGCCATGAACTCGTAGTGTTTATGAGACCTAGAACTGTTATTTTAATACTTTTTTTTCCATCCAAAACACTCGCCCCAGTTGCCAAACGACCCATACTTCAAAAGTTGATATTGTATATTCCATCTTCTTAGTCACGGCCAATATTTGCACTATAAACAGTAGAGTTGAATACACAAACCATTTTACGAGCCTCAGTTTTGATTTGTGTGATATAATTGTTTAGAAAGTCGTATTCTTTTGTTTTTATGGTATGCCACTTTAACATTTCAATACCTATTGTCATTTCCGTGCCTCATGTGCTATCTGCTATCATTATTTCGCCGAGGTGCATGTAGCCTGTTATCTTTCCACATCTGTCATTAATTAAAATAATGTCAACTAGTGAAGTTTTGTTTACGTTTGGTGAAAATTTGTCTTCAAGTCGTAATTAAATTAATTTTTTCAGTGGTATCATGAAGGCTAATAGACTGCAATGGCTGGGACATACAGAAAGAATGGAAGATAATAGGGAAACAAAACTCGCTTACACCCAGGAAATACATGACCGTAGACCCCGAGGTAGACCAAGAAGACGGTGGAGAGATAATATAAATACAGACATACAAGCACTTAGAATCAGCGACTGGCAAGAGAAGGTCAACCAGAGAGACGTATGGAGACGGCTTGTATCTGCAGCAAAGAACCTCAATGGCTCGGAATGCTAAAGAAGAAGAAGACGAAGAAGAAGAAGAAGAAGAAGAAGAAGAAGAAGAAGAAGAAGAAGAAGAAGAAGAAGAAGAAGAAGAAGAAGAAGAAGAAGAAGAAGTATAATTTTGGTTTTTAATGTTTACTATATCCGATAATTTCTGCTGCTGATGTGAATATCTGAGATATTTTGACCTCCGGATTCTAAATGGAGTATAAGTTATATGTGTGTGTATGATCTGACAACACTTACTGTGTTTACTTTAACACACACAGTGCAACCCCACCATTTATGGGTATCAACCACTCAGAAACGTTAGAATATCACACACACACACACACACACACACACACACACACACACACTCACACACACACACACACATATATATATATATATATATATATATATATATATATATATATATATATATATATATATATATCGATTCTTTTACAAACTAAGGAGCATTGGGTGTATGGTGCTAGACCCATATGTCTATAGTCAATAGGCACTCGGTGACACATTCGTCAGCATAATGGCGTCCGCTTTTATTTCCCATGAAATTTCATGGCACTTTTTTAAAATTTGGGTCGACCCTGCAGAACGGGTCATTTTACAAAGTCCACCTTGATGGGGATTCTATTCGACAACCCCATTTCCTCCCCTAAACCAGGACAGTCTTCCAGCCACTGAGCTACCGCTTCTTTCACCTGATATAAGCCAGTCCCATAAACATGATTAACTTGCAATACGGTACAGTAATACATTACGTATCCCTTGATTGAAATCAGAGTTCGTGAAAATAGAGATGAAACAATTGAAGCCTGACTGGAAAATGGGCATCAAATAAAAAGCATTCAACAGGTTGGTGTCGATGATAGAATGGAATCTATAAATAATATTTCAAATCATAATTGGAAATGTCATCACAGCAAAATAACCAGTCACAGCAGATAGAATCGAATAGTTTTCTCCATATATCTGCAGCTGTCTTCTTTGGAGCCAGCTCTAACACTTTGGGGTCAGCTCTAACATTATCTTGGTTATGTGAGTGGATGAGGGATGTGTGTGTGGGTGGGTGCGGGATGTGTGTGTCTGGGATGGGTATGTGTGTGGTTGGGTGGGGGTATGTATGGGTGGGTGGGTTGGAGGAGCATGTATATGTGTGTGTGGGTGAGTTTGTGTGGGTTGGGGTATGTGTGAGTGGGTGGGGTGTGCGTGAGGGATGTGTATGTGGGTGGTTGCGAGATGTCTGGGTTGGTGAGGGGATGTGTGAGTGGGTGATGGATGTGTGTGTGTGTGTGGGTTGGTGCGGGATGTCTGTATGGGATGGGGGATGTGTCTTATAACATGATAATATGCATTTTTTTATGCTTACACCAATCATTTTACAATGTTTTTTTTTTCCCTATGTGAATGTATCATGCACTGTTGATGAACGAAAGATGAGTGATTAGAAAGGCCTAGTGTAAGACGGGCCTACGTGCCCAATTTGTAACCCTTTTTAAATAAAGTTCAATTCAAATCAGTTAAATTCAATGTTCAATTGAAAAATTCAGTTGTTGGATTACGTTGCTAGATGACAATACAGCAACATTAACCGATGCTATAGTTCGACGATGTTTCAATGACAGAGATGCTATTCGGAAGTAAGCCATGAATGTTAACGATAGCAATAGCAATGAAATACACCTCTCGTAACAGGTAATATTGAAATCTATGAAATAGTTGTCTAAGTAAACAAGTTATTCTTGAAAATTACAGCTTTTATCGCCATGTAGATGAGCATTATAATCCACAGAGCTATGATAACCAATTACTTGTTTACATATCTAAAGTACATGAACGAATCCACAATATATACAGAATGATTTATGACAATAATAGTAATATGGAGATATACACCCATTGTAGTTTCAACAGAACATACAATTAATGCCACGCTGAAATTTTTAAATATCCACTCTAAGTGTTGGTGAAGACAATTCCAGCCATGGAATTAATAAATCTAACAATGACGTCTGTCACATCTAAGGATGTCACAAAAATGTTAGCAACGATGTGGAGTATTGTAGAACGAATAATCACACCTATCATCAGAACTTCTCGACGAAGCTGATTGCCCTTATACTGACGTTTAAAGTGTTAAACCACATATGGACATAATTGTTCTTTTGCTGTTCGGCGGTGTTTTCGATCATTTAAAAAAAAAAAAAAATTATGATTATTATTATTTGTCGAATTCACACACAGAGAGTTAAAATAGCCATCCATCCATCATGTTAAATGCCCATAAGCATGGGCGGTCATGTCTCGCCATCTTACTCGATCACCAGAGTCGTGGATCAGTTCCGTGTTTGTGTCTCGACCATGCCACTTGGCCACACCATCCAGGTATTTACTTCTCGGTCTTCCTCTTGGTCTCTTCCCTCTGATCTTGTCAGTTATCACCAAGTTCTCCAAATCATTTCTTCTCAGAAAATGCCCAAAAAGTTGGACACTCTAAGTCTAATGTCTCTAATCAGTTTACGATCTTCATTTGTTTCTTGATGGACTTGTTCGTTGGATTTTCTGTCTGTCTATGGTATTCTTTGCATTTTCCTCACATTTACACAGCCATCATATGTTTTTCAGCTTGTCTGCTCATTGTCCACGCTTCACATTCATACAAATGTACCACTTCAACACTCTTTTCCTCGTTTCAATTGATATATTTTTATTGTTCAGTATGTTTTTCATCTTGCAAAAAGCTATCTTCGCAATGGCACTTCTTGTTCTAATCTCTTCAAGGTATCTCCCAACTGATGTCACGACTGTTCCAATATATAAGAGGCGTTCATTTGAAATCCGTTCGTGCCGCACCGCGCATAATTGCGTACGTTGAACATGATCATGTCATAGTCATGTGATAAGTACTGACCAATGAATAAAAGAGCACATACTTATCGTCCCATGATGCATATGTTCTGTTTCTGACCGTTGAGAAAATGACCGCGTTGATCCAAAATCCATCCAAAGAAGCTCATAGAGCGGTGATTCAGTTTCTTTCATTTGAAGGATATCAACAAGTGGACATTAATTGAAGAATGCAGGCAGCGTACGGTAACAAATGCATGTCGAAGACAACAGTGACAGACTGGGCACGATTGTTTCAGAAAGGACGTCAGTTCACGGCAGATCTTCGACGGCCGGGTCAAGCGCAAATTATTGCAACAGAAAAAAAAAACATTGCCAAAATTGATGCAGCAGTACAGATGAACCGTTGTCGAAGCATACGTTCGCTAGCGAAAGAATTTGGTGTGTCAATTGGGACAATTCAACAGGTCGTTCGTATGAAACTGCAATATCGGAAGGTGTGTTCATAGTGGGTACCACGGATGTTGACCGACAACCAAAAAGAGGAAAGCGTGGGATGGTGTTTGAACCGCTTGCTGCGTTACAGAGTGGAGAGTGATGCATTTCTCTTCCGCATAGTGTGCCAAGTAGCAGCGCAGATGAAATGACGCAAAATAGAGTTAGTGAGAAAATCGCGAACTAACTTGTACGAGAAACTAGGAGGCTGACGTAAAAAGGAGAAAACGTCAGAAAAATTGTCAACAACAACAAAGACTCAGATCTTAGAGTTTGACGAGCGAGGCAGCATGATTCGATTCTCTGGAACGAGATATATTATATACTGGCAGGACACTACTATGATGGCCAACAACTATTGGAAAGGAGCACGAGAATATTAATGCATGATGGATATCAGCCCAAAATTCATGGACAGATGTGCCCAGATCAGAATAAGACTTAGAAAGTCAGAGCAAGGTAACTCATAGGCAACTTGCTGAAGGACAGAAGGACTGTGATAGGGTCGTTGCAAGTATATATTGTTCATAATTAATATTTTTTTATACCGTCCGGCCTGGCCATAACAGGCACGGTATCAACGAATTGTAAATTGTCACTGATGTTATTGAATATGCAACAAGCTCGACTCAGGCAAATAAAAAGTGCCATAGAATGTTGAACGCCGGCCTTCGAGTCATTCATCAATATTGGCATTATGGTTCTGTATTCTGCTGGATTGCTGCAGCCCTGGACCTTTGAGCATTGTTTGTTTATCTTTCATTATTTAACGCAAGTCGCATTCTAGCGTAGTGTCAGGGGATGAATCATGGTATCACTACTTTGAGCCGAGCAGCAAAAAAGAGAGCATGCAATGGAACCATGCTGGACCACCAAAAGCCAAAAAATTCAAGTTACAGGTTTCTGCTGGTCAGGTTATGCTGAACGCATTTTTTACCATGAAGGGCTACTGTTGGCCGGCTTTAAAGAACCTGGCGTCAACATCAACTCTACCCATTACTTGCAAACACTAGACAAGCTGCAAAAAGCCATCAAGAATAAACGTCCCGGCATGCTTTTTCGCGGTGTGATTTTGTTGCTCGATAATGCTCATCAGCGTGTCGCAAAGATTGTGCAGGAAGCATTAGCAAGGAAGAAGTGGGAAACTCTGCAACATCCAGCCTATAGTCCTGATTTGTCACCATGTGATTTTCATTTGTTCGAACCTCTAAAACAAAATAAAAGCTCTTAAGGGGCAACGATTTCATACAGATGCTGACGTAATGAAAGCAGTAAACACTTGGTTCAGTGAGCAACCACAATCTGTTTTTGCGGACGGCATTCGCCGCCTACCTAAGCAATGGGATGCTTGTCTGAATGCCTACGGCGACTTATTCTGACCAACTCATAGTGAATAATTCATTCCAAATTAATGCTTTGTTTAATTCTACCACACCTGTTAATGTTTCTTTCATGCTTTTGTAATAAAGCCATTGAAACGGCGACTGGTGATTCAAATGAACGTCCCTAATAATTGTACCGATTTACTTATTTAAGAATATGCCCATTTACTTGTATGTTACATTGTGGAATTTCCTTCTTCCCAGTGACGACCGTAATCTGTGTCTTCTTACAATTCAATTATAACCCTAGTTTTTCACTGCGTGCAACAACCGCATCTACTAAATGTAGCAGGTCCTGCCCATTGTCTGCAGTCAAGACTGTATCATCTGCATATCTAATGTTATTGATGTATTCTCCCCCAATGATGATTCCTTTATTATTTTCTATATTTCTGAAAATATTTTCACTGTACAGAGAAAAAAAGATGTGGAGACATTACACATCCGTCTCACACCTCTCTTAATAGGCTGATATTGGCCTACTCCATTATCAATTCTTATGGCAGCTTTTTGTATCCAATATATGCTTTTTACCAGTCTAAGGTCTTTTCCATCAATTTGTAGATCGTCAAGCATCCTTATCATGTCGACATGTCTCACTTTATTGAAAGCCTTTGTGTGGTAAATAAAGCAAAGGTGTAGATCTTTGTTTACTTCTATAGAACGTTCAATTACTGTTCTCGGTATATAGACATCATTTATTGTACACTTGTCTTCTAAAAACCCACATTGTTCTTCTCCTATATCAGGTTGTATTTTCTACCTAACTCTTTGCATGATAATTCGTGTCAAAATCTTCGTAATGTGACTTATTGTTCGATGTTGAATACATTCCAAAGCTTCTGATTTCTTTGGGATTGCAATAAATACATAATTACATAATTCAAGAGGTGTATTTCAAGTTTTCATTTTGTATTCAGGAGTCTGATAACTTCATCTATTCCATATTCTTCTAATGCATTAATCACTTATGTTGTGATGCTGTCTGAACCGGGGATTTTGCCAGATTTCATATAGTTAAGAGCATTCTGAACATCTTCAAAAATGATGGTTCTTCATTATTATTTGGAATATCATAATGTTCTTCTCTATTAAGATCATAAAAGTTTTTCACATAACCATACATGTAAAATCTGTTAAAGGTAGAATAATCCTTCACAAAAGTTATTATTGTTTTCATAAATTGTTATCCTTGAGAGTGTAAGCTATACAGAACAAACAGTGTTTCAATATAGTTGAATAAGAAATACGTCATTTTTGTGCAGTTTCCGTAGAAAGGCATACACTTTTTTTTATTACAAGTCCAGCGCTGCTGATATTCCATAAAACTGCTGATTTGTTAACAAAATGCAAACATTGTGGTCAATATTATGTCCTTTCTACCGAATGTATTTTAAGTGTTGTAAACTCAACATGTAACCTAGTGGCAGCAGTTAAATATTTTTTTTTTTTGCGTATCCTTTTACAGGACTTAGCTGTCAACAGCAGCATCTTTCAGCTGTCTGTTGATCTCTTGGCAAGATTACGCTCAGTAGTTTGCCATTGCTTTCTGAGCGGCCGGCTCAGTATCCGCAAGTCACGAGCGGGGGTCGAACCACCTCAGTTCTCGCTCCGCTGCGAGACTCTGCGTGATAAACGGGATTACAGAGAGAAAGTGTTGTAACCCCACAGCCAGAGAGACCGAGTGGCAGCAGTACGAAAGCATAAATGTTTGTCATCAGAAATAAGAGCCCAGCACCAAGCTGAATTGTCTCCACCTGGATGTTTAATAGAAAGATAAAACCAGCCTTGGACAATCACTTCAGTTTGCTGAATCGTGTATCACTCATATTATAATCCACAACATAAACGTTTCATAAATGATATGAGGTCAGGTCTTAGTTAAATAGGACTGAGCTACCATATGACAATAGACGGTTCTACCTGCTTCTGATAGCGCCGAATGTTGAGCGACGCTTACCAAATCCGACACCCCACATTGTGTCAACGGCTTCGGGCGGAGGAACGCAATTGAGTAGGTACACGCCTTATTTTAGTGCGAGGAAATGCAACCTTAGGACTGAATGTCATGGCAGGGCAGACCAGGCCATAAGCCTTGGTTGGCAACTGGTCTAAGATCGAAGCTCCGACAGGCGGACAGTTAGAGCATTGCTTTGCTGATCCGGCAGCTTCTGCAGCTTGTCTTGTTCCAGACGTATAGGTGTTACCTTCCTCTGGAGTACACTAGACACACCGAGAGAGGGATCATGCTGCATGGGCAACACATGGTCTTTAAATTCAGCCCAGGCTTTGTGTTATGAAGGTTGTAACCCAGAATGGTTGCTCCTCACACATTACAGCCCAGCTACACTTCGTCAAGCACTTATGATGTCGGTGTACCAACAACCAACACACCCTGGTATTTACTAGCAACTTAGCACAAAGCAACACCGGATCTCGGTACAAGAAAGAGCCTCTCCTAGAACGTTTATGTGCATATTTGGTTATTGTTTTATATACATTGACTCGTATTGACGTCACATAAATTGATACTTACTTGCATATCTTTTATAATACTTTTTATTGTGTTTATACTGTGAGTGAGGGTGTCTTCACTGCTCATCCTTACTGATCTATATACGTATTTTTTTTATATTGACAAAGATATTACTGTTTCTCTGTACTTTAGAGTGTGTTTTGTTATAAGGGACGTAAGTTGTATTCATTTTGTGTTTAAAAAAAAATCTATGATTACGCATTGTTAAAATGCATAATAAGTACTAACACTGGCTCAGTAACAATGGGCTCAGAACTGGGAATTTAAACATCTGCCATCTATTAGGGAAGCTGCCCAAACTATCACTTATACTTAATCACAATTTTCACATATTCGGCGTTAGCGAAAGTCGATTAAATGGTAACATCTCAGATGATGACATCGCTATCAGAGGTTTTAAAACCATTAGAAGAGATCCCTATCAGAAACAAGAGACGGGTATTGCAGTTCTTATTTCTGACTCGCTTAACGCCCACCGCAAGCTAGATTTTGAAACCTGTGAGATTGAGTGTGTATGGCTTGAGGTTAAACATCAAAATCGCATACGCCTAGTAGTCGGCTATCTTTATCGAAACCCCAGTGCAGGAAATATCTGGTATGAAAAATTCACCACTATGATGGATGTAGTCTTTAGTAATAATACTGCTAGGTGACTTTAACATAGGCACTAACAAATGAAACAAAACTTGGGAAAACATAATAGAGTCATATAACTTCCAACAATTAATTATGTGGTTGTTTCGGGATTTGAAATTTAAATATTGAGCACAACCCACTACTGGCAACGCCGATCGCATTCCGGTATGAACCTAAGGCCTATCCACGTCAATGTGGAAGCACTATACTCGAGTTTCGCCCTTGTTTGATCTCGTCAGTAGTGCATATCCCTGACCGGATCCGGAAACAGTCCCGGATCACGCGCGTGAAGCGGGTGTGTAACCACGCGGCACACACTGGACACACCAAATTATCACAACAGAACACCACAACGCTACCCATCGTAGGCTATGCTCAAGATTGCCCAATCGCCGCGACCGACGTCCGTCAATCGATGGGACCCGAACGATCAGGACTTCTCACTGGCAAGGAACACCAGTCTACGATGGGTAGCGTTGTGGTGTTCTGTTGTGATAATTTGGTGTGTCAAGTGTGTGCCGCGTGGTTACACACCCGCTTCACACGCGTGATCCGGGACTGTTTCAGGATCCGGTCAGGGATATGCACTACTGACGAGCTCAAACAAGGGCGAAACTCGAGTATAGTGCTTCCATATTGACGTGGATAGGCCTTAGGTTCATACCGGAATGCGATCGGCGTTGCCAGTAGTGGGTTGTGCTCAATATTTAAATTCCAACAATTAGTCAAACAAGCCACTAGAATAATAAAATCATCTGCAACACTTAATGCAATGTGCGATCACTACCCAGTATGTTGCACGTGGTCGAAAAGAGGTACCAAAACTCCAAAACACAAACATATAAGCATAAAATATAGAAATTATTAAAAATTTCAATCGAGATTTCTTTTTACAAGACTTGCTTAACTCATCTCTGGACTATGTTTACCATGTTCCTCACCCAGACGATGCTCTGGACCACTGGCAGAAGACCCTTCTAAATATATTTGATAAGCATTTTCTATTTAAGGAAGTTCGTGTTAAACATCACACTAAGTCTCCGTGGATAACACAGGAGGCAGTTGAACTTATGAGAGACCGGGACAGGGCACATAAAAATAGAGATATAACTATGTACCGTAGTGTGAGAAACAAAGTTCAATATGCTATCCGAAAAAAACAAAAAACCATTTTAAGAATTTAATAATAGATAAAACCAACACTAAAGAAATATGGAAAGAGAATTAATACCTCGACAAACAAACACAAATCATCACAATCATTACCATTAAAATAAGGTTACATGTGATCAATTCAGTAGATTCTTTCAGTCCGACATAAACCATCTGAAGGCTGCAATACCAGATGTGCCTCATGACATATATTTATTATCATCATTCTGTGAGAACAAATGCTATGGAAACATTTCCCCCAACACACCGCTAATGACGACTACAGAAGTATTTACTCATCTCAGTAACCTAAAAAATAATAACTAATCAGGTCTAGAAGGAATAAGTAATTGGATCCTTCGCTATGCTGCACTGGCGGTTTGCGAGTCACTAACTTTTATATATAATCAATGTCTCAACAAAGGCCACTTCCCATCAGCCTTTAAAATCTCTAAAGTGTATCCTCATTTAAAAGCTGGTTCTCTAGACGATCGTCTCATGAGTAATTATTAGCCAATATCCATCTTATCCTCACTATCTAAACCACTAGCAAAGCACATCCACAAAACATCACTAGAGCACTAGTTCGCCACAAACTAATAGTTGACAGTCAGTCAGATTTTCGGCCAAAATACTCTTGTCATACGGCCCTAGCAAACATGATAGAAAACTGGCATCAAAATATTAACAACAATACTTTATGTGGAGCGGTGTTTATAGACTTTAGAAAAGCATTCGATATGATAGATCATACTATTCTAATTAAAAAACTAGAAAATATGAAAATAAGCTTTAATATAGTGACATTAATAAAATCAATTTTATTAGACAGAACACAAGTAGTATCACACAATAAATCTTTATCTCAAGCCATTACCATTAACATTGGAGTACCTCAGGGGTCTATTCTTTGCCCTCTGTTATTTGCCATTTATATAAATGATTTTGCTTTATATATATCGCCGTCCTGCGATCTATTTGCAGACGACTGCACAGTATATACAAACGGTACTGATAGTAATGAGCTAGAATTATCCTTGCAACAGGAAAAAAATAGTGTAATTAACTGGATTCATGCAAACCGCATGCAAATTAACATCTCTAAAACACAATCTATGTTAATAGGAACCAGGCAAAGACTTAACACGCTAAACTAGCAGAGAACTCTACAGCTGCACATTGGTACCATGCCTATAGAAAGTGTAACCGAGCACAAGGCACTGGGTCTTATCATAGATCAAAATCTAACCTTTAACTTTCATGTTCATGCTCTGGTTAAACAAATAGCCAAAAAGTGTACCAACTTGCCAAAATTAAAAATTTCCTTGACGAAAGCACGAGAACGATATTCTATACTTCTGATATACGAACACATATTGATTATTGCTCCACAATCTGGGATAGATGCTCCAAATCAATAATAAAACGCCTTTATTCACTCTAGAAAAGGGTAATGCGTTTAATTAATGGTGAAAACCTACATAAACGTCTTCGGTTACTGCCACTCTACAAACGCCTACTTTTTAACAAGGCTAAACTAATTCACAAAATGATATTTCAAAATGCTCCAAACTACCTTTGGCCATTGTTTAAATATAACACAAGACATAGCAAACGACTAAATATACTTCATGTCCCTAATCCTAGGATAGACTTATATAAAACAAGCTTAGCATACGCTGCCACTCAGTTGTGGAACAATCTTCCACAAGAAATAAAAGACACCACTAATCATTATACATACATTCGCAACATGTTTGAACACTACCTCAGTACAGACTACATGCTCCCATAAAAAAAAAAAAAAAATAAAGACAATAATAATGGTAAATTGTCTCGAACGACAACTAGCCAAAAAACATTCCCATATGAATGGAACGTTACATCTTCCTTAGGTATTTATAGGCAGACTGTATCCACACTGCTATATGCTTGTGAAACCTGGACTGTTTATCAGCGACACGCTAGGAAATTAAACCACTTCCACACAGTCTGCCTAAGGAAGCTACTGAAGATTAAATGGCAAGACAAGATTCCAGACACTGAAGTCCTAGAAAGAGCATCCATGCCCAGTATCCACACTCTACTGATGAAGAATCAGATTCGCTGGGCTGGTCACTTGACCCGCATGCCAGATCACAGGCTCCCTAAACGAATTTTCTACAGCGAACTGCGTTGTGGTAAACGCTCCCAAGGTGGCAGAGGAAACGTTTTAAAGACACTCTAAAAATTTCACTGAATGCTTTTGGAATTCATCATGACACCTGGGAGGCTGCAGCCAGAGACCGAAATTCGTGGCGTGCATCATTGCGCAAAGGTGCAGTCATATGTGAGGCAACCAGGACTGCAAGAGCTGTGAAGAAAAGGCAGGACAGAAAAACCACTGCAGGAAATCCTCCTCCAGAGACGTCAAGCATTCTTTGCCCACATTGTCAAAGAACATTTCGAGCCAAATTAGGCCTTATCAGCCATCTTAGAACCCAGGGCTCCACACCTTCAACCCCACTGGATGAAATGAATGGTCATCATCATTCTTGATGGACAAACAACAGGTATTTATAATGCCGATGTTAAACATTGCCTCGGTGAGTCATGTATTATTGATTATTGTTCATGCTTTTTAATGCTTATTGTTTTTTTTTGTTTTTTTTGTTTGTTTTGGGTCAAAATTCTGCTTCATAAGTGATGTTGAATGAAAGAATGTATGAGAGGAAATAGCGAATAAGGGCAGAATGTCAGACGGGCCTGCGTGCCCAATTCTTAACCCTTTGAAAATAAAGATTTTCGTTCGTTCGTTCGTTATGAAGAGTTATAACACCATTTTACAAACTATCGTCTGTCAAGACCGCAAGGTGCCAGTCAAAAAGTTTCACCAATGATACCACACAGCAAGGGGGTGGGGGAGGGAATAGCACAGTCAATGCTTGTCTGCCAGCACGATGGTCGTATGTTCGGATGCCCCTCGATATGCAGGGATTTTTAATTGACCTGGGCTTCCAGGTGGCAGAGCACAATTTTTTTTTTCGCATATCCTATACAGGACATCGCTGTCAACATCAGCATCTTTCAGCTGATTGTTGATATTTTGGCAGTAGTTTGCCATTACTTTCTGAGCGACCGGCTCACATACTCCGTAAGTTACCGACGCGGAGAGAACCGCTACCGATTCTTGCGCAACGTCACGTTACTTACCAGAGTATACGAGATTACGGAGAAAGTCGTGTAACCTCTAGACCAGGGAGACTGGCATGAGCATAAATTGGCTACAAGGAAATGTTATTGAAAGAAAAGCAGCCGGCGTTATATGGGTCACATCATTCATCGAATGCCACTTTGTCTGAAAATATGGGTCACATCATTCATTGAATGCCATTTCGTCTGAAAATATGGGTCACATCATTCATCAAATGCCACTTTGTCTGAAAATTCAGAACTGGCACCATATAATTTAATTCTCAAAAAGGCGCTGAAAAGGGTCATTTGCTGCTGTTGTTTATTAACCATGGAACCTGAATCGTAGTAACGCCGATCGTTTGAAAATCTTAATCATTTCTTTGTCACATTATCATCATCAGTTGTCTAAAGCAATATAGAATCCATTTACATGTTAAGTGCCGTGGGATGTTTCGGGTTTACGGTGCTAGCTACATATTTTCATGAACTAATCGGCAGTTAATGTGTGATGTGGTTGATATAACGTAAATTCCTGGTAATATATTTCCTGGTGTCCATTTTAGATGGGTTGACTTGATATTACAAATCAATTTTACAAAATCTGCCTCTATAGGGAAGTACCATGTTATTGAGTTGGCTTTCCCCTCTCTAAGCTCATTAGCTACGGTGATATGTTAGATGCATACTGGACGTTCCCATCTGTTGAAAGGCATGTAAATTGATATATTTACTAGTTGTGGAGAAGCAGGATCGGCCAAGCCAATTGCGAGATACTTAATGGCGATAATTGCATCTTAGTGCAAAACGGTTGAAAATTGTGCTTTGTGAATACATGACAATAAAATAAATAGAGACAATGGACTAGTATCGGGTCCATTGTAAAACATCACAGGCTTAGTCAATGTCATGCGAGATTACAATGCTAAACATCGCGAAATTTGCCAGACTGCCAATACAGTGACACCATCACGAGGTATTATTGATGACGGTTGTGACAAAGTGATATGCAAACAAGCTGGCCAGCAGTTTTTTTTTTTTTTTTTTTTTTTTCCCGCGTTTCCATCCTGTGTCAGGATATTGCGGTCAACACCAGCATCTTTCAGCTGTATGTTGATTCCTAGGCTAGATTACGCTCATCAGCACGCCACGACTTTCTGGGGTGACCGGAACCAAAAGAGGAAGAGAATTAGAGACAGGTGAATAATGAGGAGGTCAGTGAGAAATTTAAAAAAAAATTGTTTTAAAGATAGCAGGATGTTTTGGCCATCTCGTTAGAATGCAACACCATCAACTACCAGCACTGTCCCTACATCAAAGAAGATCTGCTAGGAGAGCAAGAGGACGCCCGAGAAGAAAATGGACTGACATCAAAGACAAGAATTAAACGCCAGCATTTGTTGATTCAATTAGCTAACTTAAATATCAAAGTCTTATCTTCCAATGGTCTGACTTCTACCTCCATACGCTACAATAGTGGTAGACATGTCTAGTCAGACAATCACACGATGTTGCCCTTTAAGAATCATTTCTAAAATAATGTAATTTATGTAAAACCTTTAACGGTGTGAGTCAGCAGGATATATATATATATATATATATATATATATATATATATATATATATATATATATATATATATATATATATATATATATATATATATATATATATATATATAGACAGGGTGGGGCAAAATGATCTGACACGTTTGTAACTTTAATAAAACTAAATTAGAATAAACGAACAAAAAAGTATTTTTATTTATCAAATGTACACATAATACCATTTTGTTTTATGTTGTTTAGATAATGAAAAACAGTATTTTATTTCCTAAATGTACATATGATGTCATTTTACTTCATTTTCTCAGTTTCTTTCGCAGAGTTCCTGTACCAACATCATTTTGTATGGATGCATTTGCAGATCCTGGTGAAGAATTCTTCTCAAACTTCTAATCGAAAAGTCAAGAGCGGCGGCGTATTTTCGTGCCGAACGTCGTGGAGACTGATTAATTGAATCATTTACCGCGTCGACATTCTCTGGAGTTCTCGCGGTCGGCGGCCGGCCAGGTGATTTTCATTTCAACGCTGATCCACCAGCTCTGAAGTTGGCAACCCATAATAAAACTGTGTTCCGAGCAGGTACGGGATTATGTCTACAAAGCTCAAAATGCACACGGAATGCTCTTTGCGTTGCAGTTACCGACCCGTTTTTGATGAACGTTTCCACAATGAAAGCGCGATGCTGGCCTGTCCAATCCATATGGGTAAGCTGAAACGAAATAAAATAAAATGACATCATATGTATATTTGGGGGAAAAAAATACTTTATTTTTTATTATTCAAACAACATAAAACAAAATGGCATCATGTGCACATTTGATAAATAAACATACTTTTCTGTTCATTTATTCTAATTTAGTTTTATTAAAGTTACAAATGTGTCACATCATTTTACCCCACCCAGTATAATAGGAACATTGATATGCAAATTATGATCTAATGAACTGTTGAAAAATTCACTGGAGACAAGAACGACGCAGTCAATTCGCTTAAGACAGGTAAATCTTTAGATATAGATCGTTTACATAAGTGACCAAGGCATACATTGAAGCTTACACTGTGCTATCACTCCTACAATCAAGTGTAGGCCATTACATACGTTTATTTTAATTGCGATGGCCAAAAAAAGCCACATTGAAATTATTTATGTGTAAAATATGGTCTCGTCTCATCATTATCGACCAGGTCCTTTGTAAGATGTCGCTCTCAATACGAACTATAGGACAGATTGTCGATTTATTCCATTTCTCGGCGATGTGGCGATGGGGTTACAGACGCAATTCGAAATCCTACATACCGCGTTCGAAACACAGCAGCGGAGGATATGGAAGCAGACCTCCATGCGTTGGTTTTTATACAATTGATATGAGTTCCGGTCGTTCAGAAAGCAATGGCAATCTATTGAAAGTAAACTTGCTAAGAAATCACAAACAGCCATAAAAATGTTATGGTTGACTACGACGACCTGTAAAGGATATACAACAAACTTTGAAACTCGTGCATTTGCATACTCAGTATGTTTTAATGTCGTATACTCGTATTCGTGGTGGAACCACTTCTTGTGTCAAGAAAACTTTCCTTCCATGATTGTTCTCATTAATTAAGTAACTGAGATGTTTAATACTTTTTTTTAATGTTGCGTGTCCCTTACGGGAGGTTGCAGTCAACACCAGCATTTTTCAGCTGCTGTTGATGTACTTGGCAAGTTTTACGTTCAGTAGTTTGCCATTGCTTTCTGAACGACCGGCTCCCATACCAACATGTTATAACACAACGCGACACGGTCTGCTGCACAAATCGGTCGCAGCTGAGTTTCGAACCGTTGGTAAACGGCTCACAAACCGCGTTCGCAAGCCTTTGCCTACGGTTTAATATAGCCAAAGTATTTCAGCTTCCGATAGATAACGCTGTTTATGGGCAAATGTTATTCTATGTTCAGATTTAGTATAATGTTAGTATAATGAAGCAGAACATAGACAAATTGAAAGAATGCATGTGATATATAATTATTACACATAATTTGTAAGTATACCAGCCATGCATATACAATAGAGATACACCACAGTGTGTATGCAATGTAATGATAGATATTGTCCAAATAAGGGAAAAAAAAACAAAAAAAACATAATAATTCCATTACCCTCTTTGGACAAAAATCACACATTGTATTAGAGACATCATCACATACACACAGGAGAAAGATTGTCAGGCCTTTCTTTTGTCCTTGGACCAGGAGAAGGCCTTTGACAGGATTTCCCACTCTTACCTACACAAGACATCAACACAATGCAACTTAGGCCAGTACTTTGGGAGGTGGATAGAGATTTTGTACCGGAATCCTAAGAGTAGGGTGTTGGTTAACCACACGCTCGCTGTGGGCTTCCGGCTCACATGGTCGGTGAGACAAGGATGTTCTCTGTCGCCACTCCTATATGTGCTTGCCTTAGAACCACTTCTCGAAGCAATCAGACAAGACACCAACATCACAGGCACATTCATACCAAGGGAAGGAGAGCGGAAGTTGCTTGCATATGCAGACCACGCCGTTTTCTTCCCCGCCAACAAAATATCCATCACAAATATACTCCACATGTTTACACAATTTGGTTAAGGGGAGTGGAGCCAAATGAAACATATACAAATCAGACATAATGGGTCTCGGAAAGTGGCGGAATAAAGCCGGCTTTCCCCCAGACCTGAAGGTCACAGACAGCACCAAGGTATATGGCATCACATTTCCCAACAACTCCAGACAGTAGATGTAGCGAAATTTCACGTAAACAATCATAGACATGCTACACAGATATAAGTATAAGACATCTACAATATTTGGTAGGAGCATCATTGTCAATACATTCATTGTTCCCGACATTTTATATTTAGTTACAGTGCTATATCCTCCTAAACAGACAGTCACAGACATCAACAAATCATCAGGCGTTTTATTTTTGGCAGTACAATATACTGTTTACAACATAAGTCACTCATACAGGATTAAAAACATGGGGGAATAGCACTGCAAGACATACAACCAAAAATAAAAGCGCTTACAATAAAACACATAGGACACATCCTTAATTAACCAGAACAGCATCCACTAGCGCTCTACTAAATAGAACTGAGACTGCAATACCTTAGGACAGTGGTTCTCAACCGGTGGGGAATTTCGCCCCCGGGGAAATTTTAGGGGTTCCATGGGGGGGGGGGTGATTTGAATTACGATTATTTCAAGATCGCGTTAATACAAGAACCATTTACTTGATATTGTTTTCCCTTCCATACTTTACCGTTCTGTACTTCTCACCCAGCTGAAATTCGTTTTATAACGTAAGTAGACCAACAAATCACGTTTTAGTAAACGTCTAGACTTGTTCTGGTATGTGTTATTAAATTTAGCTTTCATTGCACTTATTCATGTACTGTGTAAGAGGGGAGGGGGTTATAGGGAGGAAATACAAAGGGGGGGGGGGGATGACATGCTGAACATATGGTGAAGCGGTTCATAGGCCAAAAAAGCCAAAAAAAAAAAAAGGTTGAGAACCATTGCCTTAGAAGAATACAACTTAATTCATCATACTACTTTGGAACCCTACCTGCATTCTACAAGATATGCATACAAACACTCCGAGGGACTGAGCATTTAAAACATCAGACAAATCGCGAAATCTAAAATTATTTGGTGACACAACAAGCACCCTCACTACAACTTAGAAACAAAAGAGGACACAACTATTACATCCAAGACCACACATGTACATTTTCTAATCTCCACATCCCACACATAGCTCCCAAGGCTAGAAAAATTAGTAACCGTTTGATTTTCAACATGACATCTACTACAGAAAGAAAAGCACACAGGTCCACACGAATAGAACCATGTCAACTGTGCAGACAAAACATACAGGAACAGAAAATGACATATAATATACATTCCTCAACAGTCACAGACACTTTAAGACACCTTGAAATAAAGACAAACAAGACATTGAGATATTTACCAAAAAGAAATCATATATGTATAAGGCAATATTTTAAACACCATACCCAAAACAAAATAACCACAGACACTGATGACTGTAAAAGCAGATTACAGGTACCTGACTGAGCCTGAAGGAATGCAGCAACATACAGATTTAGAACATACAGCACGAGTATAATGCTGCACATGGTCCAAAAATAAAATCACCCAAATATTCAAAAATCACTTAGACAACATGAAATATAGACATTTGAACAATATGTCTGTGGGAATTTGGATACTATAAATAAATAGACAGCACGAATAACCAAACAGCTGAAAGACAGACCGACCGACCAAGGACCGACAGACAGACAGAGAGACAGACAGACAGACAGACAGACAGACAGACAGACAGACAGACAGACAGACAGACAGACAGAATGAACGAACGAACGAACGAACGAACGGACTTTATTTTCAAAGGGTAACAAATTAGGCACGCAGGCCCGTCTTAGCTTCGGCCCTTCCAATCACTCATCTTTCGTTCATCAATAGTGCATAATATTTTCACATAGGAAAAAACATTGTGACAAGGATGCTGTAAACAAAACAAAAATGCATATTACCATGTTATGAGACACATCCGCCATCCACCCCTACCCACACACACATCTCCCACTCACCACACATCCCACAAACACATCCTCCACCCACCAACACTCACCCATCCACATATACTCAACCACCCACCCACACATATCCCCGCCAACCCAAACATCCCGCACCTACCCACACACAAAAGCCTCACCCACCCACATTTCACCAACTTACACACATCTTCACCAGCACAATCTCCCACAACCCGCCCACACATCCCGAACCCCCCTACACACACATCCGCCACCCATCCCTCAACTCCACTCACTCACCCACCCACCCACACATCCTCCACCCACAAACCCACTCCCAATCACACATCCCTTAACCACACACCCTTTAACCACACATCCCCCACCCACACACACCACACCCACACACATTCCCACCCACTTACACACCTCTCCACCCATACACTCATCCCCCACACACACATCCCCACCCAACAACACATCTCCAATCCACAAACACACACGTCCCACCAACATACACCCCAAAACCTAATATACCCCCTACATACATCTCCTACCCTCACACATCTTCCCACTAACATACACATCCCCCACCCATTCACTAATTCCCCACACACATCCATCTACTCACGCACTCATCCCTCATTCACTCGTACCCACACATCAACCACCTACCCATCAACACATACATCTCCCATCTACCCACCTACAGACAGACAGACGGGCAGGCCTGCACGCAGGCAGGCAGACAGACAGGCATACATGTCTTTCAACATTCCCAGCGTGACCTCTCTTGTCTCATTAGCATCACCGACAACAAAACGTGACTTTACAAAAGAAATTGTACGTTCTGTGAACAGTATTAACTGACAAAGCGAGACAACAATATATTATGTATCACCTCCCTGAAATCAGAGTCCATGAAAATAAAGATGAAGAAATTAAAGACTGATTGCAATGTCGGTAAAAAGATGAACACATTCAATAGCTTAACATCAATGTAAGAATGGTATTTATAAATAATACTGAAAATTGAAATAGGAAATGTCATGGCAGCAAAAGTGCCAGTCATAACAAGATAGAATCGAAAGGTTTTCCGTAGTTGTCTCCACCTGTCTACTCTGAGACCGGCTCTAACGTTATCTTGTTGGTTTACGTTGGTAGATGCCATTACAGCAATATTAACTGTGGCTATAGATCGACGATGTTTCAATGACAGAGCTGCTATTCGGAAATAAGCCAACAATGTTACCGAGAGAAGTAGTAATGATATACAGCTGTCATTGTAGACAACGTTTAAATCCAAGATATCCCTAAGGAAACAAAATGGTTTTTTCTTTAACATCACAGTTAATGTCACCATATAGACGGACACTATAATCCATAAAGCAGTGATAATTATGATAACCAATTGTTTGTTGACATATCTGAAGTAAAAGAAAGGATGCACAATATATAAATAACGATCTATAGCAATTACAGTAACATGCAGATATGCACCCATTGTAGTTCCCATGTAACATACGGTTACTGCTACGCTAAAGCTTTTAAATATCCACTTTGATGGTGCCACGATGATGAAGACAATTCCAGCCATGGCATTAATAAATCCAACAATGGCGTCTGTCACAGCTAAAGACGTCACGAAAATGTTGGCAAAGCTGTGAAGTCTAGGGGTTCGAATTATCACAACTGTCATCAGAACATTCTCGATAACGATGATGACTCCCACGGTGACGTATAAAATATTCAACCACGCAGACACAGAACATTCCCTGTGTGTATCACTTGTGCTGTCGTTCATTGTTATTGATGTGTCGATTTCATCAATGGCGGGATAGAAGCGTCATTCACAGAAACCTATCCAGTACACAAATAGTTTCATGTTAGTCAAAAAAGCTACTGACGCCGTTTGGTTATCATTAAAAGTGTAAACCACTCAGCAATCCAGTGGTTAAGATTAAACACAAAGGAAGTAAGTCATTTTTTTCTGGACGTCTCCATAGCAACGTCTGACGTCTGGAATATTTAGTTACGATTCCTGTAGGACTGGTATTCCATGAAGCTTTGCTAATGTATTTATATAAACATGTTAGTTAAACATCAATCCCTGTGCCGAAAGGACGTCAAGTGGTGTTACTGAGTCTGTAACGAGTGTGGCAGTAGTTTATAAACACTGCATTAAATGCAGCTTTGCTGTAATGTTTACACTACACGCGATCCTGGCTCAATTATAAACGTCTGACAACAGATTCGAGACACTATGCGGAGTTATCATCACCTAGATGGTTAGTCAAAAGATACCACAAGCCTTGGACAAACACTATAGTTTGCTGAATCGCTTATCGCTCAGATAATTACCCCATATAGAATACACACATTTTCATGTGGAAAGTCATAGAATAAGGGATCCGCAGTGGCGCAGTGGCTGGCACGCTTACCCGCCAACAAGGTGATCTTGTATTCGAATCCCTATCGATGTATTTTTTTTTATATTTTGGTCAGCTTCCAGGTCCAATTAGCCTAAAATGGGTAATAGAGGTTACCTACCAATGTGGTGCAGGTAATGTCTGCGAGACTTCCTTTTGCTGCTACTACTTTGTAGGCAACTAAACAATGTCTTTTATGTGCCCTCATCAGCTTCTATCTTCATTATTAGCGTCTGTATATCGTTTGGCCTTGAGTAATTTTGATTTTGCTATTGTGCATGTCTTCTATTGTTTAAAATGTCAAGCACTACACAAACCTACAATTGTT
The DNA here is from genome assembly GCA_963921405.1 of Cepaea hortensis. NCBI lineage: Eukaryota > Metazoa > Mollusca > Gastropoda > Stylommatophora > Helicidae > Cepaea > Cepaea hortensis. The sequence continues at coordinate 33,378,815 of OY992890.1, forward strand.
TTTCTTTGGTGCCAAACATATTACATTTTATTATGAATAAATGAGGCTTGCTAAATCCAAATATCACATGTTTTTGGGGGGTAGCAGCTCTAGTTTTTGAGATACAGGTACGTGTGTATATAAATAATATTATTACAGTATTTTCTATATAAGGCTCTGGAAGGGAGGGCGGGAAGGTGGGGGGGGGGGAGAGAGAGAGAGAGAGAGAGAGAGAGAGAGAGAGAGAGAGAGAGAGACTATTGCTTTCTAGTCCCTTACAAAATTTGGACTTTCATGTTGTCTAGTACTTATCTTTACTTATTCCCCCTGTATTCTGTAGTGACAATCAATACGTGTCATTCTATTTCCCACGTGAAATGAAATCCATATCTGAGGCACAATTGCGACTCACATGCCAGGAGAGTTATCTGTCGCTGGTGTCACTAAAACAACTGTTGTCTATGACAACATCAGTGGACGAGCGGGAAGTATAGCTTTACCGTATACGGGTTAGCATAAGCAACTGGACGGGCAGGCAGATTTACTAGCCAGTTGATTTTCCTCTCTAGAATTAAGAGCTGTTTTTTGTTGTATTCATTGCAGCTGCAAAGTGTGGTTTATCTATCTGTGATTGCGATGCAATAGTTCAGTTTTCCAAAGCTAAGGAATATTTATTTTTCTTCTTGAAAGTTGGTAAACATTTTCGTCGACACATTCCCGTGTGTCTGTGTGCTTCTGTCATGTCGTCGAGTATCCATCCTACTTATATTGTACCTTCATTGGCTTCCTAGCCATTGCCTAACAGCGTCCCGCTCTCCAAACCAATGTGTATAGAGAATTCATAGGTATACACTACAGACGTGACATTGTGGGCGACATCGTTCAAACAGAAAACCAGAGCAATAGATGAATACGATGATATTCTGCGGACGCCCTTACACTACTGTCATTTCACAAGTTCACACACACACGCATGCAAACACGTATACACACACACTCACACACACACACACACGTACACAGACAGACAGACAGACAGACAGACAGACGGACGGACGGACGGACGGACGGACGGACGTACGGACGGACGGACGGACTCACAAACATGTATGCATAAGATCAAGCGAAGGGTGCATTTCTGAAAATTAAAATTATCTGATACAATAAATCACATTCATTGAATGCCAGAAAGAGAGTATTGCAATGCAATATGGAAATTGTTCTATTGTGTGGCATGGAATCGTGGTATGGTAGTCAGTAAATTAAGACGTAGGAATATCTTCAATAGAATCGACCCAGAACAGCAACAACAGAGATATGTGGAGAGACGTGAAAACCAGCACTATTTGACAGAGTTCTCTAAATATATATTCTCCCACTCACGTTCATTGTGAAGATGGTGGTGGAGATGGTGATGGTGATGATGATGATGATGATGATGATGATGATGATGATGATGATGATGATGATGATGATGATGATGTTGATGATGATGATGATGATGTTGATGATGATCTTAATAATAATAATAATAATAATAATAATAATTTAAGTTGTCTTTCGAAAATATCGACAATATGTTAGATACTATGCATTACCAGCAGACAATTGATACAAGATAAAGAAATATTGCTAGCCATTTACTTGTATTGTTGTAAAACAAACTAACATTATTTCATTTGTATTTATTCTAATTTTATTTTAAATTCTAATCTTTATAGAGTAAATATTTAAACATAGCAGGTCGACGCAGACGTTTCAGACTTCAAGATATATTTCCTGTATGATAAAACTGACACGATGTGTGTTCTTGGTGGATATTAATCACAATGATAGACGTGTCTGACGCAACTCTGTTTGTGGGAGAATCGATGTCTCATTCAACTACTGATACAACTACGAGTACAATGAACTCAAGTGTACTAGCCAACCACGTGATGTGCGCATCATCAATGTGGATAAATATGATAAATGTCAGCTTCGGGATAGTCATCATATTAGAGAACATTCTTACAATAGTTGTGATCATCCGAACCCCAAGACTTCACAACATCGCTAACATTTTCGTGACGTCCTTGGCTGTGGCAGACACTCTTATTGGATTTATTAACATCATGACTGGTATTGTATTCGCCATCGTGAAGCCATCAGACTGGATGTTTCAGTACTTCTTCTTAGCCATTGCAGCTTCTACCTTTGGAATAACTACGGCTGCGTTTCTACATATTACTATTATTGCCATTGATCGCTATGTGTACATTGCCCGTCCGTTCTTTTATTTGAAGTATGTACATGAAAAACTGATTATCAAAATTCTACTGGGCTTGTGGTTTTTAGCGTCCATGTACATGTTTATAGCAGCTCTAGTAGTTAGACACAGAGTATTTTGTTTAATCAACGATTTAATGGCTTTAGACATCACTTACGTCGGGAGTATCCTATCGTTGCTGCTTCTTATGATAACATTAGCAGCCTATTTCAGAATAGCAGCTTTGTCATTGAGACATCGTCGATCTATTTCGTCATTAAATTTTACTGTACGCTCAACTGCCAGCGCAAACCAACAAAACAACACTAGAATTAGCGAAGAAAACTGGAAAAATACTCTAAAGAGCGTTAGATTCTTTTTTGTTATGACCGGACTGTTTATTGTAATGACAATTCCTGTTACTACTTGCAATTTTATATATAGATTTGATGCTAATTTCCATCTGGATGGAATCATCTTGGAAATTGTTGTATTCTTACCGACAGTGCAATCCGGATTCAATTTCTTTATCAATATGTTCATGAATTCTGATTTCCGACATGCTGTACAGAAAGTGCTTTTTTGTCGCGCTATCAGATAAAGATATACACGTACGAGGGTAGGTCAGAAAGTATGCACCACAATTATAATCTCTTTAACCGTTGATAGCATAAAAATTATATTTAGTTACAATGTTCATGTACATGTGCAGCAAACATGTCTACTTCTCAACATTATCCCCATCAACTTGAAGGGCTTTATGCCATCTTGAAATAAGAGCATGTATACTAAATCTGTACCACATTTTGTCCCGTTCTCGTAGCCAGTTCTTCACTGCATTAATCACTCCCTCGTTATTTTTATACTTTGTCACACGGATAGCATTCTTAAGGGAATCAAAAAGATGGAAATCAGATGGTGTAAGGTGGATGGGAAAGTAAACTTTGTCGAATGCCTCCCTAGTTTGCAAACTTGTGTGAGGATGCACGTTGTCATAAAAGAGAAGCAGTTGCTCTCGATTCTTGTTAGGCCTAAACCTGCCATAACGACGATTGAGTTTCGTGAGTGTTTTGATGTAAATTTCCGAATTTATGATTCCCCCTTTTATCAGCACATCCACGAGACTAACCCCACTATGCCCCCCCCCCTCCCCCCCCCCCCAAAAAAAATGAGCATGACTTTACCGGCCGATGGAGTTGTTTTGAATTTGTTCCTGGCTGGTGATTGAGGATGATGCCACTCCATTGATAGTCTTTTTATCTCCGGCACAAAATGATGAACCCAAGTTTCGTTTCCTGTCACAATGTTTGACAAAAACCATCCCCATCTGTCTCAAACCGCCGCAACAATTCCGAACACATTGTTTTCCTTTGGGCTTTATGGTCCTCTGTGAGAGCTCAAGGAACCCATCTTGAACATCCCAAGATTTTTGCAAATGTCCTTTGCTTATTGAAATCTGCACGGCTAATTGTTGTCTTGTAATTCGCCTATCTCTGCGAATCATGATGTCAGCATATTCTAACATGATCCGGCAGGTGGCTGTGGCAGGGCGTCCAGAGCGCGGCTTATCAGCCAGCTCTACGCTTCCACTTGCAGAAACTAAAACTCTCTGCACCCAATGACTAACTGTCCTTCTATCGACTGCAAAAGTGTCATAAATAACACACAAACGTTTGTAAATGTTAACAACAGTTTCTTTCTCTGCGATCACAAATTCTATAACAATTCTCTGCTTGTAACGTTCATCATTCATATCTGCCATTTCAATGCTTTTGTGTCGCGGTTAACATTGGTTTACAGAGGTGCAATTTGGTGTACACCTTTACGAGATTCTAAACTTAAATTTATACAAATTTCATGCTTCTATCTTTATTATTATTATTATTATTATTATTATTATTATTATTATTATTATTATTATTATTATTATTATTATTATTATTATTGCATATTCTTTACAGGACATCGCTGTCAACACCAGCATCTTTCAGCTGTATGTTGATTTCTTGGCAAGATTAAGCTCAGTAGTTTGCCATTGCTTTCTGAGCGGCCGGCTCACAAACCCCGTAAGTTACCGATGCGATTCTAACCACTGCTGATTCTCACCGTCATCACGTTACCCACGAGAGTATACGAGATTACGGAGAAAAGTCGCTAACCTCTAAGCCAATCTTTATTATTAGCTGAGATAATCATTGTAGTGCATTATGTTCTAACCTTCCCTTGTATTGCTCGCGTGACCACGAGTTAGCTTCCTTAGAGCATGCAGGGGTCAATGCAATAAGTAATTGCTGATGAAAATTTCAGACAGCGAAAATTAAGGATTCATAGCAAGCGAAAAAAATGACACAAAATCAAAGGATAACATATAGGTTGATGAATCATTTCTACTAAACCGTTTGTCATTAATCACTTGTGGTAGGAGCAGGCAAGTTGCAGTCCGCGACAACTTAGATGCATTCATTGCCAACGCGCTATGGAACAATAAATGAATCACTGAAAAACGAGAAGTAGGTTGAGAGCTTTACCAAAGACAACTACAAAAAACAATGAACGTTGCGGCCAAAGCCTTCGTCAGCACAGAACAAACAAACAAAAATCGATTAAACTAATACACGATCAACACTACATGAATGTCTAAATATCAACTCATCTGTGTCCAAGTTTTAGACGGCTATCCATGGCTGGAATGGAACGGATGGAACAATAAGCGTTCCTATACTCCAAAATGGCGAGTCATGACCGCCCACGCTTTCCGGCATGGCACATGATTGATTGATTGATACTCCGAGTCAGCTTAGAGACAGAACATACGAGGATGTTTACAGTGTTCGGCGATGTATGTCTTGCTGATTAATTAATACAGAGGCGTGGCTTGGGTAGGTGTGTACAATAATGAAATGGGATCGAATTGAAACGTTTATGTCATGGGTAACATTTTGTGTCATTGGGTTATGCTTCAAGGGCAAAATTGTCACCAGGCCAATTTAAATAATGAATTATAACACGCGGCTGTCAATGACAAGCCTGAACCAATGACATATAATTACCATAATGCCGGAGCTCATTACATGCAGCAGGCGTAGCGTATTTTCTTTGCCCAGGATATTCTCAATCTTCCTGTCAAACATCACACTTCTACTGCATCTAATGTCTTCGTCATGTCATTACTCATTGTCCATACATTGCATTCATGAAAACAACAAGCCTCAAAACGTCTCAGTTCGCGTAGTTTTGTACTTGTCTTGACACTTGTTCGTAATATTGTTTTTACTTGTAAAATAGTCTTTGGATATGGCAATTCTTTTCTGTATCTTTGTGCAACACGTTTCATCGGATGTAATAAAGATATAACGAAAGAAAGATATTCCCTTCATAAATATTGCACTTATTTATAATTATTAATTGCAATTATTGTGTATTTTAATGTTATATTAATTAATTTTCTTAATGTATATGTTTGTATTGTTCTTGGAAGTTCGGAATGATGGCGGTCGGTTGTCCAAGAATTGACTGGATTTCGGTTCACGAGTGCATTTCTCTCGGAGACTCCTGGGAGCCTTCGCTGGAGCTACGGTATTCGTGCTTTGTGCGATGCTTTCAGAGGGCCGCCCTGCAGAGAGGGACCGTACCATATGGGATAAATCCCGGGGCAATGAAGCCTATCCTCTCGACTTTTAATGCAGGAATGTGTGGTTGCTGGTTTTCTAGAGACTGCCGCTTCCATCGACGATGAACTGTATTTTCCGTGCAGGGCTTTTGTGTTGGCATTCTGGCGGCTGTATTATGCACAGTGTACCTGTACGTGTTGTTGGCTTGCCGATACTCCTGTCTGTTCCATTGTTCACATAGTTAAGTGGGGAGCATTTTGTTTGATTTTCACTGGCACAGGAACGGAGCATAATGCGGGCAGCCCGTTGCCGTGAAGTTGGAACCGCTACTAATAACTAATGGCTAATTGTTCTTCACCGGCCAAAGGCTTGCGAACGCGGTTTGTGAGCCGGGTACTAGGCGTTCGAAGCTCAGCTGCGACCGATTTGTGCAGCAGACCGTGTCGCGTTGTGTTATAACGTGCTGGTATGTCAGCCGGTCGTTCAGAAAGCAATGGCAAACTACTGAACGTAACACTTGCCTAGTACATCAGCAGCAGTTGAAAAACGCTGGTGTTGACTGCAACGTCCCGTAAGGGATACGCAACAACAACAACAACAAATTGTTCTTGGTAAAAGTTAAATCTACCGAAACGTCAGATAGTTGTGTTATGTTTTATTTAAATTCTTTTATTCACATTTGTCTTTATTGTATTGCATTGTTATATCATTTTCATCTACTTTCTAATCGTCACTCTGTTTACGTTTATCCTGTCCTAGACACTAGTCAGGTATGTACATGTGTTTGTTTTTATTGTTTGTAGGCAGGATCTAAGCATATTTTTTGTTGCATTATGTTTTCATCCGTTGTAACCTAGCTTAGCTATTTCACTCTCAATGTACGCTCTCATTAACAGTATTTTTACACATTCAGATTTTAGAATAAATGTCAAGTTACGATTGTTATGAGTTCTGAATTTGTTAGTTATGATTGTGAATGTCAAGTTATGATTGTATGAATAATGATAATCTAATTATAACAAACATTATAACAAAACAATCCACTAATTGTGAACACACTGATTACCAAGATAGAAGTATATATATTTATATAAGGAGGGAAAGACATTAATCGCAGGAATGTAACGAATGACTTTTAACATTGTTTTTAGTAGTACGAATCAAAAATTGTGTATATCTTATTTCTCAACATACAGCCTCCACCCCCTCCCCTTCCCCCTCCTGGTAATGGTAATAAACTTTGTCCACCTGCTCACGTGCTTGCTGATGCCTTCTGGGGGGAAAAGTTGTTAGGTGCGGCCATAAACCGATGTCGCCCCGCCTTAATTACCTTCTTGTCATCTGCAAACCTCTAGCTAAATAAATGTTTTTTCAAAGGTCTAAACAAATAAGGGTCCTATGGTGCCAAGTCTGGACAGTATGCTGGAATTTTCAAGACTTCATATATCAGAGCAAGTACTGTATCCACTGAATACGCAGCCGGATAAGAGCAGGCGTTGTCGTGAGGGAAGTCCACAGTTTCTATCGTATCGTGGGCTTCAGTTTGGTAACTAACATGTCACTGTATCGAACACTAGCCTGTTTCACCTCTTTCCTTAAAAATGACCCAACGTAGGATCATTGATATTAATAGAAGACAACGGGTGTCTCCGCTGCACATTTCCGCCCATTCATACACTCTTTCCCGTCTCAATATAAAAGAGAAAACTCTATTCTGACTCAAACAACTGTCTCAGTACTGAACTATCGTTCTTTTGTAGATTTTATCAGGTTTCAACCATAACAAAATAATAACTCCACACTGTGCTTCCACGGTGCAAGTGGAAAGTGGGGCAGTTATTTTGCAACCGCTATTGCACATGCGCACACTGCTGGATCCTCAAATGGGACAATGCATATGAGCCAGTTTGGGTCCTGAAATAAGGTCTTAAATAGCCCATACTCTTATATGCACTTTATAATAAAACATATGTGTTTGTACATATGTGTGTGTTCATGGTTATGTATGTGCATTTCTCAGAAATTTAAAATGTCAATATATTATGCGTATTCTCACTCTCACTCACGGGCGCACACACACATACATACACACACACACACACACAAACACACACACACACACACACACACAAACACACACACACACACACACACACACACACAAATACGCACACACATGTGTGCTTGTATAGTTTTAAGACATTGATCACAGCCTGTAACAAAACACAAGAAAAGAACCCAACAAACTGTGGCAACGTTAATGTAAATGCAAGTCATTGCAAAACTGATACGGGTAAAGCACACTAATTATCTCAAATCAAACAACATGACGTCAACTGTGACTGCATCAGTACTTCTATTGAAACCAAACACAGATAATGGACGGGAATCTGTTGTAAACACCAGAACCAGTGTAAGTAAACAGTCCACTTTAGAAATGCATTAACAATACAGGACAGAACAAACATGTTACAGTTAATCCCTAGAGGTTGATGCGAACAGATGTAATTTCGTCGGTGGTTTTTTTTAGAATACTAAATGATAAGAGTGAAATTAATTTGTGATTTATCAGTTTCAAAAGCAAGTTTTCTGCGATGGACGTGAAATTGTCAGTTCTTTAAGTGAAAATAATTAATTTGTGATTTATCAGCTTCAAATAGATGCCTTCTGCTATGGATGTGATGTTGTCAGTTCTTTCAGTGAAAATACGTAATTTGTCATTGATCAACTTAGAATGGACGTCGTCTACGATGGACGTGAAATTGTCAGTTCTTTAAGTGAAAATAATTAAATTGTGATTTTATCAGCTTCAAATGGACGTTTTCTACTTAGGGTGTGATATTGCCAGTTCTTTATTAATAACGAGTATAGTTTTACCGTTAAACAACGATCACACAGGAAGTCTGTGGCGAAGTGGTTAAGTCGCCTGCCTTATGGTCGTGGGTTCATATACGAACTCCGTAATTCGGTTCACGAGTGCAGCGAAAAATTCTTTGCACTCGGTGTGTTGTGACCTGCCTAAATTATCAAGGCAAACTTTCATGAGGCATCTTTCATTCGACTGGGAGGAGCCAGCTCCTTTGCCCGGCAATTGTGCATCTGTTGCGCCTCGCTATAGGCGGTTCGTTATATGGTCAGGGTGGTCTTGCGTCCATGTTGTCCTGTGTGAAACTGTTATGAAAGTTTCACAATAAAGCAACGGGAATAATGTATTGCTTATTCCGTTGAAAGATTATTGGGTTGTAATTAATGCTCTCTATGATCAACAACAAATGGAAGATGTTCAAATCTTGTTAGAAGAAGTCTGACCTCAGCAATGAACAAGTTCAACATTATCAAGTATTAAGGCACAACACCAAGAAATAAGAAACAGTAACATGTTTACAGCCGGTCTCTCTGGCTGTGGGGTTACAACACTTTCTCTCTGTAATCCCGTTTATCACGCAGAGTCTCGTAGCGGAGCGAGAGCTGAGGCGGTTCGACCCCCGCTCGTGACATGCGGGATACTGAGCCGGCCGCTCAGAAAGCAATGGCAAACTACTGATCGTAATCTTGCCAGGAGATCAACATACAGCTGAAAGATGCTGGTGTTGACAGCTAAGTCCTGTAAAGGATATGCTAAAAAAAAAAAAAAAAAACATGTTTACAACATACATCTTTCTTGTGACAACATATGAATGTGTGTGATAGACCATTTCGCAATCACTAAAACGACAATTAGTGATTTTGAGGTTCCAATTTGCAGAAAAATTCTCCATGTTTTTCCTCCCTGCCCGAAAATTCTAGAAGTCCTACTCACTACAATAGACATTGAGGATAGTATACCAGCTTTGTTTTATGTGTAAATATCCAACAGTTAACACCGTGAGATGAACCGGTTCTCCTTAGGTGACATTGACGAAGGTCGTTACCTTTGAACTAATCAAGTTCACTCGGTGTTGGTATACCGCCAGATCCCGCCACATTTATTTCTATATGTCTAATTGAATTCACGTGTTTTTACATTGTTTCTTCTGTGTTCGCTCGCTTTGAACCCAAGCATAGTCCATATACATGATACTATTTCAGTGCACTAATTTTTGAGTGTGCGTTTGCTTTCCCTACTACCATTGTCCCTGCTGTCAAGCAAATGCATTCCGAGTTCTGGGGTGTGTGTTTTTTAAAAATTTAATTGGCATATCCTTTACAGGACATCGCTGTCAACATCAGCATCTTTCAGCTGAATGTTGATTTCTTGGCAAGATTACGCTCAGTAGTTTGCCTTTGCTTTCTGAGCTGCCGGCTCAGTTATCCCGCAAGTCACCAACGCGGGGAGAACCGCTTCCAATTCTGGCGCGCTGTGTTACCCTGCATGAATAAACGGGATTACGGAGAAAGTCGTGTAACCCCTCGACCAGAGAGACTGGCTGAGTTCTGAGGTACTAGTAATGTAATTGACGTCCTCAAGTCAAGTCATGATTTTAGTTCAAATGACAGGCGTGGGAGTTTGACCCGCTACCTTCGCATCAGCACACCAGAAGTTTGACAGCGAGCGCTCTTATCCCTTATGCCAAGCTGACCTCTGAAACGACGTGTACTCTATATTCATTTCTATCTGATTCAGAAATGTCTCCCCGAAAGTAATTGATCTCATCGAGGATTTATTGTTCTACAATAACTGTTACAACAGACAGAAACTATGAACGAAAGCGCCTTTGAAATCCACAAACAATGCCCGCATAATTTGTGGATAACTATTGTTTACGTCTGCTTCGGATGTGTCATCGTATTTGAGAACGTTTTAATGATAGTTGTGATCATTCGAACTCCAAGACTGCACAACATCGCCAACATTTTCGTGACATCCTTAGCTGTGACAGACACCATTGTTGGATGTATAAACATCGTGGCTGGTATTGCATTCGCTAATTTGAAACGGTCAGAGAAGATATTTGAATACTTCTTTCTTGCTGTAATCGCAGTAACGTTGGGTACAACAATGAGTGCAAAGCTCCACATTACAATGATTGCAATAGATCGCTATGTCTATATGGTGCATCCGTTCTTTTACACCAGGCACGTTACAAATCAATTGATCATCAAACTGCTGCTGTGTTTATGGTTGATCGTGTTCGCCTATACGTTGATCGTTGCACTTCTGGCCAGAAGTAGTTATTTTTGCTATATGAGTGATTTAATGGCCTTAGACGCTGTCTACGTCAGCAGTATTATATCGTTGCTACTTCTTGTCGTAACGTGCCTAGCATATTTCCGAATAGCAGTCCTGTCACTGAGACATCGGCGTTCAATTACGTCGGTTCATATTGCCGTACTTGCATCTGCCAACACCGGCCAAAAAGATAACACAACAATAAACGAAGAAAACTGGACACATATGTTAAAAACTATTCGATTCTTTCTTGTTATGACCGGATCTTTTACGGCAATGACGTTTCCTGTTATAGTTTGTACCCTTAATTATACAGTTCAGTCAAAAGTGAACGTCAGCGTGTTGAATTTTGCTGTATTGTTAGTAACATTGCAATCAGCATTCAATTTCTTCATCAATATTTTCATGAACCGCGATTTCAGACAGGCTGTAAAATATGGGATTTTGAGTCGGATTACCAATTGCATATGTTTATTGAAAGGATTTTGGTGAGAAGTATACATATATGCATGTATTTATAGATTTTTGTTTCACAAATTGTTGAGTAAATGGTTATACAGAATCAACGTCACTGGATTCAAGATACATCCATACGAGATCTGTCTCACGGGAGTTATTGGAAAGCAGCGATGTTCACTGTTAGTGGAGCGTTCTAATTGTGAATGCTACATTGTCGTTCCAGCCTGGGATGTAATTTGTCTGCAAATTAAAAATCTTATCTAGCTACATAAAATGTTGCGTATAAAATATAAAGGTGCAAAAAGTAATACACTTTTGAATAAGACCTAACTTTCCAGATTCGATTGATATCGTGGAAACAATTCTTGGATCATGCTTTACTACACAACTGTGGTGCATTGATACTCTTGCTTGATGAGTGATTGATTTCTGTGAACATAATACAGCAACAACTGTAGTCGAAGCTTTGAGACCAATTATTCTAAATTCAGCTTTCGGGGCAACAAGTAGCAACAAGGATTGTCATTGGATTGCTTATGTTCTATTTTGCAATGGATTATCAACAGCTGAAGAGTTTTGTAAGCCAATAGAAAGTCCAGCTACAGGACATTGATTGTTCAACATATTGAAGGAGTTAATATATAAGACAATGATACAGTGGATTAACACTGGTGGTGCGTGAGTTATGTCTGGAAGGTTAAATAGTTTACATGGCGTTTTGAGGGAACAATCCCTACAATGTATTTAGACACATTGCATGATTCATAGAGAAGATCTTGCTCTACAGTCTTGCTATGAACGTTGTGTTATCTACAGCTATAGTAGTGGTCCAGAGTCCTGGTGTAAACGTTGTGTTAAGTGGTGGCGCTTCTCTTGAAGAATAATGAAGCTTTATAGAGGCAACAAACATGAGTAAGGGAGTCAGTGGTAGATGTGAGTAGTATGGGAAAAACACATGAGACTTCAAAAGGTTACAAAAGGTAGGAGGGCTTGGAATTTAGTGATTGAGAGCCTACCCTCTTTTGACAGATTAAAAACAAATTATAACAGAATTATTCTTAAAGAATATGAGACTGTTCGGACTAGGCATGTAGTGAGTGAGAGCCCGTCCTCTTTTGATAGATCAAAATAAGTATAACGAGAAGAACTCTTAAATAATTTAATATTGGTCTTGTGTTTATATGTAGGACTTTGTGTCTCATTGTTAATTTCGCCTGGTGTGAAATTAAGTTATTTCGTATATTGTAATATATTGAAGTTATTCGTTGTTATTAATTGAATGTGTAAATGTTTTAGAAAGTGCAATACAAAACAGATTGTTTGATAAGAGGCATAAGTTAATACTTAAGTTAATATATACTTTTTGCATATTTCTCATTACGAAGAGGTGATCGAGTGATGATCTTCAGGCGGTTGTATGAATGTACTTTATTATATAGGAAACTGTTTAATAGCACGTGTGATATCTTCAGCGGTTTTATAATTGTTGTCATGTTTATGTGTTTGTCATGCACATAACAAGAACCTCCTCTCATACACTTATCCCTTAGTTTCTTATACACATAACTAGCACCTTCTCTCAAACACGTATCACTTAGTTTGTTATACACGTAATACTCTGACACAGTTATCACTTTATTTGGTATACACATATCTAGCACCTCCTCTCACACATTATCACTTTATTTGTTATGCACATATCTAGCTCCTCCTCTCACACACAATCACTTTATTTGTTATACACACAACTAACACCTCCTCTCATAAACTTATCCCTTAGTTTCATATACACATAACTAGCACCTCCTCTCAGAACACACTTATCACTTCGTTATACACATAATTAGCACTTTCTCTCAAACACTTATCACTCAGTTTGTCTTACGAGATTACCAGCAGCTCAACAAGGCACATGTCATTGTGAAGAAAACCGGCATCTGTCTGTATGTGGTAGTTGCAATGACTTCATCCCATTCATGGTTTCTTATCAAACATATGTACATTCACACTGACTGCATTTTTGTTCATGCTGAGATACTGTTTAATTGTGATTATTGTCAAGAAATTTCACTCGCTCAAAATGATAACCCAAGTTTCTTCTCCTGTTACAATGTTTGACAAAAACACATCCTCATGTCTCTCAAACCACCGCAACAATTCCAAACAAATTGTTTTCCTTTGGGCCTTATTGTCCTCTGTGAGAGCTCGAGGAACCCATCTTGCACAAACCTTTGAATATCACAGGTTTTTTAAACATTTATTTTGCTTATTAAAATCTGCACGGACATTTGTTGACTTGTGATTCGCCTAAAATGCGAATCATGATGTTAGCACGTTCTAACATGACCCGGCAGGTGGTCGTGGCAGGAGGTCCAGAGCGCGGCTTGTTACCAGCTGCAGGCCTCCACTTGCAGAAACTAAAGCTCTGCACCTGTCGTAATATGTGTCGTCCCTGGGGTGAGGGGAATCAACACCCATATTCTTTTAACCCCATATCATTATCTTGAGGATCTCCTAGCTTTCTCTCCACAACACCCCGTCAGTCCTTGGATCTCTCTCTCTCTCTCTCTCTCTCTCTCTCTCTCTCTCTCTCTCTCTCTCTCTCTCTCTTACCCTTGGACCATGCCCCCTCTCCCATTCCATTCCAAAACATACAACACAACACTTGCTTCTAACAAAACAACAAATTAATTTAATAAAGAAAAGTGTCAGGTATGTGCAACGTATATGTGTAGAATTTCTGTCGTATAATCTAGCGTGTATGTAAAATCAGACCGAATAGCCCAGGAGCAAAGTCTGTTTCATCACTGTACTGGCCACACAACGGCACCATATATCAAGGACAGAAGAGCTCACCCAAATGATGTGTCTCTCCGGCCAAGTGTCGACTTCCTCCAGTAGCTCTTGGACAATCCGGATGCCTGGTCACCAATAGTGGATATTGTCCAATATTGACCATCAATCTGACACACACAGTGTAACTACTATGTCCCTACAAGTTCTGTGTTTAGAGAATTCTAGTATAGTCCAAAAATATTTACTGTCACTTTGGAACTAACTGTTAGTGCTTTAACTTCTCATAAGAATTCCCCAATTGTAACACTCAATGTTAATTTTCCAGGTATCTATATCTCTACTAGTGTTCCTGGTACAGCTTTATTTTACTGTGATGTAAACTATCACTTAGGAAACACACTTATATAATCATCGTTTCCCGCTCAGCAGAGGCCAGGTTCCTGCAGACCCTCTGGGTTATGGGCCCAGTGCAAAAGCCTCTTAGTAAACTCTGCCTTCAATGCTCGAGCCATGACCTTTCTTCTAGCTTGTGGTAAAATATAGTGGAACCTGTTGAAGAGAGAACACACCTGGTGAAAGCAACCCGATTCCAACCTTTATTAGGTGAGTGTAGGCCGACGGCAGCACTCAGATACATAACAGAGAACCAAACTCTGTCATAAGGCCGATGAGCTCATCACATCGGTCTGAGTCATGGTAAGACAAGGAAAGACTAAAGGAAAAGGGCAGAAACCCAATAGATACCCTACTGGAAGGTCCTACCATTTGACATTTCCTTTATCCCCCCAACCATCCTCAATCTCCCTAAATATCACCCCACTACATTGCCCTTAACTCACTGCGTTAATTGATATCTTACACCAGCTAGTTTAAACTACGCGATAGGCTACTGTTGACGACGCTCTTCTAATGCGTTCTATCAACGCACATTACTACACTCGATTCCTAAGAATAATCTAATTTAGGTCTATTTAAATTAAATACCATATACTTATTCCGGTTTGAGATTGAGACTACGAAATCACACAATGGATGAATGTCCGCCGGTATAAATCAACAATAGACACTGTAGTCTCTCTCCAGAATCAAACTAGGAATATCACACACGTCCGTCTTGCTTCACAACATTTGGTCGACTCCCCCCAAAGTTGTTTATCCAGACGGTTTTAATATTGTGTCTGAATGACGTCACAAATCTGTCTAGACACTAGGCGTCTAGAAGCTATTTTTTTATTCCTTTTCCAAACTCGACGTAAACAACTGACGGTCGGTCGGTCGGTCGGTCGGTCGGTCGGTCGGTCGGTATGTATGTATGTGTGCGCACGTGCATGTGTGTGTGTGTGGAGAGAGTGATTGAGCGAGAAATAGTGGGGGAATGTGTCAGTGCATGCATTCGTACGTGTATGTGTGAGAGTGAGTGAGGGAGTGTGTGCGTGCGTGCATGCGTTCATGTGCATGCTTTCATAGGTATGTGTGAGAGAGTGTGATTGAGAGAGTGAGTGTGTGTGTGTGTGAAGGATTGTGTGTTAGAGAGTGAGACAGTGGGAGAGTTGATGTGTTAGTGTGTGTGTGTGAGCGCGCGCATGCGTGTGAGTGTGTGTTTATGAAAGAATACAGAGCGAGAGAGAGAGAGAGAGAGAGAGAGAGAGAGAGAGAGAGAGCTGAGCAGATGCATGTCATGTAACACGCATGTTATGTAACACGCGAATCCATATGTTTGTGTATTCTCATCTGTCATATTATCAGTTAAATACCATTTGATTTTATCATGCATAATATAAACTCATGTTCATTACTGTAGTTTGAGTGAGAGAGTCAGTGAGTGTGAATGAGAGACAGAACGAGTGAGAGTGAATGAGTGAGCGGGAGAGTGAATGAGTGAGCGGGAGAGTGAATGAGTGAGCGGGAGAGTGAATGAGTGAGCGGGAGAGTGAATGAGTGAGCGGGAGAGTGAATGAGTGACCGGGAGAGTGAATGAGCGGGAGAGTGAATGCGTGAGAGTGAATGAATGAGCGGAAGAGTGAATGTGTGAGAGTGAATGTGTGAGAGTGAATGTGTGTGTGTATGTGTGTGTGTGTGTTTGTGTGAGAGAGAGAGAGAGAGAGAGAGAGAGAGAGAGAGAGAGAGAGAGAGAGAGAGAGAGAGCATCACTATTTTTACGTCACATACATTTTATGTACACATTTTTCTCCATGTTTAACATTTTTATGAGACTGCTCATGACAAGTGTCAGTGTATGTGTGTGAGTAAAGTGTGGGAGTTTGTTCATACTAGTTTCAATACTAACGTGAGACATTTTGTATGTGTCTAGATGTGAGGAAGTGTGAGTTTATGTGGAGGATGTGTGTGAGTGTGGGGATATGTGTGGGTGGGGGGTGTGTGGGTGGGGGTATGCGTTTTGATGGGTTGGGGTGTGTGGGTTTTGGTGGGTAGTGGTATTTGTGGGTGTTAGTGGGATGTGTGGATGGATGTGTGGGGGTGAAAGTAGGGGTGTTGGAATGGGTGTGGGGGATGTGTGTATGGGTGGAGGATATGTGTATGGGACGGATGCGGGGGATGTGTGTTTATGTGGGTGGAGATGTGTGGATGGTTTGAGGAAGTATGTGTGGGAGGCGGGGTTATGTGGGTAGGGGATTGTGTTGGGTGGATTGGGGATGCAAGGGCGGGTGGGGAGAAGTGTATGGTGTGTGGGTTTGAGATATGTGTGCAGTTTGTTGGTGGGGGATGTGTGAATGATGTGTGGGTGGAGGGTATGTTTGTGGTGATATGGGTGGAGGATAGTGTGTGGTGTGGGGGATGTGTGTGATGGGTGCGGGGAATGTGCGTATGGGTGGGGTATATGTGTGGGTGAGTAGGGGATTGTGGTGGTTGGGGGAAGTATGTGGGGGGGGGGGTGTGGGTGGGAGATGTGTGTGTGTGGATGGGGAATGTGTGAAAGGCTTAGGGATGTGAAGGTGGGTGAGGGAGTTGTATGTGTCGGGGTGGGATGTGTGAGTGGGTGGAGGATGTGTGTGGGTAGGGTTATTGTGATCCAGAGATGTTTGGTTGGGGTGGGTGGGTGGGGGTGTGTGGGTGCGTAGTGGAGGATGTATGCGTGAGTGAGTGTGTGTTGGTGGACGGGTAGGGAATGCGTGTGTGGGTGGGGAGAGGTGTGTGGTGTGTTGGTTGGGGATATTGTGTGGGTGAGGTATGTGTGTGTAGGTGGGGGATTTTTGTGGTGTGTGAGTGGGGGTATGTGGGGTGGATGGATAAGGGTATCTGTGTGGGTGTGGGTGGGAATATTGTGTGGTATCTGGGTGGGGGATATGTGTGTGGTGTGTAAGTGGGGATGTGTTGGTGATTGATATGTGTGTGTGTGGTGCGTGGGTTGGGAATAGTGCGTGGTAGGGGGTCTATGTGATGTGCGTGTGGGGGATTGTGTGGTGGGGGATTAGGTTAAGGCATGTGTGGAAGTTGTATGTGTGGGTGGTGGGGTGTGTGTGAGTGGATTGGGGATGTATGGGTGGTTAGGGAGATGTGTGTGTATGGGGGGCAGGGACATGTCAGTTGGTGGGGATGTGTGTGTATGGTTTGGGGATGTGTGAGTGGATGTGCGATGTGTGGGTTGGTGGGGGATTGTGTGCATGGGTGGGGAATATGTTGTCGATGGAGATGTGGCTGGAGGATGGGTGGTTTGAGGTGTGGGTGGGGAGAGGATGTGTGGGTTAGGATGTGTATGTGGATGGGCGTGGGATGTGTGGGTTAGTGGGGGAATGTTTGTGGGTGGCGAGTATGTTTTGATTGGGGGATCAGTTGAGGGCAGTGTGTGTGGGTCGGGGATGTGCGGGAGGGGGATGGGTCGGTTGGTGGGGTATGTATGTGTCCCTTGGTGTGCATGTGTGTGGGTAGGTGGGGGTGTGTATGTGTCCCTTGGTGCGCGTGTGTGTGGGTAGGTGGGGGTGTTGTGTGAGTGGGGTGATGTATGGATAGGTGGGAAATGGGCTTCATAACATGGTAATTAGCCTTGTTTATGTTTACAACATTCATTTCACAATGTTTATTTTTCTTCCTATGTAAATGTATAATGCTCTTGATGAACGAAAGACGAGTGATTGGAAGGGCCGAATGTAAGACGGGCCTGCGCGCCCAATTTGTAACCCTAATAAAGTTGATTTGATTTGATTTGATTTGATTTACTTATATTGTCTTTTCATTCGCCTCCTAGCAATTGCATTACAGCGTCCCGAACTTCAAACCAGTATCCACAGGAGATTCATAGATATGCAGCAAAGCTGTAACAATGTAAGCGGACATTTTGGAACAGGAAACGAGTGCAATCTATGAATATGATGATATTCTGGGGACGTCCATCTCAAGTGTCACGTCTCAAGTTTATAAACACATGACCGCACACAGGTACACACATGCACACGTATGTACATACATACTCACGTATACACACGCTCATACACACTCACGCTCATACATACATACATACATACATACATACATACATACATACATACATACATACATACATACATACATACACACACACACACATACATACATACATACATACATACATACATACATACATACATACATACATACATACATACATACATACATACATACATACATACATACATACATACATACATACATACATACATACATACATACATACATACATACATACATACATACATACATACATACATACATACATACATACATACATACATACATACATACATACATACATACATACATACATACATACATACATGCATGCATGCATGCATGCATGCATGCATGCATGCATGCATGCATGCATGCATGCATGCATACATACATACATACATACATACATACATACATACATACATACATACATACATACATACATACATACATACATACATACATACATACATACATACATACATACATACATACATACATACATACATACATACATACATACATACATACATACATACATACATACATACATACATACATACATACATACATACATACATACATACATACATACATACATACATACATACATACATACATACATACATACATACATACATACATACATACATACATACATACATACATACATACATACATACATGCATACATACATACATCTCCCGTGTGTTGCCGGGGCCCATAAGGAAAGCAAAGAATAGCAACACTGTAGCCTACCATGCATGTCGTAAGAGGCGACTAAGGAGGCTTGATGGTTCCGTCGCCCTGCTACTGAGTGAGTGCGTGGCGCGACACTGTGAGCTGTGAGTTTCGTGTGAAATGCTTTTGAATCTGCCCTAGGTGTTTTGGAACGTGACTGCATGTTCGGATCGATGGTAGATGGCTATGTCCCAGAGTTGACCGGTTTTTGCCTTATGCAGAAATGCGTGGCTGCTGGGCTTCTGGTTGACTGCCACTGCCATCGACGATGAACTGAAGTTTCGTGGACTGTGTGGGTGAACATTTAGGAAACATCCAGATGGGAAAATGACTGCCGATTCCATCAGAGATGAACTGGGTGTTTTGTGGGGGACTATTGTGTTGACATTCTGGCGGCAGCATTATGCACAGTGTATCTGTGCGGGCTGTTGTTTGTCGAGATTCCTGTCTTTTCCACTTTTCACATTGGGCAGTGGGGAGCGTTTTGTGCGATATTCACTGGTACAGGAACGGAGCATAATGGGGACAACCCGTTGCTATGAGGTTGGAACTACGACTAACTAACGAACTAACTAATACATACATACATACATACATACATACATACATACATACATACATACATACATACATACATACATACATACATACATACATACATACATACATACGTCGTACGTAGGTATAATGAATAATGTTTTGCGTATCCTTTTACAGGACTTAGCTGTCAACAGCAGCATCTTTCAGCTGTCTGTTGAGTTATAATCGTTGCTGCCCCCTGAGCGCTCGTGTTATCCGTGGAAACAGTGGATTCTATTACTTCCGGTCACATGTAGGCTCGCGATTCTCGGGATGCAAGGGCGGGTGGGGAGAAGTGTATGGTGTGTGGGTTTGAGATATGTGTGCAGTTTGTTGGTGGGGGATGTGTGAATGATGTGTGGGTGGAGGGTATGTTTGTGGTGATATGGGTGGAGGATAGTGTGTGGTGTGGGGGATGTGTGTGATGGGTGCGGGGAATGTGCGTATGGGTGGGGTATATGTGTGGGTGAGTAGGGGATTGTGGTGGTTGGGGGAAGTATGTGGGGGGGGGGGGTGTGGGTGGGAGATGTGTGTGTGTGGATGGGGAATGTGTGAAAGGCTTAGGGATGTGAAGGTGGGTGAGGGAGTTGTATGTGTCGGGGTGGGATGTGTGAGTGGGTGGAGGATGTGTGTGGGTAGGGTTATTGTGATCCAGAGATGTTTGGTTGGGGTGGGTGGGTGGGGGTGTGTGGGTGCGTAGTGGAGGATGTATGCGTGAGTGAGTGTGTGTTGGTGGACGGGTAGGGAATGCGTGTGTGGGTGGGGAGAGGTGTGTGGTGTGTTGGTTGGGGATATTGTGTGGGTGAGGTATGTGTGTGTAGGTGGGGGATTTTTGTGGTGTGTGAGTGGGGGTATGTGGGGTGGATGGATAAGGGTATCTGTGTGGGTGTGGGTGGGAATATTGTGTGGTATCTGGGTGGGGGATATGTGTGTGGTGTGTAAGTGGGGATGTGTTGGTGATTGATATGTGTGTGTGTGGTGCGTGGGTTGGGAATAGTGCGTGGTAGGGGGTCTATGTGATGTGCGTGTGGGGGATTGTGTGGTGGGGGATTAGGTTAAGGCATGTGTGGAAGTTGTATGTGTGGGTGGTGGGGTGTGTGTGAGTGGATTGGGGATGTATGGGTGGTTAGGGAGATGTGTGTGTATGGGGGGCAGGGACATGTCAGTTGGTGGGGATGTGTGTGTATGGTTTGGGGATGTGTGAGTGGATGTGCGATGTGTGGGTTGGTGGGGGATTGTGTGCATGGGTGGGGAATATGTTGTCGATGGAGATGTGGCTGGAGGATGGGTGGTTTGAGGTGTGGGTGGGGAGAGGATGTGTGGGTTAGGATGTGTATGTGGATGGGCGTGGGATGTGTGGGTTAGTGGGGGAATGTTTGTGGGTGGCGAGTATGTTTTGATTGGGGGATCAGTTGAGGGCAGTGTGTGTGGGTCGGGGATGTGCGGGAGGGGGATGGGTCGGTTGGTGGGGTATGTATGTGTCCCTTGGTGTGCATGTGTGTGGGTAGGTGGGGGTGTGTATGTGTCCCTTGGTGCGCGTGTGTGTGGGTAGGTGGGGGTGTTGTGTGAGTGGGGTGATGTATGGATAGGTGGGAAATGGGCTTCATAACATGGTAATTAGCCTTGTTTATGTTTACAACATTCATTTCACAATGTTTATTTTTCTTCCTATGTAAATGTATAATGCTCTTGATGAACGAAAGACGAGTGATTGGAAGGGCCGAATGTAAGACGGGCCTGCGCGCCCAATTTGTAACCCTAATAAAGTTGATTTGATTTGATTTGATTTGATTTACTTATATTGTCTTTTCATTCGCCTCCTAGCAATTGCATTACAGCGTCCCGAACTTCAAACCAGTATCCACAGGAGATTCATAGATATGCAGCAAAGCTGTAACAATGTAAGCGGACATTTTGGAACAGGAAACGAGTGCAATCTATGAATATGATGATATTCTGGGGACGTCCATCTCAAGTGTCACGTCTCAAGTTTATAAACACATGACCGCACACAGGTACACACATGCACACGTATGTACATACATACTCACGTATACACACGCTCATACACACTCACGCTCATACATACATACATACATACATACATACATACATACATACATACATACATACATACATACATACATACATACATACACACACACACACATACATACATACATACATACATACATACATACATACATACATACATACATACATACATACATACATACATACATACATACATACATACATACATACATACATACATACATACATACATACATACATACATACATACATACATACATACATACATACATACATACATACATACATACATACATACATACATACATACATACATACATACATACATACATACATACATACATACATACATACATGCATGCATGCATGCATGCATGCATGCATGCATGCATGCATGCATGCATGCATGCATGCATGCATGCATGCATGCATGCATGCATGCATGCATACATACATACATACATACATACATACATACATACATACATACATACATACATACATACATACATACATACATACATACATACATACATACATACATACATACATACATACATACATACATACATACATACATACATACATACATACATACATACATACATACATACATACATACATACATACATACATACATACATACATACATACATACATACATACATACATACATACATACATACATACATACATACATACATGCATACATACATACATCTCCCGTGTGTTGCCGGGGCCCATAAGGAAAGCAAAGAATAGCAACACTGTAGCCTACCATGCATGTCGTAAGAGGCGACTAAGGAGGCTTGATGGTTCCGTCGCCCTGCTACTGAGTGAGTGCGTGGCGCGACACTGTGAGCTGTGAGTTTCGTGTGAAATGCTTTTGAATCTGCCCTAGGTGTTTTGGAACGTGACTGCATGTTCGGATCGATGGTAGATGGCTATGTCCCAGAGTTGACCGGTTTTTGCCTTATGCAGAAATGCGTGGCTGCTGGGCTTCTGGTTGACTGCCACTGCCATCGACGATGAACTGAAGTTTCGTGGACTGTGTGGGTGAACATTTAGGAAACATCCAGATGGGAAAATGACTGCCGATTCCATCAGAGATGAACTGGGTGTTTTGTGGGGGACTATTGTGTTGACATTCTGGCGGCAGCATTATGCACAGTGTATCTGTGCGGGCTGTTGTTTGTCGAGATTCCTGTCTTTTCCACTTTTCACATTGGGCAGTGGGGAGCGTTTTGTGCGATATTCACTGGTACAGGAACGGAGCATAATGGGGACAACCCGTTGCTATGAGGTTGGAACTACGACTAACTAACGAACTAACTAATACATACATACATACATACATACATACATACATACATACATACATACATACATACATACATACATACATACATACATACATACATACATACATACGTCGTACGTAGGTATAATGAATAATGTTTTGCGTATCCTTTTACAGGACTTAGCTGTCAACAGCAGCATCTTTCAGCTGTCTGTTGAGTTATAATCGTTGCTGCCCCCTGAGCGCTCGTGTTATCCGTGGAAACAGTGGATTCTATTACTTCCGGTCACATGTAGGCTCGCGATTCTCCTCGTCATTTCCGCCCCAATGTTACGTAGGTACATATATATATATACGTACGTCGTACGTACGTACATACATATGTACGTACGTGCTTACATAAGAGAAAGCGAAAGATACATTTCTGAAAATTAAAATTATCTTATACAATAAATGACATTCATTTTATATCAGAAAAAAGAGTACTGCTGTGTAATATGGAAACTTTTATTGTGTGGCAGGAAATGTTGAAACGGGAGCGAGTAAATTAGGATGTAGGAATATCTTCGATATAATCGAAATTCGTGACGCGTTCCATATTTTTTGCCAGCGTCTGCAGCCTACCTTGTGCCAGACGTATTGGTTACCCATTCCTCTGGAAAATACAAGGCAAGGCCGAGAGAGGGAACATGTCGTTTTGGCACCACATGTTTCTCTGAAGCTCTGTCCAGGCATTGTGATGGAGTGGAATTCTGGCCACATTCCAACTCACATACTTTGGTCTGTTAAGACTGCAAGGTGCCACTCACAATCGATCCAGAACAGCAACGACCGATATCTGTGGAGAGACGTGAAAACGCACACTATGTGACAAGTTTCTTTCAATATCTATTTTCCGACTCACTTTGATGGTGAAGATGGTAGTGGCGAGGGTGATGATAATGATGATGATGATGATGATGATGATGATGATGATGATGAGATGATGATGATGATGATGATGATGATGATGATGATGATGATGATGATGATGATGATGATCATGATGATGATGATGATGATGATGATGATGATGATGATGATGATGATGATGATGATCGTGATTATGATGTTTTGAGTTGTCTTTCGAAAATATTGACAATATGTTAGATACTAAATATTATCAGCAGACAATTGATACAAGATAGAGATATATTGCTAGACAAATTACATCTATTGTTGTTGTAAAACAAACAAACCATAACATTTGTATGTATTCTAATCTTTTTTAGAGTAGATATATAAACACAGCGGGGCTAAGCGCAGACGTTCAGAATTCAAGATATACTTCCGCTTTGATAAAACTTAAACGACGTGTATTCTTGGTGGATATTAATCCCAATGATAAACGTTTCCGAAGCACTTCTGTTTGGGGGAGAATCGATGTCTCATTCAACTACTGAAGCAACTACAATGAACACAAGTTTACCAGCCAACCACGTGATGTGCGCATCATCAGTGTGGATAAATATGATAAATGTCAGCTTCGGGATAGTCATCATATTCGAGAATATTCTTACAATAGTTGTGATAATCCGAACCCCAAGACTTCACAACATCGCCAACATCTTCGTGACTTCCTTAGCTGTGACAGACGCTCTTATTGGATTTATTAACATCATGACTGGTATTGTATTCGCCATCGTCAAGCCATCAGACTGGATGTTTCAGTACTTCTTCTTAGCCATTGTAGCTTCTACCTTTGGAATAACTACGGCTGCGTTTCTACATATTACTATTATTGCTATTGATCGCTATGTGTACATTGCCCGTCCGTTCTTTTACTTGAAGTATGTACATGAAAAACTGATTATCAAAATTCTACTGGGCTTGTGGTTTTTAGCGTCCATGTACGTGTTTATAGCAGCTCTAGTCGTCAGAAAAAAAGTATTTTGTTTAATCAACGATTTAATGGCATCAGACATCACCTACGTCGGGAGTATCACATCGTTGCTGCTTCTTATGATAACATTAGCAGCCTATTTCAGAATAGCAGCTCTGTCATTGAAACATCGTCGATCTATTTCGTCATTAAATTCTGCTATACACTCAACTGCCAGCGCAAACCAACAAAACAACACTAGAATCAATATTAGCGAAGAAAACTGGAAAAATGCGCTAAAGAGCGTTAGATTCTTTTTTGTTATGACCGGACTGTTTATTGTAATGACAATTCCTGTTACTACTTGCAATTTTATATATAGATTTGATTCTAATTTCCATCTGGATGGAATCATCTTGGAAATTTTTGTATTCTTACCGACACTGCAATCAGGATTCAATTTCTTTATCAATATGTTCATGAATTCTGATTTCCGACAGGCAGTACAGAAAGTGTTTTTTTGTCGCGCTATCAGATAAAGATATACATGTACGAGGGTAGGTCAGAAAGTATGCACCACAATTATAATCTCTTTAACCGTTGATAGCATAAAAATTATATTTAGTTACAATGTTCATGTACATGTGCAACAAACATGTCTACTTCTCAACATTATCCCCATCAACTTGAAGGGCTTTATGCCATCTTGAAATAAGAGCATGTATACCAAATCTGTACCACATTTTGTCCCGTTCTCGTAGCCAGTTCTTCACTGCATTAATCACTCCCTCGTTATTTTTATACTTTGTCACACGGATAGCATTCTTAAGGGGATCAAAAAGATGGAAATCAGATGGTGTAAGGTGGATGGGGAAGTAAATTTTGTCGATTGCCTCCCTAGTTTGCAAACTTGTGTGAGGATGCACGTTGTCATAAAAGAGAAGCAGTTGCTCTCGATTATTATTATTATTATTATTATCATTATTGCATATTATTTACAGGACATCGCTGTCAACGCCAGCATCTTTCAGCTGTATGTTGATTTCTTGGCAAGATTACGCTCAGTAGTTTGCCATTGCTTTCTGAGCGGCCGGCTCACAAACCCCGTAAGTTACCGATGCGATTCTAACCACTGCTGATTCTCACCGTCATCACGTTACCCACGAGAGTATACGAAATTACTGAGAAAAGTCGCTAACCTCTAAGCCAATCCTTATTATTAGCTGAGATAATAATTGTAGTGCATTACGTTCTAACCTTCCCTTGTATTGCTCGCGTGACCACGAGTTAGCTTCCTTAGAGCATGCAGGGGTCAATGCAATAAGTAATTGCTGATGAAAATTTCAGACAGCGAAAATTAAGGATTCATAGCAAGCGAAAAAAAATGACACAAAATCAAAGGATAACATAGAGGTTGATGAATCATTTCTACCAAACCGTTTGTAATTAATCACTAGTGGTAGGAGCAGGCAAGTTGCAGTCCGCGACAACTTAGATGCATTCATTGCCAACGCGCTATGGAACAATAAATGAATCACTGGAAAATGAGAAGTAGGTTGAGAGCTTTACCAAAGACAACTACAAAAAACAATGAACGTTGCGGCCAAAGCCTTCGTCAGCACAGAACAAACAAACAAAAATCGATTAAACTAATACACGATCAACACTACATGAATGTCTAAATATCAACTCATCTGTGTCCAAGTTTTAGACGGCTATCCATGGCTGGAATGGAACGGATGGAACAATAAGCGTTCCTATACTCCAAAATGGCGAGTCATGACCGCCCACGCTTTCCGGCATGGCACATGATTGATTGATTGATACTCCGAGTCAGCTTAGAGACAGAACATACGAGGATGTTTACAGTGTTCGGCGATGTATGTCTTGCTGATTAATTAATACAGAGGCGTGGCTTGGGTAGGTGTGTACAATAATGAAATGGGATCGAATTGAAGCGTTTATGTCATGGGTAACATTTTGTGTCATTGGGTTATGCTTCAAGGGCAAAATTGTCACCAGGCCAATTTAAATAATGAATTATAACACGCGGCTGTCAATGACAAGCCTGAACCAATGACATATAATTACCATAATGCCGGAGCTCATTACATGCAGCAGGCGTAGCGTATTTTCATTGCCCAGGATATTCTCAATCTTCCTGTCAAACATCACACTTCTACTGCATCTAATGTCTTCGTCATGTCATTACTCATTGTCCATACATTGCATTCATGAAAACAACAAGCCTCAAAACGTCTCAGTTCGCGTAGTTTTGTACTTGTCTTGACACTTGTTCGTAATATTGTTTTTACTTGTAAAATAGTCTTTGGATATGGCAATTCTTTTCTGTATCTTTGTGCAACACGTTTCGTCGGATGTAATAAAGATATAACGAAAGAAAGATATTCCCTTCATAAATATTGCACTTATTTTTAATTATTAATTGCAATTATTGTGTATTTTAATGTTATATTAATTAATTTTCTTAATGTATATGTTTGTATTGTTCTTGGAAGTTCGGAATGATGGCGGTCGGTTGTCCAAGAATTGACTGGATTTCGGTTCACGAGTGCATTTCTCTCGGAGACTCCTGGGAGCCGTCGCTGGAGCTACGGTATTCGTGCTTTGTGCGATGCTTTCAGAGGGCCGCCCTGCAGAGAGGGACCGTGCCATATGGGATAAATCCCGGGGCAATGAAGCCTATCCTCTCGACTTTTAATGCAGTAATGCGTGGTTGCTGGTTTTCTAGAGACTGCCGCTTCCATCGACGATGAACTGTATTTTCCGTGCAGGGCTTTTGTGTTGGCATTCTGGCGGCTGTATTATGCACAGTGTACCTGCACGGGTTGTTGGCTTGCCGATACTCCTGTCTGTTCCATTATTCACATAGTTCACTGGGGAGTATTTTGTGTGATTTCCACTGGCACAGGAACGGAGCATAATACGGACAGCCCGTTGCCGTGAAGTTGGAACCGCGACTAATAACTAATGGCTAATTGTTCTTGACCGGTATCCGTGGCTTGCGAACGCGGTTTGTGAGCCGGGTACTAGGCGTTCGAAGCGCAGCTGCGACCGATTTGTGCAGAAGACCGTGTCGCGTTGTGTTATAACGTGCTGGTATGTGAGCCGGTCGTTCAGAAAGCAATGGCAAACTACTGAACGTAACACTTGCCTAGTACATCAGCAGCAGTTGAAAAACGCTGGTGTTGACTGCAACGTCCCGTAAGGGATACGCAACAACAACAACAACAAATTGTTCTTGGTAAAAGTTAAATCTACCGAAACGTCGGATAGTTGTGTTGTGTTTTATTTAAATTCTTTTATTCACATTTGTCTTTATTGTATTGGATTGTTATACCATTTTAATCTACTTTTAATCGTCACTCTGTTTACGTTTATCCTGTCCTAGACACTAGTCAGGTATTACATGTGTTTGTTTTTATTGTTTGTAGGCAGAATCTAAGCATATTTTTTGTTGCATTATGTTTTCATCCGTTGTAACCTAGCTTAGCTATTTCACTCTCAATGTACGCTCTCATTAACAGTATTTTTACACATTCAGATTTTAGAATAAATGTCAAGTTACGTTTGTTATGAGTTCTGAATTTGTTAGTTATGATTGTGAATGTCAAGTTATGATTGTATGAATAATGATAATCTAATTATAACAAACATTATAACAAAACAATCCACTAATTGTCAACACACTGATTACCAAGATAGAAGTATATATATTTATATAAGGAGGGAAAGACATTAATCGCAGGAATGTAACGAATGACTTTTAACATTGTTTTTAGTAGTACGAATCAAAAATTGTGTATATCTTATTTCTCAACATACAGCCTCCACCCCTCCCCTTCCCCCTCCTGGTAATGGTAATACGCTTGGTCCACCTGCTCACGTGCTTGCTGATGCCTTCTGGGGGGAAAAGTTGTTAGGTGCGGCCATAAACCAATGTCGCCCCGCCTTAATTACCTTCTTGTCATCTGCAAACCTCTAGCTAAATAAATGTTTTTTCAAAGGTCTAAACAAATAAGGGTCCTATGGTGCCACGTCTGGACAGTATGCTGGAATTTTCAAGACTTCATATATCAGAGCAAGTACTGTATCCACTGAATACGCAGCCGGATAAGAGCAGGCGTTGTCGTGAGGGAAGTCCACAGTTTCGATCGTATCGTGGGCTTCAGTTTGGTAACTAACATGTCACTGTATCGAACACTAGCCTGTTTCACCTCTTTCCTTAAAAATGACCCAAATTAGGATCATTGATATTAATAGAAGACAACGGGTGTCTCCGCTGCACATTTCCGCCCATTCATACACTCTTTCCCGTCTCAATATAAAAGAGAAAACTCTATTCTGACTCAAACAACTGTCTCAGTACTGAACCATCGTTCTTTTGTAGATTTTATCAGGTTTCAACCATAACAAAATAATAACTCCACACTGTGCTTCCACGGTGCAAGTGGAAAGTGGGGCAGTTATTTTGCAACCGCTATTGCACATGCGCACACTGCTGGATCCTCAAATGGGACAATGCATATGAGCCAGTTTGGGACCTGAAATAAGGTCTTAAATAGCCCATACTCTTATATGCACTTTATAATAAAACATATGTGTTTGTACATATGTGTGTGTTCATGGTTATGTATGTGCATTTCTCAGAAATTTAAAATGTCAATATATTATGCGTATTCTCACTCTCACTCACGGGCGCACACACACATACATACACACACACACACAAACACACACACACACACACAAACACACACACACACACACACACACACACACACAAATACGCACACACATGTGTGCTTGTATAGTTTTAAGACATTGATCACAGCCTGTAACAAAACACAAGAAAAGAACCCAACAAACTGTGGCAACGTTAATGTAAATGCAAGTCATTGCAAAACTGATACGGGTAAAGCACACTAATTATCTCAAATCAAACAACATGACGTCAACTGTGACTGCATCAGTACTTCTATTGAAACCAAACACAGATAATGGACGGGAATCTGTTGTAAACACCAGAACCAGTGTAAGTAAACAGTCCACTTTAGAAATGCATTAACAATACAGGACAGAACAAACATGTTACAGTTAATCCCTAGAGGTTGATGCGAACAGATGTAATTTCGTCGGTGGTTTTTTTTAGAATACTAAATGATAAGAGTGAAATTAATTTGTGATTTATCAGTTTCAAAAGCAAGTTTTCTGCGATGGACGTGAAATTGTCAGTTCTTTAAGTGAAAATAATTAATTTGTGATTTATCAGCTTCAAATAGATGCCTTCTGCTATGGATGTGATGTTGTCAGTTCTTTCAGTGAAAATACGTAATTTGTCATTGATCAACTTAGAATGGACGTCGTCTACGATGGACGTGAAATTGTCAGTTCTTTAAGTGAAAATAATTAAATTGTGATTTTATCAGCTTCAAATGGACGTTTTCTACTTAGGGTGTGATATTGCCAGTTCTTTATTAATAACGAGTATAGTTTTACCGTTAAACAACGATCACACAGGAAGTCTGTGGCGAAGTGGTTAAGTCGCCTGCCTTATGGTCGTGGGTTCATATACGAACTCCGTAATTCGGTTCACGAGTGCAGCGAAAAATTCTTTGCACTCGGTGTGTTGTGACCTGCCTAAATTATCAAGGCAAACTTTCATGAGGCATCTTTCATTCGACTGGGAGGAGCCAGCTCCTTTGCCCGGCAATTGTGCATCTGTTGCGCCTCGCTATAGGCGGTTCGTTATATGGTCAGGGTGGTCTTGCGTCCATGTTGTCCTGTGTGAAACTGTTATGAAAGTTTCACAATAAAGCAACGGGAATAATGTATTGCTTATTCCGTTGAAAGATTATTGGGTTGTAATTAATGCTCTCTATGATCAACAACAAATGGAAGATGTTCAAATCTTGTTAGAAGAAGTCTGACCTCAGCAATGAACAAGTTCAACATTATCAAGTATTAAGGCACAACACCAAGAAATAAGAAACAGTAACATGTTTACAGCCGGTCTCTCTGGCTGTGGGGTTACAACACTTTCTCTCTGTAATCCCGTTTATCACGCAGAGTCTCGTAGCGGAGCGAGAGCTGAGGCGGTTCGACCCCCGCTCGTGACTTGCGGGATACTGAGCCGGCCGCTCAGAAAGCAATGGCAAACTACTGATCGTAATCTTGCCAGGAGATCAACATACAGCTGAAAGATGCTGGTGTTGACAGCTAAGTCCTGTAAAGGATATGCTAAAAAAAAAAAAAAAAAACATGTTTACAACATACATCTTTCTTGTGACAACATATGAATGTGTGTGATAGACCATTTCGCAATCACTAAAACGACAATTAGTGATTTTGAGGTTCCAATTTGCAGAAAAATTCTCCATGTTTTTCCTCCCTGCCCGAAAATTCTAGAAGTCCTACTCACTACAATAGACATTGAGGATAGTATACCAGCTTTGTTTTATGTGTAAATATCCAACAGTTAACACCGTGAGATGAACCGGTTCTCCTTAGGTGACATTGACGAAGGTCGTTACCTTTGAACTAATCAAGTTCACTCGGTGTTGGTATACCGCCAGATCCCGCCACATTTATTTCTATATGTCTAATTGAATTCACGTGTTTTTACATTGTTTCTTCTGTGTTCGCTCGCTTTGAACCCAAGCATAGTCCATATACATGATACTATTTCAGTGCACTAATTTTTGAGTGTGCGTTTGCTTTCCCTACTACCATTGTCCCTGCTGTCAAGCAAATGCATTCCGAGTTCTGGGGTGTGTGTTTTTTAAAAATTTAATTGGCATATCCTTTACAGGACATCGCTGTCAACATCAGCATCTTTCAGCTGAATGTTGATTTCTTGGCAAGATTACGCTCAGTAGTTTGCCTTTGCTTTCTGAGCTGCCGGCTCAGTTATCCCGCAAGTCACCAACGCGGGGAGAACCGCTTCCAATTCTGGCGCGCTGTGTTACCCTGCATGAATAAACGGGATTACGGAGAAAGTCGTGTAACCCCTCGACCAGAGAGACTGGCTGAGTTCTGAGGTACTAGTAATGTAATTGACGTCCTCAAGTCAAGTCATGATTTTAGTTCAAATGACAGGCGTGGGAGTTTGACCCGCTACCTTCGCATCAGCACACCAGAAGTTTGACAGCGAGCGCTCTTATCCCTTATGCCAAGCTGACCTCTGAAACGACGTGTACTCTATATTCATTTCTATCTGATTCAGAAATGTCTCCCCGAAAGTAATTGATCTCATCGAGGATTTATTGTTCTACAATAACTGTTACAACAGACAGAAACTATGAACGAAAGCGCCTTTGAAATCCACAAACAATGCCCGCATAATTTGTGGATAACTATTGTTTACGTCTGCTTCGGATGTGTCATCGTATTTGAGAACGTTTTAATGATAGTTGTGATCATTCGAACTCCAAGACTGCACAACATCGCCAACATTTTCGTGACATCCTTAGCTGTGACAGACACCATTGTTGGATGTATAAACATCGTGGCTGGTATTGCATTCGCTAATTTGAAACGGTCAGAGAAGATATTTGAATACTTCTTTCTTGCTGTAATCGCAGTAACGTTGGGTACAACAATGAGTGCAAAGCTCCACATTACAATGATTGCAATAGATCGCTATGTCTATATGGTGCATCCGTTCTTTTACACCAGGCACGTTACAAATCAATTGATCATCAAACTGCTGCTGTGTTTATGGTTGATCGTGTTCGCCTATACGTTGATCGTTGCACTTCTGGCCAGAAGTAGTTATTTTTGCTATATGAGTGATTTAATGGCCTTAGACGCTGTCTACGTCAGCAGTATTATATCGTTGCTACTTCTTGTCGTAACGTGCCTAGCATATTTCCGAATAGCAGTCCTGTCACTGAGACATCGGCGTTCAATTACGTCGGTTCATATTGCCGTACTTGCATCTGCCAACACCGGCCAAAAAGATAACACAACAATAAACGAAGAAAACTGGACACATATGTTAAAAACTATTCGATTCTTTCTTGTTATGACCGGATCTTTTACGGCAATGACGTTTCCTGTTATAGTTTGTACCCTTAATTATACAGTTCAGTCAAAAGTGAACGTCAACGTGTTGAATTTTGCTGTATTGTTAGTAACATTGCAATCAGCATTCAATTTCTTCATCAATATTTTCATGAACCGCGATTTCAGACAGGCTGTAAAATATGGGATTTTGAGTCGGATTACCAATTGCATATGTTTATTGAAAGGATTTTGGTGAGAAGTATACATATATGCATGTATTTATAGACTTTTGTTTCACAAATTGTTGAGTAAATGGTTATACAGAATCAACGTCACTGGATTCAAGATACATCCATACGAGATCTGTCTCACGGGAGTTATTGGAAAGCAGCGATGTTCACTGTTAGTGGAGCGTTCTAATTGTGAATGCTACATTGTCGTTCCAGCCTGGGATGTAATTTGTCTGCAAATTAAAAATCTTATCTAGCTACATAAAATGTTGCGTATAAAATATAAAGGTGCAAAAAGTAATACACTTTTGAATAAGACCTAACTTTCCAGATTCGATTGATATCGTGGAAACAATTCTTGGATCATGCTTTACTACACAACTGTGGTGCATTGATACTCTTGCTTGATGAGTGATTGATTTCTGTGAACATAATACAGCAACAACTGTAGTCGAAGCTTTGAGACCAATTATTCTAAATTCAGCTTTCGGGGCAACAAGTAGCAACAAGGATTGTCATTGGATTGCTTATGTTCTATTTTGCAATGGATTATCAACAGCTGAAGAGTTTTGTAAGCCAATAGAAAGTCCAGCTACAGGACATTGATTGTTCAACATATTGAAGGAGTTAATATATAAGACAATGATACAGTGGATTAACACTGGTGGTGCGTGAGTTATGTCTGGAAGGTTAAATAGTTTACATGGCATTTTGAGGGAACAATCCCTACAATGTATTTAGACACATTGCATGATTCATAGAGAAGATCTTGCTCTACAGTCTTGCTATGAACGTTGTGTTATCTACAGCTATAGTAGTGGTCCAGAGTCCTGGTGTAAACGTTGTGTTAACTGGTGGCGCTTCTCTTGAAGAATAATGAAGCTTTATAGAGGCAACAAACATGAGTAAGGGAGTCAGTGGTAGATGTGAGTAGTATGGGAAAAACACATGAGACTTCAAAAGGTTACAAAAGGTAAGAGGGCTTGGAATTTAGTGATTGAGAGCCTACCCTCTTTTGACAGATTAAAAACAAATTATAACAGAATTATTCTTAAAGAATATGAGACTGTTCGGACTAGGCATTTAGCGAGTGAGAGCCCGTCCTCTTTTGATAGATCAAAATAAGTATAACGAGAAGAACTCTTAAATAATTTAATATTGGTCTTGTGTTTATATGTAGGACTTTGTGTCTCATTGTTAATTTCGCCTGGTGTGAAATTAAGTTATTTCGTATATTGTAATATATTGAAGTTATTCGTTGTTATTAATTGAATGTGTAAATGTTTTAGAAAGTGCAATACAAAACAGATTGTTTGATAAGAGGCATAAGTTAATACTTAAGTTAATATATACTTTTTGCATATTTCTCATTACGAAGAGGTGATCGAGTGATGATCTTCAGGCGGTTGTATGAATGTATTTTATTATATAGGAAACTGTTTAATAGCACGTGTGATATCTTCAGCGGTTTTATAATTGTTGTCATGTTTATGTGTTTGTCATGCACATAACAAGAACCTCCTCTCATACACTTATCCCTTAGTTTCTTATACACATAACTAGCACCTTCTCTCAAACACGTATCACTTAGTTTGTTATACACGTAATACTCTGACACAGTTATCACTTTATTTGGTATACACATATCTAGCACCTCCTCTCACACATTATCACTTTATTTGTTATACACATATCTAGCTCCTCCTCTCACACACAATCACTTTATTTGTTATACACACAACTAACACCTCCTCTCATACACTTATCCCTTAGTTTCATATACACATAACTAGCACCTCCTCTCAGAACACACTTATCACTTCGTTATACACATAATTAGCACTTTCTCTCAAACACTTATCACTCAGTTTGTCTTACGAGATTACCAGCAGCTCAACAAGGCACATGTTATTGTGAAGAAAACCGGCATCTGTCTGTATGTGGTAGTTGCAATGACTTCATCCCATTCATGGTTTCTTATCAAACATATGTACATTCACACTGACTGCATTTTTGTTCATGCTGAGATACTGTTTAATTGTGATTATTGTCAAGATATTTCACTCGCTCAAAATGATAACCCAAGTTTCTTCTCCTGTTACAATGTTTGACAAAAACACATCCTCATGTCTCTCAAACCGCCGCAACAATTCCAAACAAATTGTTTTCCTTTGGGCCTTATTGTCCTCTGTGAGAGCTCGAGAAACCCATCTTGCACAAACCTTTGAATATCACAGGTTTTTTAAACATTTATTTTGCTTATTAAAATCTGCACGGACAGTTGTTGACTTGTGATTCGCCTAAAATGCCGGCAGGTGGTCGTGGCAGGAGGTCCAGAGCGCGGCTTGTTACCAGCTGCAGGCCTCCACTTGCAGAAACTAAAGCTCTGCACCTGTCGTAATATGTGTCGTCCCTGGGGTGAGGGGAATCAACACCCATATTCTTTTAACCCCATATCATTATCTTGAGGATCTCCTAGCTTTCTCTCCACAACACCCCGTCAGTCCTTGGATCTCTCTCTCTCTCTCTCTCTCTCTCTCTCTCTCTCTCTCTCTCTCTCTCTCTCTCTCTCTCTCTCTCTCTCTCTCTCTCTCTTACCCTTGGACCATGCCCCCTCTCTCATTCCATTCCAAAACATACAACACAACACTGGCTTCTAACAAAACAACAAATTAATTTAATAAAGAAAAGTGTCAGGTATGTGCAACGTATATGTGTAGAATTTCTGTCGTATAATCTAGTGTGTATGTAAAATCAGACCGAATAGCTCAGGAGCAAAGTCTGTTTCATCACTGTACTGGCCACACAACGGCACCATATATCAAGGACAGAAGAGCTCACCCAAATGATGTGTCTCTCCGGCCAAGTGTCGACTTCCTCCAGTAGCTCTTGGACAATCCGGATGCCTGGTCACCAATAGTGGATATTGTCCAATATTGACCATCAATCTGACACACACAGTGTAACTACTATGTCCCTACAAGTTCTGTGTTTGGAGAATTCTAGTATAGTCCAAAAATATTTACTGTCACTTTGGAACTAACTGTTAGTGCTTTAACTTCTCATAAGAATTCCCCAATTGTAACACTCAATGTTAATTTTCCAGGTATCTATATCTCTACTAGTGTTCCTGGTACTGGTGGTATTTTCAGTGTCTTTATTTTACTGTGATGTAAACTATCACTTAGGAAACACACTTATATAATCATCGTTTCCCGCTCAGCAGAGGCCAGGTTCCTGCAGACCCTCTGGGTTATGGGCCCAGTGCAAAAGCCTCTTAGTAAACTCTGCCTTCAATGCTCGAGCCATGACCTTTCTTCTAGCTTGTGGTAAAATATAGTGGAACCTGTTGAAGAGAGAACACACCTGGTGAGAGCAACCCGATTCCAACCTTTATTAGGTGAGTGTAGGCCGACGGCAGCACTCAGATATATAACAGAGAATTAAACTCTGTCATAAGGCCGATGAGCTCATCACATCGGTCTGAGTCATGGTAAGACAAGGAAAGACTAAAGGAAAAGGGCAGAAACCCAATAGATACCCTACTGGAAGGTCCTACCATTTGACATTTCCTTTATCCCCCCAACCATCCTCAATCTCCCTAAATATCACCCCACTACATTGCCCTTAACTCACTGCGTTAATTGATATCTTACACCAGCTAGTTTAAACTACGCGATAGGCTACTGTTGACGACGCTCTTCTAATACGTTCTATCAACGCACATTACTACACTCGATTCCTAAGAATAATCTAATTTAGGTCTATTTAAATTAAATACCATATAGTTATTCCGGTTTGAGATTGAGACTACGAAATCACACACTGGATGAATGTCCGCCGGTATAAATCAACAATAGACACTGTAGTCTCTCTCCAGAATCAAACTAGGAATATCACACACGTCCGTCTTGCTTCACAACATTTGGTCGACTCCCCCCAAAGTTGTTTATCCAGACGGTTTTAATATTGTGTCTGAATGACGTCACAAATCTGTCTAGACACTAGGCGTCTAGAAGCTATTTTTTTATTCCTTTTCCAAACTCGACGTAAACAACTGACGGTCGGTCGGTCGGTCGGTCGGTCGGTCGGTCGGTCGGTCGGTCGGTCGGTCGGTCGGTCGGTCGGTCGGTCGGTCGGTCGGTCGGTCGGTCGGTCGGTCGGTCGGTCGGTCGGTCGGTCGGTCGGTCGGTCGGTCGGTCGGTCGGTCGGTCGGTCGGTCGGTCGGTCGGTCGGTCGGTCGGTCGGTCGGTCGGTCGGTCGGTCGGTCGGTCGGTCGGTCGGTCGGTCGGTCGGTCGGTCGGTCGGTCGGTCGGTCGGTCGGTCGGTCGGTCGGTCGGTCGGTCGGTCGGTCGGTCGGTCGGTCGGTCGGTCGGTCGGTCGGTCGGTCGGTCGGTCGGTCGGTCGGTCGGTCGGTCGGTCGGTCGGTCGGTCGGTCGGTCGGTCGGTCGGTCGGTCGGTCGGTCGGTCGGTCGGTCGGTCGGTCGGTCGGTCGGTCGGTCGGTCGGTCGGTCGGTCGGTCGGTCGGTCGGTCGGTCGGTCGGTCGGTCGGTCGGTCGGTCGGTCGGTCGGTCGGTCGGTCGGTCGGTCGGTCGGTCGGTCGGTCGGTCGGTCGGTCGGTCGGTCGGTCGGTCGGTCGGTCGGTCGGTCGGTCGGTCGGTCGGTCGGTCGGTCGGTCGGTCGGTCGGTCGGTCGGTCGGTCGGTCGGTCGGTCGGTCGGTCGGTCGGTCGGTCGGTCGGTCGGTCGGTCGGTCGGTCGGTCGGTCGGTCGGTCGGTCGGTCGGTCGGTCGGTCGGTCGGTCGGTCGGTCGGTCGGTCGGTCGGTCGGTCGGTCGGTCGGTCGGTCGGTCGGTCGGTCGGTCGGTCGGTCGGTCGGTCGGTCGGTCGGTCGGTCGGTCGGTCGGTCGGTCGGTCGGTCGGTCGGTCGGTCGGTCGGTCGGTCGGTCGGTCGGTCGGTCGGTCGGTCGGTCGGTCGGTCGGTCGGTCGGTCGGTCGGTCGGTCGGTCGGTCGGTCGGTCGGTCGGTCGGTCGGTCGGTCGGTCGGTCGGTCGGTCGGTCGGTCGGTCGGTCGGTCGGTCGGTCGGTCGGTCGGTCGGTCGGTCGGTCGGTCGGTCGGTCGGTCGGTCGGTCGGTCGGTCGGTCGGTCGGTCGGTCGGTCGGTCGGTCGGTCGGTCGGTCGGTCGGTCGGTCGGTCGGTCGGTCGGTCGGTCGGTCGGTCGGTCGGTCGGTCGGTCGGTCGGTCGGTCGGTCGGTCGGTCGGTCGGTCGGTCGGTCGGTCGGTCGGTCGGTCGGTCGGTCGGTCGGTCGGTCGGTCGGTCGGTCGGTCGGTCGGTCGGTCGGTCGGTCGGTCGGTCGGTCGGTCGGTCGGTCGGTCGGTCGGTCGGTCGGTCGGTCGGTCGGTCGGTCGGTCGGTCGGTCGGTCGGTCGGTCGGTCGGTCGGTCGGTCGGTCGGTCGGTCGGTCGGTCGGTCGGTCGGTCGGTCGGTCGGTCGGTCGGTCGGTCGGTCGGTCGGTCGGTCGGTCGGTCGGTCGGTCGGTCGGTCGGTCGGTCGGTCGGTCGGTCGGTCGGTCGGTCGGTCGGTCGGTCGGTCGGTCGGTCGGTCGGTCGGTCGGTCGGTCGGTCGGTCGGTCGGTCGGTCGGTCGGTCGGTCGGTCGGTCGGTCGGTCGGTCGGTCGGTCGGTCGGTCGGTCGGTCGGTCGGTCGGTCGGTCGGTCGGTCGGTCGGTCGGTCGGTCGGTCGGTCGGTCGGTCGGTCGGTCGGTCGGTCGGTCGGTCGGTCGGTCGGTCGGTCGGTCGGTCGGTCGGTCGGTCGGTCGGTCGGTCGGTCGGTCGGTCGGTCGGTCGGTCGGTCGGTCGGTCGGTCGGTCGGTCGGTCGGTCGGTCGGTCGGTCGGTCGGTCGGTCTACTGTCTGCATTCTCCAATGCTTGTTCTGAATTTGGTTTAACAATTAGCAAAATGAAGACGGATATTATGTCACAAGGTGCACATGGGGTATCATGAATCTGTATTGACGACACCGAACTGGAGATAGTGGACCATTTCACATATGTA
This sequence comes from Cepaea hortensis, assembly GCA_963921405.1. Classification (NCBI taxonomy): domain Eukaryota; kingdom Metazoa; phylum Mollusca; class Gastropoda; order Stylommatophora; family Helicidae; genus Cepaea; species Cepaea hortensis. The sequence continues at coordinate 33,418,348 of OY992890.1, forward strand.
GTATCAGAGGTTGTTGGCACCTTGCAGTCTTGACAGACCAAAGTATGTGAGTTGGAATGTGGCCAATATTCCATCACAATGCCTGGGCAGAGCTTCAGAGAAACATGTGGCGCCCAAACGACATGATCCCTCTCTCGACCTAATCTTGTGTTTTCCAGAGGAATGGGTAACCAATACGTCTGGCACAAGGTAGGCTGCAGACGCGAGCCGGTGGCGAGTTATGGCCAGACCCTGACACCCAAGGGGCCCGGCTTAGAGGCGTTCAGCCAAGTCCCCCAAGTGAGGGCCTCGTACGAGCCCGGACCGTAGGGGCGCGCACATCTGTCAATCACAAGTGTCCGGACCTGTGTAAAGCGTGCACTGTCGTCAGACTCTCCGCCTGACTTAAGCGGACCCCGCGACCAGCGGGAATAGGCCCGCCAGAGCTACCACAGGAGATATTGCTTGTCTATTGCGAGCAAATCCCCCGTCCTTCCACTGTGCGGATCTCGCGACCGGAGAGAATAGGCCCGCCGGAGATTATGCTAGTCTGCTGCGAACAAATCTCTACCGGGAGACTGAATAAGTAAAGAAACGATAAAAGTAGTGGTATTTCAATTGCGCTTGCGCTCCCACCTATGCTACACCCTTCATGTGTCTTCACAAAGTCGGACTAGAGTCAAGCTCAACAGGGTCTTCTTTCCCCGCTGATTCTACCAAGCCTGTTCCCTCAGGGGATCAGAGGAAAATAGCAAATTATCCCTACATCAGGATTGGTAAGGCAGCAACAACAATGAACAGGTTAACAAAAAGAGTCTGGGAGAACAGGAAGCTTACTGTCAATACAAAAGTCCTTGTCTATCAAGCCTGTGTCCTTCTTACTCTTCTGTATGGCAGTAAAGACTGGTCAACTTACTCACACCAAGAGAAACGCCTGAACAGCTTTCATATGCGGTGCCTGCGAAGAATACTTGGCATTAAGTGGCAAGACAAAATCACAAATTTGAAACATCGGATAGATCAGGTTGTTTGACGGTTTGTTCCATGCTCAATCTTCGTAGACTTAGATGAATAGGATATGTTAGGAGGATGGATGATGGTAGAATACAAAAGAACCGAATTTTTGGTGAATTACAGATGTGTAAGAGATCTCATGGTAGACCTCTACTACGCTACAAAGATGTGTGTAAGCGGGACATGATTGATGCAGGCATTGATAATGCACATTTAGGGCAAGTCGCCGTTGGCCGTGTTGCATGGAGGGCATATATCAGAAATGGAATAAAGACAAAGGATAAAATGATTGCAGATAGGTCACACAATGAGCGTCTGAGCGTCTAAGATGGTATGTGCTGGTGAAAATGACCATGTATTCACATGCATTCATTGTGGACGAACATTTACAGCACGAATTGGCCTTATCAGTCACATTCGCTGACGCAATGGGTTGTAGTTATTATGCCTTTTTGAAGCACAATGTAACAAACTATCGTCTGTCAAGATAGCAAGGTGCCAATGATATATATATATATAACGAGGGAACGACATAATCATAATTTTAACGAATAACGAATTTGACGTTTTAACATATTTCTTACAATAGTACGAATCAAAAAATTGTGTGTGTTTTATTTTTCAACATAGTCCCCCTGTCTGGCAAACATTTGGTCTACGTACTCATTTGCTTGCTAGCGCTTTCTGTGGAAAATGTTGGGTGTGGCCATAAACCATTTTGCACCGCCTTAATTACCTTGTTGTCATCTGCAAAACTCTAGCCCCACAAATGTGCTTTCAGATGTCTAAACAAGTGATGGTCCTAAGGGCCCAAGTCTGGACTGTATGCTGCAATTTCCAAGACCTCATATTTCAGAGCAAGTAGTGTATCCACTGAATATGTAGCCGTATGAGTGGAGGCGTTGTCGTGAGGAAAATCCCCAGTTTCCATCGTATCACGGGCTTCAGTTTGGTCACCAACATGTCACTGTATCGAACACTAGCCAGTTCCATCACTTTCCTGAGAATGAACCTATAAAAGGTTCTTGATATTGACAGGAGACAACGGGTGTTTCCACTGCACATTTCCGCCCATTCATGCACTCTCTCCTGACTCCAAAAAAAAAAAAAAAATGAAACGAAAGAAAAACTCTCTTTTGACTCAAACAACTGTCTCAGTATTGAACCACCGTTCTTTTGTAGATTTCGCCAACCACTACTGCACATGAGCACACTGTTGGATCCTCAAATGGGATCATTCTTACCAGCCAGTTTGTGTCCTGAAATAAGGTCTTCAATTGCCCATACTCTTATATGCACGTTATAATACGAGGGCGAGTCAATAAGTACGTTACACAGTTCTGTGGGATGGCAGGTAAATGCAGCTGATGTTTTCTATAGTTGTCATTAGGTGACAGCAACATGTTACTTTATATTCCCTTCGTCAGGTGGCGTTAGGTGTCTCGTGCGCATGCGCAGCGCATAAACAAAATGGCGATTGTACATACGGAGTTTACAACCTAAGAGCAACGATGTGTTGTGCGTACTTTGTGGGCAAAAAGACTGCCTGCAAAGGACATACATAAGGAAATGCTTCCTGTTTATGCTGACAAATGTTTGTCCCGTAAAGCGGTGCGTAGCTGGGTAGAAAAATTTTCTCAATGAAGCCCTAAAATTGTTGATGAAATCCGATCTGGTCGTCATTTTGAGACTGCAAAAGAAGCATTCGTGCAGCGGGTGGAGGAGATATTAGAGGTGACAGGTGAGTAACGATAGACTCTGTAGCATCTGCAATAGGGTGCTCACATGGTTCAGCTTTTTGGTCCATTGAAAACCCACCTTGGCGGAAGATATTTCACTAATGACGCCGAATTTGAGTGTGAAGTGAAAACGTGGTTTAGAACACAGAGCACGCAGTATTATGCTGCCGGTTTGGGAGGACTGATAAATCGATGGGATACGTGCAACAATGTTGGTGGAAATGATGTTGAGAATTAAAGGGACAATGTATGTACAAAAATAAACTAGTTTCAAGTTGTTATCATATTTAGTTATTTTTCTACAGCCATTTGTGACTTATTTATTGACTTCACCTCGTAAACCATATGTCTTTGTACATATGTGTGTGTTTGTGGTTATGTATGTGCATGTCTCAGAAATCTGAAATTTCAAAAAATGTGCATATACTCACTCACACTCTCGAGCACACACACTCACACACACACACACACACACACACACACACACACACACACACACACACACACACACACACACACACACACAAACATACAAACAGAAGTGTTCTTGAATAGTTTTCAGACAATGTTCAGAGCAAGTAACAAAACACGTGCAAAAAGAACCCAACAAACTATTACAACTTTAAAGTAAATGCAAGTCATTGCAAAACTAATACGGGTAATTATCTAAAATTAAACAACATGACGTCAACTGTGACTGCATCAGTACTTCTATTGAAACCAAACACAGGTAATGGACAGGAATCGATTGCAAACACCAGAACCAGTGGAAGTAAACAGTCCATTTTAGAAATGCATTAACAATACAGGACAGTACAAACATACAGTGACTCCCTAGAGACTGATACGAACAGATAACATTTCCTCATGATATTTTTGTGGAATATTAAATGATAAGAGTGAAATTAATTTGTGATTTATCAGTTTCAAAAGCACGTCGTCTGCGATGGGCGTGGAATGTTCAGTTCTTTAAGTGAAAATAATTAATTTTTGACTTAGCAGATTCACATGTAGGCTACGCCTTCTGCGAAGGACGTGATATTGCTAGTTCTTTAAGTGAAACTAATTAATGTGTCATTTATCAGCATCAAATGAACCTGTTCTGTGGTGGATGTGATATTTTCAGTTCTTTAAGTGAAAGTAATTAATTTGTGATTTATCAGCTTCAAATGGATGTGTTCTGTGGTGGATGTGATATTGTAAGTTATTTAAATGAAAGTTATTAATTTGTGATTTATCAGCTTCAAATGGATGTCTTATACGGCGGGTGTGATATTGTCAGTTCTTTAATAAAAACGAGTATAGTTTTACCGTTAAACAGCTATCACACGGGAAGTCTGTGACGAAGTGGTTAAGTCTCCTGCCTCGCACTCTTATGGTCGTGGGTTCACATACGAACTCGGTCATTCGCTTCACGAGTGCAGTAAATATCTCTGTGCACTCGGTGTATTGCGCCCTGCCTAAATTATCACGGCATCTTTCATTCTACCGGGAAGAGCCAGCTCCTTTGCCCGCAAATTTTGCATCTGTCGCGCCTCGATAACGGTGGTTCGCTAGATGGTCAGGGTGGTCTTGCGTCCATGTTGTCCTGTGTGAAACTGTTTTGAAAGCTTCACAATAAAGGGACGGGAATATTGTATTGCTTATTCCCTTGAAAGATTATTGGGTTATAATTAATGCTCTCTGTGATCAACAGCAAACGGAACTGTTAAAACCTTGTTAGAAGAAGTCTGACCTCAGCAATGAACAAGTCCAACAGTATTAAGTATTAAGGCACAAGACTAAAAGACAAGAAACAGTAAAACAATTTTAGAACATATATCTTTCTTGTGAAAACATATGGGTGTGAGTGATAGGCCATTTCGTGATCACGAAAAAGACAATTAGGGATATTGACCTTACAATTTGCACACAAACAAAAATTCTCCATGTTCTATGTGCAAATATCCAACAGTCGACAACGTGAGACGAACAGCTTCTCCTTAGGAGATAATGGTGAAGGCCGTGACCTTTGATCTAATCTAATTCTTGCGGTGTTGGTATACCGCCAGATCTCACCACAATTATTTCTATATGTCTAATTGAATTACCGGTCTCCGTGGCGACTAATTGAATTGGCGTGTTTTTACATATTTTCTTCTGTGTTTGCTCGATTCGAACCCACGCGTGGTCCGTACACGTGCTAATACTTCTAGTGCACTGGACTCATTGTTGCGTGTGGGTTAGCTTTCCCTTTTACCATTGTCCCTCGCCGTCATGCCAATCCATTCCGAGTTCTGAGGTACTAGTAATTGTCGTCCCCAAGTCAAGATTTTAATTCAAATGACAGGCGTAGGGGTTGGACCCTCTACCTTCGCATCAGCACACCAGAAGTTTAACACCAAGGGCTCTTATCCATTCTGCCAAACTAACCTCCGAAACGACGTGTATTCTATATTCATTTATATCTGATTCAGAAATGTCTCCCAGATGGTAATTGCTCTCTTATTTTTCTGCAATAACTGTTGCAACAGACAGAAACTATGAACGAAAGCGCCTTTGAAATCCACAAACAATGCCCGCATAATTTGTGGATAAATATTGTATACGTCTGCTTCGGATGTGTCATTGTATTTGAGAACGTTTTAATGATAGTTGTGATCATTCGAACTCCAAGACTGCACAATATCGCCAACATTTTCGTGACATCCTTAGCTGTGACAGACACCATTGTTGGATGTATAAACATCGTGGCTGGTATTGTATTCGCTAATTTGAAACGGTCAGAGAAGATATTTGAATACTTCTTTCTTGCTGTAATCGCAGTAACGTTGGGTACAACAATGAGTGCAAAGCTCCACATTACAATGATTGCAATAGATCGCTATGTCTATATGGTGCATCCGTTCTTTTACACCAGGCACGTTACAAATCAATTGATCATCAAACTGCTGCTATGTTTATGGTTGATCGTGTTCGCCTATACGTTGATCGTTGCACTTCTGGCCAGAAATAGTTATTTTTGCTACATGAGTGATTTAATGGCCTTAGACGCTGTCTACGTCAGCAGTATTATATCGTTGCTGCTTCTTGTCGTAACGTGCCTAGCATATTTCCGAATAGCAGTCCTGTCACTGAGACATCGGCGTTCAATTAATTCGGTTCATATTTCCGTACTCTCATCTACCAACACAAGCCAACAAGATAACACAACAATAAACGAAGAAAACTGGACACATATGCTAAAAACTATTCGATTCTTTCTTGTTATGACCGGATCTTTTACTGCAATGACGTTTCCTGTTATAGTTTGTACCCTTAATTATACAGTTCAGTCTAAAGTGGACGTCAACGTGTTGAATTTTGCTGTATTGTTAGTAACATTGCAATCAGCATTCAATTTCTTCATCAATATTTTCATGAACCGCGATTTCAGACAGGCTGTACAATATGAATTTTTGAGTCGGATTACCAATTGCATATGTTCATTGAAAGGATATTGGTGAGCAATATACATATACACATGTATTTAAAGATTCTTGTTTCGCAAATTGTTGAGTAAATGGTTATACAGAATCAACGTCACTGGATTCAAGACACATCCATACGAGATCTGTCTCACGGGAGTTATTGGAAAGCAGCGATGTTCACCGTTAATGGAGCGTTCTAATTGTGAATGCTACATTGTCGTTCCTGCCTGGGTTGTAAATTAAACATCTTAACTAGCTACATAGAATGTTGCATATAAAATATAAAGGTGCAAACAGACATACACTTTTAAAGAATACCTAACTTTTTAGCTTCGATTGATATCGTGGAAACAATTCTTGGATCATGCTTTACTACACAACTGTAGTGCTGTTGTTACTGTTGCTTGGCGAGTGATTGATTCATGTGAACTTAATACGGCAATAACTGTTGACGAAGCTTTGAGACCAGTTATTCTTAATTCAGCTTTCGGGGCAACAAATAATAACAAGGATTGTCATTCGATTGCTTATGTTCGATTTTGCGATGGATTATCCACAGCTGAAGAGTTGTGTAAAGCAATAGAAAGTCCATATACATGAAATGGATTGTTAAACATATTGAACGAGTGTATATATAAGACAATAACACAGTGGCTTAACATGGTGGTGCTCGAGTTATGTCTGGAATGTTAAATAGTTTACATGGCGTTTTGAGGGAACAATCCCTACAATGTATTTAGACACATTGCATGATTTACAGAGAAGATCTTGTTCTACATTCTTGCTATGAACGTTGTCTTATCTACAGCTATAGTAGTGGTCCAGAGTCCTGGTGTAAACGTTGTGTTAACTGGTGGCTCTTCTTATAGAAAAAGAATGACGCTTTAAAGAGGTAACAAACATGAGTAAGAGAGTCAGTGGTAGATGTGAGTAGTATGGGAAAAACACATGAGACTTCAAAAGGTTACAAAAGGTAGGAGGGCTTGGAATTTAGTGATTGGGAGACTACACTCTTTTGACAGATTAAAAACAAATTATAACAGGAAGAACTCTTAAAGAATGTGAGATTGTTGGGACTAGGCATTTAGTGAGTGAGAGCCCGTCCTCTTTTGATAGATCAAAATAAGTATAACAAGATGAACTCTTAAATAATTTAATATTCGTCTTGTGTAGGACTGTGTGTCTCATTATTAATTGCACGTGACGTGAAACTAAGTTATTTCGTATATTGGAATAGATTGAAGTTATTCGTTGTTATAAATTTAATGTATAAAAGTTTTATAAAGTGCAATCGAAACAGACTGTGTGATAAGAGACATAAGTTACCTATATACTTTTTGCATACTTCTCATTACCAAGAGAAGATTGAATGATGATCTACTGGCGGTTGTTTGAATGTACTTTATTATAAAGGAAACTGTTTAATAGCACGCGTGATATCATTAGCAGATTTACAATTGTTGTCATGTTTATGTGTTTGTCATGCACATAACTAGAACCTCCTCTCAAACACATGTTACTTAGTTTGTTATACACGTCACCACATATCACTTTATTATAGACATAACTAGCACCTCCTCTCACACACTTATTACTTTGTTACCCATAACTAGCACCACCTCTCATACACGTATAACTTTATTATACACATAACTAGCATCACCTCTTATACACTTATCACTTTATTATACACGTAATTAGCACCTCCTCTCACACACTTATTACTTTGTTACACATAGCTAGCACCACCTCTCACACACTTATCACTTTATTATACACATAACTAGCACCTCCTCTCACACACTTATCACTTTATTATACACGTAACTAGCGCCTCCTCTCACAAATTTATCATTTAGTCCGTTATACACGTAGGTAGCACCCCGTCTCACACACTTATCACTTTGTTATACACATAACTAGCACCACCTCTCACACACTTATCACTTTATTATACACGTAACTAGCACCTCCTCTCACACACTTATTACTTTGTTACACATAGCTAGCACCACCTCTCACACACTTATCACTTATTATACACATAACTAGCACCTCCTCTCACACACTTATCACTTTATTATACACGTAACTAGCGCCTCCTCTCACAAATTTATCATTTAGTCCGTTATACACGTAGGTAGCACCTCCTCTCACACACTTATCACTTTGTTATACACATAACTAGCACCACCTCTCACACACTTATCACTTTATTATACACGTAACTAGCACCTCATCTCACACACTTATTACTTTGTTACACATAACTATAGTATGTCCACATTTGTTTGCCTTCATTCACGATAAATTATTTTGAAAACTGTCTGTTGCATCGTTATGACATTTTTCCAGCCGTCTTATATTTACCCCCACCCAAGGAATATGTCTTTGATAGGTCCAAAAACAACTTAAATCATTGAAAGCGGCGACATTCCTTTGATGTTTTGCTTAACAACTAGTGATTTCTCGCTAACAAAGTTATTTTTACTATAATGTGAGACCAGGCAATTCTGATGACACACAAAGGCGTATCCGGATTCGTATGGGAGTGGGTGCAATGAAAGAACTAGCTTAAAATCGACAGGGTCGGCTGCATTGCGCCAGGTTTTTATCCCATATGGCTCAGTTTCTTTCGGAAGCGCGGAAAGCGTCGCACAAAGCACGAATTCCGTAGCTCCAGCGACGACCCTCGGGAGTCTCCGAAAAAATGCACTCGTGAAATGAAGGACGCGGCCCGGAATCGAACATACAACCTTCGGAGCCCGAGTCAGACGGCTTGACCACTTCACCACGGAGAATCCCGAGAGGGGTGCAATGAGAAATATTAGTAAAGACAGAGAATTTACAGAGGCACGGGGTAAATAATTTGTAAATTAACAGGAAAGTAGAAGGAATATATTTCTTACCTTATTTTTCATTTCCTTCTTGTTTCTTCAGCTGATGCTGATGCTGTAATGTTTAGGGCCTGCAATTGGTCTGAATAGTTAGAGCAAAATATCCCAGTAAGTGTGTACGTAGATTAAGGTCTGCGATCTGCTCAGACCTTAATCTGTGTCGGACGATTCCAGTAGGTTGATGATTGCTCTCGGTTGCATAAAATTCAATCCATCCTTTCTCCAATAGTCCTCTTCCTCTTACAACACATGGTTCCTACGTTTTTTCCAGTAACATTTATCAATATTTAATAGCGCCGACGGACAGACAGACAGACAGACAGACAGACAGACAGACAGACAGACAGACAGACAGACAGAAAGGTAGGTAGGTAGGTAGGTAGGTAAGTAGGTAGGTAGGCAGAAAGGTAGGTGGGTGGGTGAGTGGATGGCTGGCTGACTGGGTGGGTGGGTGGGTGGGTCAGTCTGTCGGTGGGTGGGTGGTGGGTCGGCCGGCCGGCAGGCAGGAAGACAGACAGACAGATAGATTAGATAGATACATACATAGAACGAACGAACGAACAGACTTTATTTTCAAAGGGTAACAAATTGGGCACGCAGGCCCGTCTTACATTCGGCCCTTCCATTCACTCATCTTTCTTTCATCAACAGTGCATAGGGAAAAACATTGTCACATGAATTTTGTAAACATAAACAATGCATATTACTATATTATGAGACACATCCACCACCCACCCACACATCCCCCATTCACTCCATTTCCTCCACCCAACCACACACATAACCCACACACACATACATTCCCCCACCCATCCACCACATCCCTACACCTACACATCTCCCCACCTACACACACCTCTCACCCACCACACATCCCATCCACCCACACCCCAAGCACACATACATTTAATAACCCACACATCCCCCACCTACACACATCTCTCTACCCACTCACATATCCTCTACCCGTCCCATTATCCACCAACAATCACTCACCCACATATACTCCTCCATCCACACACCTCCGACCACCCAGCCAAACACACATTCCTCAGCCACACACACATCTCCATGTCAACTCACATATTCCGTACCTACCCACACACAAATTCCGCACCCACCCACATAATCTCCCATCTCCCCCAGCCCACTCACAGATCCCGAGCCCACCCCTACAAACATCCCCCACCATCTCCTAACCTGCACACACTCACCCACCCACATATCCTCTACCCACCCACACATCCTCTACCCACCCATCCCCCAACCAAACATCCCTTAACCACACACCCTTACTCATATACAATCACCCACCCACACATCCTCTACCCAATCACACTTCCTCCATCCCCAGCCACACATCCCTTAACCACACACCCCTACCCATATACACACACATCCCCACCCATACACACATCCCTCACACACATCCCCACCCACCAACACATCCCCCATTCACAAACACACACCTCCCACCCACGCACATGCACAACCCACACACATATCCCCAACTCATACACTCATCCCTAGACACACGTACTTATCCCTCAACCACTAACACCCACACATCCCTTACCCACTCATCAACACATACATCTCCTATCTACCCACCCACACTCACACACCCCAACCACCCATCTAAGCACGCATCCCCCACCTTCACACACATCCTTCACCCACCCGCAAACCCAACTACACCTTCACCCACCCACACACACATCATTTATCCACACCCAGCTCCCCTGCTACACAACACCACACCCACACACATACCAAAGACACATCCCTCACCCACACACACACATTTCCCCACACATCTCCTACCCATCCACACATCCCCCAACTACAATCACCCTCACTACCCACACATACATCCTCCATCCAGCCACACACACCCCCACCCAGCCAGACATATCCCCCACCCACACACATATCTCCAAATCCATCACCTACACCCATCATGCACCCCTCCCCAGCCCACGCACATGCCTCACACATATCTCACCCACACACACTCCCCACCCATCAACCCAAACATCCCACACCCATACACATCCCTCACCCATACCCCCAAACCCACAACCACCCCCACCTGCACTCATCTCCCACCCACCACATATCCCCACACCCACATATCCCCACACCCACATCTCCCCACCCACACATATACCCCCACCCATCCCATAACCCACCATCAATCATCCACCAACATATCCTCCTCCACCCACTCACCCACAACCACCTAGCCAAACATGCATCCCCACCCACACACACATCTCCCCGCCAAACCATACATCCCGCACGTACCACACACAAATCCCCCACCCACCCACACAATCCCACCCCGCCAACTCACACATCCTGAGCCCACCCACACACACATCCCCCATCCCCCAATCTACTATTATGATCAAACTCCCACACTTTACACACACATACAGTGACGATTGTCGTGAGCATTGTCGCAAAATTGTAAAGAAAATTGAGAAAAATTGTACATATACATTTTGTAACTTAAAAATTAATGATACAATTCAACTCTCTCTCTCTCTCTCTCTCTCTCTCTCTCTCTCTCTCTCTCTCTCTCTCTCTATATATATATATATATATATATATATATATATATATATATATATATATGTGTGTGTGTGTGTGTGAGAGAAGAGAGTGAGAGAGAGAGAGAGAGAGAGAGAGAGAGAGAGAGAGAGAGAGAGAGAGAGAGAGAGAGAGAGAGAGAGAGAGTTGAATTGCATCACTAATTTTGATGTTACAAAATGTATATGTACAATTTTTCTCCATTTTCTTTACAATTTTGCGACAATGCTCACGACAATCGTCACTGTATGTGTGTGTAAAGTGTGGGAGTTTGATCATAATAGTAGATTGGGGGATGGGGGATGTGTGTGTGTGGGTGGGCTCAGGATGTGTGAGTTGGCGGGGTGGGATTGTGTGGGTGAGTGGGGGATTTGTGTGTGGGTACGTGCGGGATGTATTGTTTGGCGGGGAGATGTGTGTGTGGGTGGGAATGCGTGTTTGGCTAGGTGGTTGTGGGTGAGTGGGTGGAGGAGGATATGTTGATGGATGATTGATAGTGGGTTATAGGATGGGTGGGGGATATATGTGGGTGTGGGGATATGTGGTGGGTGGGAGATGTGTGCAGGTGGGGTGGTTGTGGGTTTGGGGATGTGTGTGTGTGGGTGAGGGATGTGTATGGGTGTGGGATGTTTGGGTGGATGGGTGGGTAGTGTGTGTGTGGGTGAGAGATATGTGGGTGAATGTGTGTGGGTTGGGGGAGGGGTGTGTGATGGGTGTGGGTGATGGATTTGGGGATATGTGTGTGGGTAGGGGATATGTCTGACTGGGTGGGGGTGTGTGTGGCTGTATGGAGGATGTATGTGTGGGTAGTGAGGGTGATTGTAGTTGGGGGATGTGTGGATGGGTAGGAGATGTGTGGGGAAATGTGTGTGTGGGTGAGGGATGTGTCTTTGGGATGTCTGTGGGTGTGGTGTTGCGTGGGACGGGAGCTGGGTATGGATTAAGGATGTATGTGTGGGTGGGTGGGGGGTGATTGGGTGTGCGGGTGGGTGAAGGATGTGTGTTTAGATGGGTGGTTGGGGTGTGTGAGTGTGGGTGGGTAGATAGGAGATGTATGTTTTGATGAGTGAGTGAGGGATGTGTGGGTGTTAGCTGTTGAGGGATAAGTACGTGCATCTACGGATGTGTGAGGGGATGAGTGTATGGGTTGGGGATGTGCGTGTGGGTTGTGTGTGCGTGGATTAGAGGTGTGTGTTTGTGAATGGGGGATGTGTTGGTGGGTGGGATGTGTGTATGGGCGGGGAGATTGTGCGTGGGTTGGGATGTTTGTGTATATGAGTAGGGGTGTGTGGTTAAGGGTTGTGTGGCTGAGGGATGGGTGGGTGGAGGATGTGTGTTTGGATAGAGGATGTGTGGGTGGGTGATTGTATATGAGTAAGGGTATGTGGTTAAGGGATGTTTGGTTGGGGGATGGGTGGGTAGAGGATGTGTGGGTGGGTAGAGGATATGTGGGTGGCTGAGTGTGTGTAAGTTAGGAGATGGTGGGGGATATTTGTAGGGGTGGGCTCGGGATCTGTGAGTGGGCTTGGGGAGATGGGAGATTATGTGGCTGGGTACGGAATGTGTGTGTGGGTAGGTGCGGAATATGTGAGTTGACGGGGTGATGTGTGTGTGTGTGGGGAATGTGTGGCTGAGGAATGTGTATTTGGCTGGGTGATTGGAGGTGTGTGGGTGGAGGAGGATATGTGGGTGAGTGATTGTTGGTGGGTAATGGGACGGGTAGAGGATATGTGTGTAGGTGGGTGGATGTGTGTGGGTGGGGGATGTGTGGGTTGGGGAATGTATGTGTGCTTGGGGTGTGGGTGGATGGGGTGTGTGGTGGGTGAGAGGTGTATGTGGGTGGAGAGATGTGTAGGTGTAGGGATGTGGTGGATGGGTAGGAGCATGTATGTGTGTGTGGGTTATGTGTGTGGTTGGGTGGTGGAGTTGTAGTGAATGGGAGATGTGTGGGTGGGTGGTTGATGTGTCTCATAACATAGTAATATGCATTGTTATGTTTACAAAATTCATGTGGCAATGTTTTTTTCCTATGCACTGTTGAAAGAAAGATGAGTGATTGGAAAGGCCGTATGTAAGACGGGCCTGCGTGCCCAATTTGTTACCCTTTGAAAATAAAGTCTGTTCGTTTGTTCGTTCGTTCGTTCTCTCTCTCTCTCTCTTTCTCTCTCTCACTTACTAACGCTCTCACTCACATTACAGTAATGTTATATTATACATGGTAAAATCAAGTGTCATACATACAAAATGATAATGTGAAAGATGAAAATACACACACAATATGGAATGGCATGTTACAGGACATGCGTGCACTCAATTCTCTCTCTCTCTCTCTCTCTCTCTCTCTCTCTCTCTCTCTCTCTCTCTGTCTATCTATCTCTCTTTATTATACAGGCACACACACACACACTCACACTCATTAACTCTCTCTCTCTCTCTCTCTCTCTCTCTCTCTCTTTATTACACAGGCACACACACACACACTCACACTTATTAACTCTCTCTCTCTCTCTCTCTCTCTCTCTCTCTCACACACACACACACACACTCATACTCTCTAATTCTCTCACCCACTCTACAGTGATGTACATGTGTTCATGTTATACATTATAACATCAGTTGGCATTCAAAATGGGGTGTTCACTCATACAGCGGGGGTGTGTCTTGTTGAAGCGGTAATACAATGAATGCGGGGGCAATAAAATATATACCACATATAAACAAACATTGAACTAGAACCTCCTCTCAAACACATGTTACTTAGTTTGTTATACACGTCACCACATATCACTTTATTATAGACATAACTAGCACCTCCTCTCACACACTTATTACTTTGTTACACATAACTAGCACCACCTCTCATACACGTATAACTTTATTATACACATAAGTAGCATCACCTCTTATACACTTATCACTTTATTATACACGTAACTAGCACCTCCTCTCACACACTTATTACTTTGTTACACATAGCTAGCACCACCTCTCACACACTTATCACTTTATTATACACATAACTAGCACCTCCTCTCACACACTTATCACTTTATTATACACGTAACTAGCGCCTCCTCTCACAAATTTATCATTTAGTCCGTTATACACGTAGGTAGCACCTCCTCTCACACACTTATCACTTTGTTATACACATAACTAGCACCACCTCTCACACACTTATCACTTTATTATACACGTAACTAGCACCTCCTCTCACACACTTATTACTTTGTTATACACATAACTAGCACCACCTCTCACACACTTATCACTTTATTATACACGTAACTAGCACCTCCTCTCACACACTTATTACTTTGTTACACATAACTATAGTATGTCCACATTTGTTTGCCTTCATTCACGATAAATTATTTTGAAAACTGTCTGTTGCATCGTTATGAAATTTTTCCAGCCGTCTTATATTTACCCCCACCCAAGGAATATGTCTTTGATAGGTCCAAAAACAACTTAAATCATTGAAAGCGGCGACATTCCTTTGATGTTTTGCTTAACAACTAGTGATTTCTCGCTAACAAAGTTATTTTTACTATAATGTGAGACCAGGCAATTCTGATGACACACAAAGGTGTATCCGGATTCGTATGGGAGTGGGTGCAATGAAAGAACTAGCTTAAAATCGACAGGGTCGGCTGCATTGCACCAGGTTTTTATCCCATATGGCTCAGTTTCTTTCCGCAGCGCGGAAAGCGTCGTACAAAGCACGAACTCCGTAGCTCCAGCGACGACCCTCGGGAGTCTCCGAAAAAATGCACTCGTGAAATGAAGGACGCGGCCCGGAATCGAACATACAACCTTCGGAGCCCGAGTCAGACGGCTTGACCACTTCACCACGGAGAATCCCGAGAGGGGTGCAATGTGAAATATTAGTAAAGACAGAGAATTTACAGAGGCACGGGGTAAATAATTTGTAAAATAACAGGAACGTAGAAGGAATATATTTCTTACCTTATTTTTCATTTCCTTCTTGTTTCTTCAGCTGATGCTGATGCTGTAATGTTTAGGGCCTGCAATTGGTCTGAATAGTTAGAGCAAAATATCCCAGTAAGTGTGTACGTAGATTAAGGTCTGCGATCTGCTCAGACCTTAATCTGTGTCGGACGATTCCAGTAGGTTGATGATTGCTCTCGGATGCATAAAATTCAATCCATCCTTTCTCCAATAGTCCTCTTCCTCTTTCAACACATGGTTCTGACGTTTTTTCCAGTAACATTTATCAATATTTAATAGCGTGGGTGGGTAGGTTGGAGATGTATGTTTTGATGAGTGAGTGAGGGATGTGTGGGTGTTAGCGGTTGAGGGATAAGTACGTGCATATAGGGATGTGTGAGGGGATGAGTGTATGGGTTGGGGATGTGCGTGTGGGTTGTGTGTGCGTGGATTAGAGGTGTGTGTTTGTGAATGGGGGATGTGTTGGTGGGTGGGGATGTGTGTATGGGCGGGGAGATTGTGCGTGGGTTGGGATGTTTGTGTATATGAGTAGGGGTGTGTGGTTAAGGGATGTGTGGCTGAGGGATGGGTTGGTGGAGGATGTGTGGTTGGATAGAGGATGTGTGGGTGGGTGATTGTATATGAGTAAGGGTATGTGGTTAAGGGATGTTTGGTTGGGGGATGGGTGGGTAGAGGATGTGTGGGTGGGTAGAGGATATGTGGGTGGCTGAGTGTGTGTAGGTTAGGAGATGGTGGGGGATGTTTGTAGGGGAGGGCTCGGGATCTGTGAGTGGGCTTGGGGAGATGGGAGATTATGTGGCTGGGTACGGAATGTGTGTGTGGGTAGGTGCGGAATATGTGAGTTGACGGGGTGATGTGTGTGTGTGTGGGGAATGTGTGGCTCAGGAATGTGTATTTGGCTGGGTGATTGGAGGTGTGTGGGTGGAGGAGGATATTTGGGTGAGTGATTGTTGGTGGGTAATGGGCCGGGTAGAGGATATGTGTGTAGGTGGGTGGATGTGTGTGGGTGGGGGATGTGTGGGTTGGGGAATGTATGTGTGCTTGGGGTGTGGGTGGATGGGGTGTGTGGTGGGTGAGAGGTGTATGTGGGTGGAAAGATGTGTACGTGTAGGGATGTGGTGGATGGGTAGGGGCATGTATGTGTGTGTGGGTTATGTGTGTGGTTGGGTGGTGGAGTTGTAGTGAATGGGAGATGTGTGGGTGGGTGGTTGATGTGTCTCATAACATAGTAATATGCATTGTTATGTTTACAAAATTCATGTGGCAATGTTTTTTTTCCTATGCACTGTTGAAAGAAAGATGAGTGATTGGAAAGGCCGTATGTAAGACGGGCCTGCGTGCCCAATTTGTTACCCTTTGAAAATAAAGTCTGTTCGTTTGTTCGTTCGTTCGTTCTCTCTCTCTCTCTTTCTCTCTCTCACTCACTAACGCTCTCACTCACATTACAGTAATGTTATATTATACATGGTAAAATCAAGTGTCATACATACAAAATGATAATGTGAAAGATGAAAATACACACAAAATATGGAATGGCATGTTACAGGACATGCGTGCACTCAATTCTCTCTCTCTCTCTCTCTCTCTCTCTCTCTCTCTATCTATCTCTCTTTATTAAACAGGCACACACACACACACTCACACTCATTAACTGTCTCTCTCTCTCTCTCTCTCTCTCTCTCTCTTTATTACACAGGCACACACACACACACTCACACTTATTAACTCTCTCTCTCTCTCTCTCACACACACACACACACACACTCATACTCTCTAATTCTCTCACCCACTCTACAGTGATGTACATGTGTTCATGTTATACATTATAACATCAGTTGGCATTCAAAATGGGGTGTTCACTCATACAGCGGGGGTGTGTCTTGTTGAAGCGGTAATACAATGAATGCGGGGGCAATAAAATATATACCACATATAAACAAACATTGAACTAGAACCTCCTCTCAAACACATGTTACTTAGTTTGTTATACACGTCACCACATATCACTTTATTATAGACATAACTAGCACCTCCTCTCACACACTTATTACTTTGTTACACATAACTAGCACCACCTCTCATACACGTATAACTTTATTATACACATAAGTAGCATCACCTCTTATACACTTATCACTTTATTATACACGTAACTAGCACCTCCTCTCACACACTTATTACTTTGTTACACATAGCTAGCACCACCTCTCACACACTTATCACTTTATTATACACATAACTAGCACCTCCTCTCACACACTTATCACTTTATTATACACGTAACTAGCGCCTCCTCTCACAAATTTATCATTTAGTCCGTTATACACGTAGGTAGCACCTCCTCTCACACACTTATCACTTTGTTATACACATAACTAGCACCACCTCTCACACACTTATCACTTTATTATACACGTAACTAGCACCTCCTCTCACACACTTATTACTTTGTTATACACATAACTAGCACCACCTCTCACACACTTATCACTTTATTATACACGTAACTAGCACCTCCTCTCACACACTTATTACTTTGTTACACATAACTATAGTATGTCCACATTTGTTTGCCTTCATTCACGATAAATTATTTTGAAAACTGTCTGTTGCATCGTTATGAAATTTTTCCAGCCGTCTTATATTTACCCCCACCCAAGGAATATGTCTTTGATAGGTCCAAAAACAACTTAAATCATTGAAAGCGGCGACATTCCTTTGATGTTTTGCTTAACAACTAGTGATTTCTCGCTAACAAAGTTATTTTTACTATAATGTGAGACCAGGCAATTCTGATGACACACAAAGGTGTATCCGGATTCGTATGGGAGTGGGTGCAATGAAAGAACTAGCTTAAAATCGACAGGGTCGGCTGCATTGCACCAGGTTTTTATCCCATATGGCTCAGTTTCTTTCCGCAGCGCGGAAAGCGTCGCACAAAGCACGAACTCCGTAGCTCCAGCGACGACCCTCGGGAGTCTCCGAAAAAATGCACTCGTGAAATGAAGGACGCGGCCCGGAATCGAACATACAACCTTCGGAGCCCGAGTCAGACGGCTTGACCACTTCACCACGGAGAATCCCGAGAGGGGTGCAATGTGAAATATTAGTAAAGACAGAGAATTTACAGAGGCACGGGGTAAATAATTTGTAAAATAACAGGAACGTAGAAGGAATATATTTCTTACCTTATTTTTCATTTCCTTCTTGTTTCTTCAGCTGATGCTGATGCTGTAATGTTTAGGGCCTGCAATTGGTCTGAATAGTTAGAGCAAAATATCCCAGTAAGTGTGTACGTAGATTAAGGTCTGCGATCTGCTCAGACCTTAATCTGTGTCGGACGATTCCAGTAGGTTGATGATTGCTCTCGGATGCATAAAATTCAATCCATCCTTTCTCCAATAGTCCTCTTCCTCTTTCAACACATGGTTCTGACGTTTTTTCCAGTAACATTTATCAATATTTAATAGCGTGGGTGGGTAGGTTGGAGATGTATGTTTTGATGAGTGAGTGAGGGATGTGTGGGTGTTAGCGGTTGAGGGATAAGTACGTGCATATAGGGATGTGTGAGGGGATGAGTGTATGGGTTGGGGATGTGCGTGTGGGTTGTGTGTGCGTGGATTAGAGGTGTGTGTTTGTGAATGGGGGATGTATTGGTGGGTGGGGATGTGTGTATGGGCGGGGAGATTGTGCGTGGGTTGGGATGTTTGTGTATATGAGTAGGGGTGTGTGGTTAAGGGATGTGTGGCTGAGGGATGGGTGGGTGGAGGATGTGTGGTTGGATAGAGGATGTGTGGGTGGGTGATTGTATATGAGTAAGGGTATGTGGTTAAGGGATGTTTGGTTGGGGGATGGGTGGGTAGAGGATGTGTGGGTGGGTAGAGGATATGTGGGTGGCTGAGTGTGTGTAGGTTAGGAGATGGTGGGGGATGTTTGTAGGGGTGGGCTCGGGATCTGTGAGTGGGCTTGGGGAGATGGGAGATTATGTGGCTGGGTACGGAATGTGTGTGTGGGTAGGTGCGGAATATGTGAGTTGACGGGGTGATGTGTGTGTGTGTGTGGGGAATGTGTGGCTGAGGAATGTGTATTTGGCTGGGTGATTGGAGGTGTGTGGGTGGAGGAGGATATGTGGGTGAGTGATGGTTGGTGGGTAATGGGACGGGTAGAGGATATGTGTGTAGGTGGGTGGATGTGTGTGGGTGGCGGATGTGTGGGTTGGGGAATGTATGTGTGCTTGGGGTGTGGGTGGATGGGGTGTGTGGTGGGTGAGAGGTGTATGTGGGTGGGGAGATGTGGTGTAGGGATGTGGTGGATGGGTAGGGGCATGTATGTGTGTGTGGGGTATGTGTGTGGTTGGGTGGTGGAGTTGTAGTGAATGGGAGATGTATGGGTGGGTGGTTGATGTGTCTCATAACATAGTAATATGCATTGTTATGTTTACAAAATTCATGTGGCAATGTTTTTTTCCTATGCACTGTTGAAAGAAAGATGAGTGATTGGAAAGGCCGTATGTAAGACGGGCCTGCGTGCCCAATTTGTTACCCTTTGAAAATAAAGTCTGTTCGTTTGTTCGTTCGTTCGTTCTCTCTCTCTCTTTCTCTCTCTCACTCACTAACGCTCTCACTCACATTACAGTAATGTTATATTATACATGGTAAAATCAAGTGTCATACATACAAAATGATAATGTGAAAGATGAAAATACACACAAAATATGGAATGGCATGTTACAGGACATGCGTGCACTCAATTCTCTCTCTCTCTCTCTCTCTCTCTCTCTCTCTCTCTCTCTCTCTCTCTCTCTCTGTCTATCTATCTCTCTTTATTACACAGGCACACACACACACTCACACTCATTAACTGTCTCTCTCTCTCTCTCTCTCTCTTTATTACACAGGCACACACACACACACTCACACTTATTAACTCTCTCTCTCTCTCTCTCTCTCACACACACACACACACACACTCATACTCTCTAATTCTCTCACCCACTCTACAGTGATGTACATGTGTTCATGTTATACATTATAACATCAGTTGGCATTCAAAATGGGGTGTTCACTCATACAGCGGGGGTGTGTCTTGTTGAAGCGGTAATACAATGAATGCGGGGGCAATAAAATATATACCACATATAAACAAACATTGAACTAGAACCTCCTCTCAAACACATGTTACTTAGTTTGTTATACACGTCACCACATATCACTTTATTATAGACATAACTAGCACCTCCTCTCACACACTTATTACTTTGTTACACATAACTAGCACCACCTCTCATACACGTATAACTTTATTATACACATAAGTAGCATCACCTCTTATACACTTATCACTTTATTATACACGTAACTAGCACCTCCTCTCACACACTTATTACTTTGTTACACATAGCTAGCACCACCTCTCACACACTTATCACTTTATTATACACATAACTAGCACCTCCTCTCACACACTTATCACTTTATTATACACGTAACTAGCGCCTCCTCTCACAAATTTATCATTTAGTCCGTTATACACGTAGGTAGCACCTCCTCTCACACACTTATCACTTTGTTATACACATAACTAGCACCACCTCTCACACACTTATCACTTTATTATACACGTAACTAGCACCTCCTCTCACACACTTATTACTTTGTTATACACATAACTAGCACCACCTCTCACACACTTATCACTTTATTATACACGTAACTAGCACCTCCTCTCACACACTTATTACTTTGTTACACATAACTATAGTATGTCCACATTTGTTTGCCTTCATTCACGATAAATTATTTTGAAAACTGTCTGTTGCATCGTTATGAAATTTTTCCAGCCGTCTTATATTTACCCCCACCCAAGGAATATGTCTTTGATAGGTCCAAAAACAACTTAAATCATTGAAAGCGGCGACATTCCTTTGATGTTTTGCTTAACAACTATTGATTTCTCGCTAACAAAGTTATTTTTACTATAATGTGAGACCAGGCAATTCTGATGACACACAAAGGTGTATCCGGATTCGTATGGGAGTGGGTGCAATGAAAGAACTAGCTTAAAATCGACAGGGTCGGCTGCATTGCACCAGGTTTTTATCCCATATGGCTCAGTTTCTTTCCGCAGCGCGGAAAGCGTCGTACAAAGCACGAACTCCGTAGCTCCAGCGACGACCCTCGGGAGTCTCCGAAAAAATGCACTCGTGAAATGAAGGACGCGGCCCGGAATCGAACATACAACCTTCGGAGCCCGAGTCAGACGGCTTGACCACTTCACCACGGAGAATCCCGAGAGGGGTGCAATGTGAAATATTAGTAAAGACAGAGAATTTACAGAGGCACGGGGTAAATAATTTGTAAAATAACAGGAACGTAGAAGGAATATATTTCTTACCTTATTTTTCATTTCCTTCTTGTTTCTTCAGCTGATGCTGATGCTGTAATGTTTAGGGCCTGCAATTGGTCTGAATAGTTAGAGCAAAATATCCCAGTAAGTGTGTACGTAGATTAAGGTCTGCGATCTGCTCAGACCTTAATCTGTGTCGGACGATTCCAGTAGGTTGATGATTGCTCTCGGATGCATAAAATTCAATCCATCCTTTCTCCAATAGTCCTCTTCCTCTTTCAACACATGGTTCTGACGTTTTTTCCAGTAACATTTATCAATATTTAATAGCGTGGGTGGGTAGGTTGGAGATGTATGTTTTGATGAGTGAGTGAGGGATGTGTGGGTGTTAGCGGTTGAGGGATAAGTACGTGCATATAGGGATGTGTGAGGGGATGAGTGTATGGGTTGGGGATGTGCGTGTGGGTTGTGTGTGCGTGGATTAGAGGTGTGTGTTTGTGAATGGGGGATGTGTTGGTGGGTGGGGATGTGTGTATGGGCGGGGAGATTTTGCGTGGGTTGGGATGTTTGTGTATATGAGTAGGGGTGTGTGGTTAAGGGATGTGTGGCTGAGGGATGGGTGGGTGGAGGATGTGTGGTTGGATAGAGGATGTGTGGGTGGGTGATTGTATATGAGTAAGGGTATGTGGTTAAGGGATGTTTGGTTGGGGGATGGGTGGGTAGAGGATGTGTGGGTGGGTAGAGGATATGTGGGTGGCTGAGTGTGTGTAGGTTAGGAGATGGTGGGGGATGTTTGTAGGGGTGGGCTCGGGATCTGTGAGTGGGCTTGGGGAGATGGGAGATTATGTGGCTGGGTACGGAATGTGTGTGTGGGTAGGTGCGGAATATGTGAGTTGACGGGGTGATGTGTGTGTGTGTGGGGAATGTGTGGCTGAGGAATGTGTATTTGGCTGGGTGATTGGAGGTGTGTGGGTGGAGGAGGATATGTGGGTGAGTGATGGTTGGTGGGTAATGGGACGGGTAGAGGATATGTGTGTAGGTGGGTGGATGTGTGTGGGTGGCGGATGTGTGGGTTGGGGAATGTATGTGTGCTTGGGGTGTGGGTGGATGGGGTGTGTGGTGGGTGAGAGGTGTATGTGGGTGGGGAGATGTGGTGTAGGGATGTGGTGGATGGGTAGGGGCATGTATGTGTGTGTGGGGTATGTGTGTGGTTGGGTGGTGGAGTTGTAGTGAATGGGAGATGTATGGGTGGGTGGTTGATGTGTCTCATAACATAGTAATATGCATTGTTATGTTTACAAAATTCATGTGGCAATGTTTTTTTCCTATGCACTGTTGAAAGAAAGATGAGTGATTGGAAAGGCCGTATGTAAGACGGGCCTGCGTGCCCAATTTGTTACCCTTTGAAAATAAAGTCTGTTCGTTTGTTCGTTCGTTCGTTCTCTCTCTCTCTTTCTCTCTCTCACTCACTAACGCTCTCACTCACATTACAGTAATGTTATATTATACATGGTAAAATCAAGTGTCATACATACAAAATGATAATGTGAAAGATGAAAATACACACAAAATATGGAATGGCATGTTACAGGACATGCGTGCACTCAATTCTCTCTCTCTCTCTCTCTCTCTCTCTCTCTCTCTCTCTCTCTCTCTCTCTCTCTCTCTCTCTGTCTATCTATCTCTCTTTATTACACAGGCACACACACACACTCACACTCATTAACTGTCTCTCTCTCTCTCTCTCTCTCTCTCTCTCTTTATTACACAGGCACACACACACACACTCACACTTATTAACTCTCTCTCTCTCTCTCTCTCTCTCTCTCTCTCACACACACACACACACACACTCATACTCTCTAATTCTCTCACCCACTCTACAGTGATGTACATGTGTTCATGTTATACATTATAACATCAGTTGGCATTCAAAATGGGGTGTTCACTCATACAGCGGGGGTGTGTCTTGTTGAAGCGGTAATACAATGAATGCGGGGGCAATAAAATATATACCACATATAAACAAACATTGAACTAGAACCTCCTCTCAAACACATGTTACTTAGTTTGTTATACACGTCACCACATATCACTTTATTATAGACATAACTAGCACCTCCTCTCACACACTTATTACTTTGTTACACATAACTAGCACCACCTCTCATACACGTATAACTTTATTATACACATAAGTAGCATCACCTCTTATACACTTATCACTTTATTATACACGTAACTAGCACCTCCTCTCACACACTTATTACTTTGTTACACATAGCTAGCACCACCTCTCACACACTTATCACTTTATTATACACATAACTAGCACCTCCTCTCACACACTTATCACTTTATTATACACGTAACTAGCGCCTCCTCTCACAAATTTATCATTTAGTCCGTTATACACGTAGGTAGCACCTCCTCTCACACACTTATCACTTTGTTATACACATAACTAGCACCACCTCTCACACACTTATCACTTTATTATACACGTAACTAGCACCTCCTCTCACACACTTATTACTTTGTTATACACATAACTAGCACCACCTCTCACACACTTATCACTTTATTATACACGTAACTAGCACCTCCTCTCACACACTTATTACTTTGTTACACATAACTATAGTATGTCCACATTTGTTTGCCTTCATTCACGATAAATTATTTTGAAAACTGTCTGTTGCATCGTTATGAAATTTTTCCAGCCGTCTTATATTTACCCCCACCCAAGGAATATGTCTTTGATAGGTCCAAAAACAACTTAAATCATTGAAAGCGGCGACATTCCTTTGATGTTTTGCTTAACAACTATTGATTTCTCGCTAACAAAGTTATTTTTACTATAATGTGAGACCAGGCAATTCTGATGACACACAAAGGTGTATCCGGATTCGTATGGGAGTGGGTGCAATGAAAGAACTAGCTTAAAATCGACAGGGTCGGCTGCATTGCACCAGGTTTTTATCCCATATGGCTCAGTTTCTTTCCGCAGCGCGGAAAGCGTCGTACAAAGCACGAACTCCGTAGCTCCAGCGACGACCCTCGGGAGTCTCCGAAAAAATGCACTCGTGAAATGAAGGACGCGGCCCGGAATCGAACATACAACCTTCGGAGCCCGAGTCAGACGGCTTGACCACTTCACCACGGAGAATCCCGAGAGGGGTGCAATGTGAAATATTAGTAAAGACAGAGAATTTACAGAGGCACGGGGTAAATAATTTGTAAAATAACAGGAACGTAGAAGGAATATATTTCTTACCTTATTTTTCATTTCCTTCTTGTTTCTTCAGCTGATGCTGATGCTGTAATGTTTAGGGCCTGCAATTGGTCTGAATAGTTAGAGCAAAATATCCCAGTAAGTGTGTACGTAGATTAAGGTCTGCGATCTGCTCAGACCTTAATCTGTGTCGGACGATTCCAGTAGGTTGATGATTGCTCTCGGATGCATAAAATTCAATCCATCCTTTCTCCAATAGTCCTCTTCCTCTTTCAACACATGGTTCTGACGTTTTTTCCAGTAACATTTATCAATATTTAATAGCGTGGGTGGGTAGGTTGGAGATGTATGTTTTGATGAGTGAGTGAGGGATGTGTGGGTGTTAGCGGTTGAGGGATAAGTACGTGCATATAGGGATGTGTGAGGGGATGAGTGTATGGGTTGGGGATGTGCGTGTGGGTTGTGTGTGCGTGGATTAGAGGTGTGTGTTTGTGAATGGGGGATGTGTTGGTGGGTGGGGATGTGTGTATGGGCGGGGAGATTGTGCGTGGGTTGGGATGTTTGTGTATATGAGTAGGGGTGTGTTGTTAAGGGATGTGTGGCTGAGGGATGGGTGGGTGGAGGATGTGTGGTTGGATAGAGGATGTGTGGGTGGGTGATTGTATATGAGTAAGGGTATGTGGTTAAGGGATGTTTGGTTGGGGGATGGGTGGGTAGAGGATGTGTGGGTGGGTAGAGGATATGTGGGTGGCTGAGTGTGTGTAGGTTAGGAGATGGTGGGGGATGTTTGTAGGGGTGGGCTCGGGATCTGTGAGTGGGCTTGGGGAGATGGGAGATTATGTGGCTGGGTACGGAATGTGTGTGTGGGTAGGTGCGGAATATGTGAGTTGACGGGGTGATGTGTGTGTGTGTGGGGAATGTGTGGCTGAGGAATGTGTATTTGGCTGGGTGATTGGAGGTGTGTGGGTGGAGGAGGATATGTGGGTGAGTGATTGTTGGTGGGTAATGGGACGGGTAGAGGATATGTGTGTAGGTGGGTGGATGTGTGTGGGTGGGGGATGTTTGGGTTGGGGAATGTATGTGTGCTTGGGGTGTGGGTGGATGGGGTGTGTGGTGGGTGAGAGGTGTATGTGGGTGGAGAGATGTGTAGGTGTAGGGATGTGGTGGATGGGTAGGGGCATGTATGTGTGTGTGGGTTATGTGTGTGGTTGGGTGGTGGAGTTGTAGTGAATGGGAGATGTGTGGGTGGGTGGTTGATGTGTCTCATAACATAGTAATATGCATTGTTATGTTTACAAAATTCATGTGGCAATGTTTTTTTCCTATGCACTGTTGAAAGAAAGATGAGTGATTGGAAAGGCCGTATGTAAGACGGGCCTGCGTGCCCAATTTGTTACCCTTTGAAAATAAAGTCTGTTCGTTTGTTCGTTCGTTCGTTCTCTCTCTCTCTCTTTCTCTCTCTCACTCACTAACGCTCTCACTCACATTACAGTAATGTTATATTATACATGGTAAAATCAAGTGTCATACATACAAAATGATAATGTGAAAGATGAAAATACACACAAAATATGGAATGGCATGTTACAGGACATGCGTGCACTCAATTCTCTCTCTCTCTCTCTCTCTCTCTCTCTCTCTCTCTCTCTCTCTCTCTCTCTCTCTCTCTCTCTCTCTCTCTCTCTCTCTCTCTCTCTCTCTCTCTCTATCTATCTCTCTTTATTACACAGGCACACACACACTCACACTCATTAACTGTCTCTCTCTCTCTCTCTCTCTCTCTCTCTCTTTATTACACAGGCACACACACACACACTCACACTTATTAACTCTCTCTCTCTCTCTCTCTCTCTCTCTCTCTCACACACACACACACACACTCATACTCTCTAATTCTCTCACCCACTCTACAGTGATGTACATGTGTTCATGTTATACATTATAACATCAGTTGGCATTCAAAATGGGGTGTTCACTCATACAGCGGGGGTGTGTCTTGTTGAAGCGGTAATACAATGAATGCGGGGGCAATAAAATATATACCACATATAAACAAACATTGAACTAGAACCTCCTCTCAAACACATGTTACTTAGTTTGTTATACACGTCACCACATATCACTTTATTATAGACATAACTAGCACCTCCTCTCACACACTTATTACTTTGTTACACATAACTAGCACCACCTCTCATACACGTATAACTTTATTATACACATAAGTAGCATCACCTCTTATACACTTATCACTTTATTATACACGTAACTAGCACCTCCTCTCACACACTTATTACTTTGTTACACATAGCTAGCACCACCTCTCACACACTTATCACTTTATTATACACATAACTAGCACCTCCTCTCACACACTTATCACTTTATTATACACGTAACTAGCGCCTCCTCTCACAAATTTATCATTTAGTCCGTTATACACGTAGGTAGCACCTCCTCTCACACACTTATCACTTTGTTATACACATAACTAGCACCACCTCTCACACACTTATCACTTTATTATACACGTAACTAGCACCTCCTCTCACACACTTATTACTTTGTTATACACATAACTAGCACCACCTCTCACACACTTATCACTTTATTATACACGTAACTAGCACCTCCTCTCACACACTTATTACTTTGTTACACATAACTATAGTATGTCCACATTTGTTTGCCTTCATTCACGATAAATTATTTTGAAAACTGTCTGTTGCATCGTTATGAAATTTTTCCAGCCGTCTTATATTTACCCCCACCCAAGGAATGTGTCTTTGATAGGTCCAAAAACAACTTAAATCATTGAAAGCGGCGACATTCCTTTGATGTTTTGCTTAACAACTAGTGATTTCTCGCTAACAAAGTTATTTTTACTATAATGTGAGACCAGGCAATTCTGATGACACACAAAGGTGTATCCGGATTCGTATGGGAGTGGGTGCAATGAAAGAACTAGCTTAAAATCGACAGGGTCGGCTGCATTGCACCAGGTTTTTATCCCATATGGCTCAGTTTCTTTCCGCAGCGCGGAAAGCGTCGTACAAAGCACGAACTCCGTAGCTCCAGCGACGACCCTCGGGAGTCTCCGAAAAAATGCACTCGTGAAATGAAGGACGCGGCCCGGAATCGAACATACAACCTTCGGAGCCCGAGTCAGACGGCTTGACCACTTCACCACGGAGAATCCCGAGAGGGGTGCAATGTGAAATATTAGTAAAGACAGAGAATTTACAGAGGCACGGGGTAAATAATTTGTAAAATAACAGGAACGTAGAAGGAATATATTTCTTACCTTATTTTTCATTTCCTTCTTGTTTCTTCAGCTGATGCTGATGCTGTAATGTTTAGGGCCTGCAATTGGTCTGAATAGTTAGAGCAAAATATCCCAGTAAGTGTGTACGTAGATTAAGGTCTGCGATCTGCTCAGACCTTAATCTGTGTCGGACGATTCCAGTAGGTTGATGATTGCTCTCGGATGCATAAAATTCAATCCATCCTTTCTCCAATAGTCCTCTTCCTCTTTCAACACATGGTTCTGACGTTTTTTCCAGTAACATTTATCAATATTTAATAGCGTGGGTGGGTAGGTTGGAGATGTATGTTTTGATGAGTGAGTGAGGGATGTGTGGGTGTTAGCGGTTGAGGGATAAGTACGTGCATATAGGGATGTGTGAGGGGATGAGTGTATGGGTTGGGGATGTGCGTGTGGGTTGTGTGTGCGTGGATTAGAGGTGTGTGTTTGTGAATGGGGGATGTATTGGTGGGTGGGGATGTGTGTATGGGCGGGGAGATTGTGCGTGGGTTGGGATGTTTGTGTATATGAGTAGGGGTGTGTGGTTAAGGGATGTGTGGCTGAGGGATGGGTGGGTGGAGGATGTGTGGTTGGATAGAGGATGTGTGGGTGGGTGATTGTATATGAGTAAGGGTATGTGGTTAAGGGATGTTTGGTTGGGGGATGGGTGGGTAGAGGATGTGTGGGTGGGTAGAGGATATGTGGGTGGCTGAGTGTGTGTAGGTTAGGAGATGGTGGGGGATGTTTGTAGGGGTGGGCTCGGGATCTGTGAGTGGGCTTGGGGAGATGGGAGATTATGTGGCTGGGTACGGAATGTGTGTGTGGGTAGGTGCGGAATATGTGAGTTGACGGGGTGATGTGTGTGTGTGTGGGGAATGTGTGGCTGAGGAATGTGTATTTGGCTGGGTGATTGGAGGTGTGTGGGTGGAGGAGGATATGTGGGTGAGTGATTGTTGGTGGGTAATGGGACGGGTAGAGGATATGTGTGTAGGTGGGTGGATGTGTGTGGGTGGGGGATGTGTGGGTTGGGGAATGTATGTGTGCTTGGGGTGTGGGTGGATGGGGTGTGTGGTGGGTGAGAGGTGTATGTGGGTGGGGAGATGTGGTGTAGGGATGTGGTGGATGGGTAGGGGCATGTATGTGTGTGTGGGGTATGTGTGTGGTTGGGTGGTGGAGTTGTAGTGAATGGGAGATGTGTGGGTGGGTGGTTGATGTGTCTCATAACATAGTAATATGCATTGTTATGTTTACAAAATTCATGTGGCAATGTTTTTTTCCTATGCACTGTTGAAAGAAAGATGAGTGATTGGAAAGGTCGTATGTAAGACGGGCCTGCGTGCCCAATTTGTTACCCTTTGAAAATAAAGTCTGTTCGTTTGTTCGTTCGTTCGTTCTCTCTCTCTCTCTCTTTCTCTCTCTCACTCACTAACGCTCTCACTCACATTACAGTAATGTTATATTATACATGGTAAAATCAAGTGTCATACATACAAAATGATAATGTGAAAGATGAAAATACACACAAAATATGGAATGGCATGTTACAGGACATGCGTGCACTCAATTCTCTCTCTCTCTCTCTCTCTCTCTCTCTCTCTCTCTCTCTCTCTCTCTCTCTCTCTCTCTCTCTGTCTATCTATCTCTCTTTATTACACAGGCACACACACACACTCACACTCATTAACTGTCTCTCTCTCTCTCTCTCTCTCTCTCTCTCTCTCTCTATTTATTACACAGGCACACACACACACTCACACTTATTAACTCTCTCTCTCTCTCTCTCTCTCTCTCTCACACACACACACACACACACACTCATACTCTCTAATTCTCTCACCCACTCTACAGTGATGTACATGTGTTCATGTTATACATTATAACATCAGTTGGCATTCAAAATGGGGTGTTCACTCATACAGCGGGGGTGTGTCTTGTTGAAGCGGTAATACAATGAATGCGGGGGCAATAAAATATATACCACATATAAACAAACATTGAACTAGAACCTCCTCTCAAACACATGTTACTTAGTTTGTTATACACGTCACCACATATCACTTTATTATAGACATAACTAGCACCTCCTCTCACACACTTATTACTTTGTTACACATAACTAGCACCACCTCTCATACACGTATAACTTTATTATACACATAAGTAGCATCACCTCTTATACACTTATCACTTTATTATACACGTAACTAGCACCTCCTCTCACACACTTATTACTTTGTTACACATAGCTAGCACCACCTCTCACACACTTATCACTTTATTATACACATAACTAGCACCTCCTCTCACACACTTATCACTTTATTATACACGTAACTAGCGCCTCCTCTCACAAATTTATCATTTAGTCCGTTATACACGTAGGTAGCACCTCCTCTCACACACTTATCACTTTGTTATACACATAACTAGCACCACCTCTCACACACTTATCACTTTATTATACACGTAACTAGCACCTCCTCTCACACACTTATTACTTTGTTACACATAGCAAGCACCACCTCTCACTAACTTATCACTTTATTATACACATAACTAGCACCTCCTCTCACACACTTATCACTTTATTATACACGTAACTAGCGCCTCCTCTCACAAATTTATCATTTAGTCCGTTATACACGTAGGTAGCACCTCCTCTCACACACTTATCACTTTGTTATACACATAACTAGCACCACCTCTCACACACTTATCACTTTATTATACACGTAACTAGCACCTCCTCTCACACACTTATTACTTTGTTACACATAACTATAGTATGTCCACATTTGTTTGCCTTCATTCACGATAAATTATTTTGAAAACTGTCTGTTGCATCGTTATGAAATTTTTCCAGCCGTCTTATATTTACCCCCACCCAAGGAATATGTCTTTGATAGGTCTAAAAACAACTTAAATCATTGAAAGCGGCGACATTCCTTTGATGTTTTGCTTAACAACTAGTGATTTCTCGCTAACAAAGTTATTTTTACTATAATGTGAGACCAGGCAATTCTGATGACACACAAAGGTGTATCCGGATTCGTATGGGAGTGGGTGCAATGAAAGAACTAGCTTAAAATCGACAGGGTCGGCTGCATTGCACCAGGTTTTTATCCCATATGGCTCAGTTTCTTTCCGCAGCGCGGAAAGCGTCGCACAAAGCACGAACTCCGTAGCTCCAGCGACGACCCTCGGGAGTCTCCGAAAAAATAACAGGAACGTAGAAGGAATATATTTCTTACCTTATTTTTCATTTCCTTCTTGTTTCTTCAGCTGATGCTGATGCTGTAATGTTTAGGGCCTGCAATTGGTCTGAATAGTAAGAGCAAAATATCCCAGTAAGTGTGTACGTAGATTAAGGTCTGCGATCTGCTCAGACCTTAATCTGTGTCGGACGATTCCAGTAGGTTGATGATTGCTCTCGGATGCATAAAATTCAATCCATCCTTTCTCCAATAGTCCTCTTCCTCTTTCAACACATGGTTCTGACGTTTTTTCCAGTAACATTTATCAATATTTAATAGCGTGGGTGGGTAGGTTGGAGATGTATGTTTTGATGAGTGAGTGAGGGATGTGTGGGTGTTAGCGGTTGAGGGATAAGTACGTGCATATAGGGATGTGTGAGGGGATGAGTGTATGGGTTGGGGATGTGCGTGTGGGTTGTGTGTGCGTGGATTAGAGGTGTGTGTTTGTGAATGGGGGATGTGTTGGTGGGTGGGGATGTGTGTATGGGCGGGGAGATTGTGCGTGGGTTGGGATGTTTGTGTATATGAGTAGGGGTGTGTGGTTAAGGGTTGTGTGGCTGAGGGATGGGTGGGTGGAGGATGTGTGGTTGGATAGAGGATGTGTGGGTGGGTGATTATATATGAGTAAGGGTATGTGGTTAAGGGATGTTTGGTTGGGGGATGGGTGGGTAGAGGATGTGTGGGTGGGTAGAGGATATGTGGGTGGCTGAGTGTGTGTAGGTTAGGAGATGGTGGGGGATGTTTGTAGGGGTGGGCTCGGGATCTGTGAGTGGGCTTGGGGAGATGGGAGATTATGTGGCTGGGTACGGTATGTGTGTGTGGGTAGGTGCGGAATATGTGAGTTGACGGGGTGATGTGTGTGTGTGGGGAATGTGTGGCTGAGGAATGTGTATTTGGCTGGGTGATTGGAGGTGTGTGGTTGGAGGAGGATATGTGGGTGAGTGATTGTTGGTGGGTAATGGGACGGGTAGAGGATATGTGTGTAGGTGGGTGGATGTGTGTGGGTGGAGGATGTGTGGGTTGGGGAATGTATGTGTGCTTGGGGTGTGGGTGGATGAGGTGTGTGGTGGGTGGGAGGTGTATGTGGGTGGGGAGATGTGTAGGTGTAGGGATGTGGTGGATGGGTAGGGGCATGTATGTGTGTGTGGGTTATGTGTGTGGTTGGGTGGTGGAGTTGTAGTGAATGGGAGATGTGTGGGTGGGTGGTTGATGTGTCTCATAACATAGTAATATGCATTGTTATGTTTACAAAATTCATGTGGCAATGTTTTTTTCCTATGCACTGTTGAAAGAAAGATGAGTGATTGGAAAGGCCGTATGTAAGACGGGCCTGCGTGCCCAATTTGTTACCCTTTGAAAATAAAGTCTGTTCGTTTGTTCGTTCGTTCGTTCTCTCTCTCTCTTTCTCTCTCTCACTCACTAACGCTCTCACTCACATTACAGTAATGTTATATTATACATGGTAAAATCAAGTGTCATACATACAAAATGATAATGTGAAAGATGAAAATACACACAAAATATGGAATGGCATGTTACAGGACATGCGTGCACTCAATTCTCTCTCTCTCTCTCTCTCTCTCTCTCTCTCTCTCTCTCTCTCTCTCTCTCTCTCTCTGTCTATCTATCTCTCTTTATTACACAGGCACACACACACACACACTCACACTCATTAACTCTCTCTCTCTCTCTCTCTCTCTCTCTCTCTCTCTCTCTCTCTCTCTCTCTCTTTATTACACAGGCACACACACACACACTCACACTTATTAACTCTCTCTCTCTCTCTCTCTCTCTCTCTCTCTCTCTCTCTCTCTCTCTCTCACACACACACACACACACACTCATACTCTCTAATTCTCTCACCCACTCTACAGTGATGTACATGTGTTCATGTTATACATTATAACATCAGTTGGCATTCAAAATGGGGTGTTCACTCATACAGCGGGGGTGTGTCTTGTTGAAGCGGTAATACAATGAATGCGGGGGCAATAAAATATATACCACATATAAACAAACATTGAACTAGAACCTCCTCTCAAACACATGTTACTTAGTTTGTTATACACGTCACCACATATCACTTTATTATAGACATAACTAGCACCTCCTCTCACACACTTATTACTTTGTTACACATAACTAGCACCACCTCTCATACACGTATAACTTTATTATACACATAAGTAGCATCACATCTTATACACTTATCACTTTATTATACACGTAACTAGCACCTCCTCTCACACACTTATTACTTTGTTACACATAGCTAGCACCACCTCTCACACACTTATCACTTTATTATACACATAACTAGCACCTCCTCTCACACACTTATCACTTTATTATACACGTAACTAGCGCCTCCTCTCACAAATTTATCATTTAGTCCGTTATACACGTAGGTAGCACCTCCTCTCACACACTTATCACTTTGTTATACACATAACTAGCACCACCTCTCACACACTTATCACTTTATTATACACGTAACTAGCACCTCCTCTCACACACTTATTACTTTGTTACACATAGCAAGCACCACCTCTCACTAACTTATCACTTTATTATACACATAACTAGCACCTCCTCTCACACACTTATCACTTTATTATACACGTAACTAGCGCCTCCTCTCACAAATTTATCATTTAGTCCGTTATACACGTAGGTAGCACCTCCTCTCACACACTTATCACTTTGTTATACACATAACTAGCACCACCTCTCACACACTTATCACTTTATTATACACGTAACTAGCACCTCCTCTCACACACTTATTACTTTGTTACACATAACTATAGTATGTCCACATTTGTTTGCCTTCATTCACGATAAATTATTTTGAAAACTGTCTGTTGCATCGTTATGAAATTTTTCCAGCCGTCTTATATTTACCCCCACCCAAGGAATATGTCTTTGATAGGTCTAAAAACAACTTAAATCATTGAAAGCGGCAACATTCCTTTGATGTTTTGCTTAACAACTAGTGATTTCTCGCTAACAAAGTTATTTTTACTATAATGTGAGACCAGGCAATTCTGATGACACACAAAGGTGTATCCGGATTCGTATGGGAGTGGGTGCAATGAAAGAACTAGCTTAAAATCGACAGGGTCGGCTGCATTGCACCAGGTTTTTATCCCATATGGCTCAGTTTCTTTCCGCAGCGCGGAAAGCGTCGCACAAAGCACGAACTCCGTAGCTCCAGCGACGACCCTCGGGAGTCTCCGAAAAAATAACAGGAACGTAGAAGGAATATATTTCTTACCTTATTTTTCATTTCCTTCTTGTTTCTTCAGCTGATGCTGATGCTGTAATGTTTAGGGCCTGCAATTGGTCTGAATAGTAAGAGCAAAATATCCCAGTAAGTGTGTACGTAGATTAAGGTCTGCGATCTGCTCAGACCTTAATCTGTGTCGGACGATTCCAGTAGGTTGATGATTGCTCTCGGATGCATAAAATTCAATCCATCCTTTCTCCAATAGTCCTCTTCCTCTTTCAACACATGGTTCTGACGTTTTTTCCAGTAACATTTATCAATATTTAATAGCGTGGGTGGGTAGGTTGGAGATGTATGTTTTGATGAGTGAGTGAGGGATGTGTGGGTGTTAGCGGTTGAGGGATAAGTACGTGCATATAGGGATGTGTGAGGGGATGAGTGTATGGGTTGGGGATGTGCGTGTGGGTTGTGTGTGCGTGGATTAGAGGTGTGTGTTTGTGAATGGGGGATGTGTTGGTGGGTGGGGATGTGTGTATGGGCGGGGAGATTGTGCGTGGGTTGGGATGTTTGTGTATATGAGTAGGGGTGTGTGGTTAAGGGTTGTGTGGCTGAGGGATGGGTGGGTGGAGGATGTGTGGTTGGATAGAGGATGTGTGGGTGGGTGATTATATATGAGTAAGGGTATGTGGTTAAGGGATGTTTGGTTGGGGGATGGGTGGGTAGAGGATGTGTGGGTGGGTAGAGGATATGTGGGTGGCTGAGTGTGTGTAGGTTAGGAGATGGTGGGGGATGTTTGTAGGGGTGGGCTCGGGATCTGTGAGTGGGCTTGGGGAGATGGGAGATTATGTGGCTGGGTACGGTATGTGTGTGTGGGTAGGTGCGGAATATGTGAGTTGACGGGGTGATGTGTGTGTGTGGGGAATGTGTGGCTGAGGAATGTGTATTTGGCTGGGTGATTGGAGGTGTGTGGTTGGAGGAGGATATGTGGGTGAGTGATTGTTGGTGGGTAATGGGACGGGTAGAGGATATGTGTGTAGGTGGGTGGATGTGTGTGGGTGGAGGATGTGTGGGTTGGGGAATGTATGTGTGCTTGGGGTGTGGGTGGATGAGGTGTGTGGTGGGTGAGAGGTGTATGTGGGTGGGGAGATGTGTAGGTGTAGGGATGTGGTGGATGGGTAGGGGCATGTATGTGTGTGTGGGTTATGTGTGTGGTTGGGTGGTGGAGTTGTAGTGAATGGGAGATGTGTGGGTGGGTGGTTGATGTGTCTCATAACATAGTAATATGCATTGTTATGTTTACAAAATTCATGTGGCAATGTTTTTTTCCTATGCACTGTTGAAAGAAAGCTGAGTGATTGGAAAGGCCGTATGTAAGACGGGCCTGCGTGCCCAATTTGTTACCCTTTGAAAATAAAGTCTGTTCGTTTGTTCGTTCGTTCGTTCTCTCTCTCTCTTTCTCTCTCTCACTCACTAACGCTCTCACTCACATTACAGTAATGTTATATTATACATGGTAAAATCAAGTGTCATACATACAAAATGATAATGTGAAAGATGAAAATACACACAAAATATGGAATGGCATGTTACAGGACATGCGTGCACTCAATTCTCTCTCTCTCTCTCTCTCTCTCTCTCTCTCTCTCTCTCTCTCTCTCTCTCTCTCTCTCTCTCTGTCTATCTATCTCTCTTTATTACACAGGCACACACACACACACTCACACTCATTAACTCTCTCTCTCTCTCTCTCTCTCTCTCTCTCTCTCTCTTTATTACACAGGCACACACACACACACTCACACTTATTAACTCTCTCTCTCTCTCTCTCTCTCTCTCTCTCTCTCTCTCTCTCACACACACACACACACACACACTCATACTCTCTAATTCTCTCACCCACTCTACAGTGATGTACATGTGTTCATGTTATACATTATAACATCAGTTGGCATTCAAAATGGGGTGTTCACTCATACAGCGGGGGTGTGTCTTGTTGAAGCGGTAATACAATGAATGCGGGGGCAATAAAATATATACCACATATAAACAAACATTGAACTAGAACCTCCTCTCAAACACATGTTACTTAGTTTGTTATACACGTCACCACATATCACTTTATTATAGACATAACTAGCACCTCCTCTCACACACTTATTACTTTGTTACACATAACTAGCACCACCTCTCATACACGTATAACTTTATTATACACATAAGTAGCATCACATCTTATACAATTATCACTTTATTATACACGTAACTAGCACCTCCTCTCACACACTTATTACTTTGTTACACATAGCTAGCACCACCTCTCACACACTTATCACTTTATTATACACATAACTAGCACCTCCTCTCACACACTTATCACTTTATTATACACGTAACTAGCGCCTCCTCTCACAAATTTATCATTTAGTCCGTTATACACGTAGGTAGCACCACCTCTCACACACTTATCACTTTGTTATACACATAACTAGCACCACCTCTCACACACTTATCACTTTATTATACACGTAACTAGCACCTCCTCTCACACACTTATTACTTTGTTACACATAGCTAGCACCACCTCTCACACACTTATCACTTTATTATACACATAACTAGCACCTCTTCTCACACACTTATCACTTTATTATACACGTAACTAGCGCCTCCTCTCACAAATTTATCATTTAGTCCGTTATACACGTAGGTAGCACCTCCTCTCACACACTTATCACTTTGTTATACACATAACTAGCACCACCTCTCACACACTTATCACTTTATTATACACTTAACTAGCACCTCCTCTCACACACTTATTACTTTGTTACACATAACTATAGTATGTCCACATTTGTTTGCCTTCATTCACGATAAATTATTTTGAAAACTGTCTGTTGCATCGTTATGAAATTTTTCCAGCCGTCTTATATTTACCCCCACCCAAGGAATATATCTTTGATAGGTCCAAAAACAACTTAAATTATTGAAAGCGGCAACATTCCTTTGATGTTTTGCTTAACAACTAGTGATTTCTCGCTAACAAAGTTATTTTTACTATAATGTGAGACCAGGCAATTCTGATGACACACAAAGGTGTATCCGGATTCGTATGGGAGTGGGTGCAATGAAAGAACTAGCTTAAAATCGACAGGGTCGGCTGCATTGCACCAGGTTTTTATCCCATATGGCTCAGTTTCTTTCCGCAGCGCGGAAAGCGTCGCACAAAGCACGAACTCCGTAGCTCCAGCGACGACCCTCGGGAGTCTCCGAAAAAATTCACTCGTGAAATGAAGGACGCGGCCCGGAATCGAACATACAACCTTCGGAGCCCGAGTCAGACGGCTTGACCACTTCACCACGGAGAATCCCGAGAGGGGTGCAATGTGAAATATTAGTAAAGACAGAGAATTTACAGAGGCACGGGGTAAATAATTTGTAAAATAACAGGAACGTAGAAGGAATATATTTCTTACCTTATTTTTCATTTCCTTCTTGTTTCTTCAGCTGATGCTGAAGCTGTAATGTTTAGGGCCTGCAATTGGTCTGAATAGTTAGAGCAAAATATCCCAGTAAGTGTGTACGTAGATTAAGGTCTGCGATCTGCTCAGACCTTAATCTGTGTCGGACGATTCCATTAGGTTGATGATTGCTCTCGGATGCATAAAATTCAATCCATCCTTTCTCCAATAGTCCTCTTCCTCTTTCAACACATGGTTCTGACGTTTTTTCCAGTAACATTTATCAATATTTAATAGCGTGGGTGGGTAGGTTGGAGATGTATGTTTTGATGAGTGAGTGAGGGATGTGTGGGTGTTAGCGGTTGAGGGATAAGTACGTGCATATAGGGATGTGTGAGGAGATGAGTGTATGGGTTGGGGATGTGCGTGTGGGTTGTGTGTGCGTGGATTAGAGGTGTGTGTTTGTGAATGGGGGATGTGTTGGTGGGTGGGGATGTGTGTATGGGCGGGAAGATTGTGCGTGGGTTGGGATGTTTGTGTATATGAGTAGGGGTGTGTGGTTAAGGGATGTGTGGCTGAGGGATGGGTGGGTGGAGGATGTGTGGTTGGATAGAGGATGTGTGTGTGGGTGATTGTATATGAGTAAGGGTATGTGGTTAAGGGATGTTTGGTTGGGGGATGGGTGGGTAGAGGATGTGTGGGTGGGTAGAGGATATGTGGGTGGCTGAGTGTGTGTAGGTTAGGAGATGGTGGGGGATGTTTGTAGGGGTGGGCTCGGGATCTGTGAGTGGGCTTGGGGAGATGGGAGATTATGTGGCTGGGTACGGAATGTGTGTGTGGGTAGGTGCGGAATATGTGAGTTGACGGGGTGATGTGTGTGTGTGTGGGGAATGTGTGGCTGAGGAATGTGTATTTGGCTGGGTGATTGGAGGTGTGTGGGTGGAGGAGGATATGTGGGGTAGTGATTGTTGGTGGGTAATGGGCCGGGTAGAGGATATGTGTGTAGGTGGGTGGATGTGTGTGGGTGGGGGATGTATGGGTTGGGGAATGTATGTGTGCTTGGGGTGTGGGTGGATGGGGTGTGTGGTGGGTGAGAGGTGTATGTGGATGGGGAGATGTGTAGGTGTAGGGATGTGGTGGATGGGTAGGGACATGTATGTGTGTGTGGGTTATGTGTGTGGTTGGGTGGTGGATTTGTAGTGAATGGGAGATGTGTGGGTGGGTGGTTGATGTGTCACATAACATAGTAATATGCATTGTTATGTTTACAAAATTCATGTGGCAATGTTTTTTTCCTATGCGCTGTTGAAAGAAAGATGAGTGATTGGAAGGGCCGAATGTAAGACGGGCCTGCGTGCCCAATTTGTTACCCTTTGAAAATAAAGTCTGTTCGTTCGTTCGTTCGTTCGTTCTCTCTCTCTTTCTCTCTCTCACCCACTAACGCTCTCACTCACATTACAGTAATGTTATATTATACATGGTAAAATCAAGTGTCATACATACAAAATGATAATGTGAAAGATGAAAATACACACAAAATATGGAATGGCATGTTACAGGACATGCGTGCACTCAATTCACTCTCTCTCTCTCTCTCTCTCTCTCTCTCTCTCTCTCTCTGTCTATCTATCTCTCTTTATTACACAGGCACACACACACACACACTCACACTCATTAACTGTCTCTCTCTCTCTCTCTCTCTCTCTCTCTCTCTCTCTTTATTACACAGGCACACACACACACACACACACACACACACTCACACTTATTAACTCTCTCTCTCTCTCTCTCTCTCTCTCTCTCTCACACACACTCATACTCTCTAATTCTCTCACCCACTCTACAGTGATGTACATGTGT
Source organism: Cepaea hortensis (assembly GCA_963921405.1). Taxonomy (NCBI): domain Eukaryota; kingdom Metazoa; phylum Mollusca; class Gastropoda; order Stylommatophora; family Helicidae; genus Cepaea; species Cepaea hortensis. The sequence goes on from OY992890.1 coordinate 33,458,681, forward strand.
TCATGTTATAAATTATAACATCAGTTGGCATTCAAAATGGGGTGTTCACTCATACAGCGGGGGTGTGTCTTGTTGAAGCGGTAATACAATGAATGCGGGGGCAATAAAATATATACCACATATAAACAAACATTGAAATCTGCTGTACAATCTCCAGAACAAAAAGATTTTTTTTGGGTGGACATAATTATAAGGTTATATGCTAAATCTCATCATTTTCCCTCAGTTGGTTACTGAGATATTGAATTTTATATTGAGGCAACCAAAAAAAACAACACACACTATAGCACCACCTCTCACACACGTATCACTTTGTTATACACATAACTAGCACAACCTCTCATACACGTATCACTTTTTTATACACATAACTAGCACCTCCTCTCACACACTTATCACTTTATTATACACGTAACTAGCACCTCCTCTCACAAATTTATCATTTAGTCCGTTATACACGTAGGTAGCACCTCCTCTCACACACTTATCACTTTGTCATACATATAACTAGCATTTTCTCTCTCACACGTATCACTCAGTTTGTGTTCGTATTGACATGTTGTGGTTAATAATGTATATAGCCAAGAAATGTCACTCCACGTGAAAACCTGCACGCAATTGAAATTACTCTGGAAATACATTCGCAGATAACTATTAGCACCCCTATAAAGGAAATAAAATAATTTGAATATAAATCCACAAGGGACATTTTTAAACAGTGAAGATAATAGAGACTATAGACGTCATTCATTCATTCAGTCATTCAGTAGCATGTCCTTTGCACAACCTCGCTCCCATAACAACCTTGCGGAAAACTTCTCAATTATAAGCAAGATCTCCCGCGTCTGACACACCCACCTTTAGATCATCCACCACATCCTGCACCCATCTTCTCTTTGGCCTTCCTCTTCTTCTCTTCCCATGCATATACCCTTACATTATTGTTCTCTCCAAACTTTCCTGACATTTCAAGTGACCAAAATATTTCAATTGTCTTTGTTTTATCGTCTTTAATAGCCAACCTTCTTCAATATTCAGCTCTTGAAATATGAATGCTTTGTTCTTTTCTTTATCCAAGATATTCTTAGAACTCGTCTATAATATTTATATTCAAAGGCATTTATCTGCTTTTCACCATAGACGTGGACATAAAGAAATGAATTCGTGCTACTGTCAAGAGACATACTGGATATAAATTGTCTGATTCATACTGCTTTATACCAGCCTACACACGACGGGTGATGAGGGGAATATCACATCGGCTGTCGTTACATCCCAATCAATCTTCTGGTAACAGTTTAAAGCCGGGCAGACTGGCAGCACCGATCAATGGTAAAACCAAACCTAAAATATCCAGAAATATAGGCGCTGTCTACCGTGAGCTGAGTGTTTGTACAAGTTTGCACGACTATTGAACGATTGTTATTTTGTGACGTGATGTTTATCAATAACAGTTTTAACCAATTGTCGCTGAGATTGCTTAGAATGCGGTTGAACGGCAGGAAGTCCACGCCTTATTCTAGATCTTAGGCTCAAGTAGTGAGTTGGCTGAATGGGACTGCCAGCCTGCCGTGGCCAATAAAATCCGTTGAATGTGTTGCATTTCTGGATTAGCTGCTTTAAGTCTCAGTTCTATGCTCCATCTTTTAATCATGTATACACTCCATACACATGCTTGGAGTTCACGTAACATCTGACGAGTTTCAGTTTCAGGTTACGTGACGTTTGGTCAATGTCTTTCATATTTCAGTCAGCTTTCCGTTAACATTTAGTGTAAAGACAAAGTACGTAAAGGACTCTTTTACATGCCTTGATGTTTATGGGGTAAATGGTGCCAGTCCCGTAATATTATAAACCCATCATCAAAAAATGGGTCATGTGATCAAGATCACACAGATTGCCTTTGCTTCCCATGACGTTGTCTTTTGCCCACGTTACGCTTAATTGATCTGAGTCCAGGTTAATTCAACAACATCTATCAAGATAGAGCTTCGAACACATGAACACGTGACGTGCTACCCACAGAGCCACCGTGACTCCCAATGATAAGTGCACGAGCTCAAATGTTTAGTACACGAACTAAAATGTTTAGTGCACTAGCTCAAATGTTTAGCACACGAGCTCAAAATCCGCCTTATCCATGTTCATGTTTGGAAGAAGAATTTGAGTTATGACTGGTGATGGTAATGCTTCACTTTGACGTACATGTGGAATTTCTACCACATGTTAACACACAGATAATCTAAAGGAATGTGTAAAACTTCAGGAATGGAATACTAGTCATGTATTTATTTGCTCTTGACATTTTGATCTGAATTACTGAGGCCATTCTAAACGGAACTTCACATACAGAAGAGAATACTGAATCACTTCCAGAAAAAAAGTCGATGTAAACACATCTTATTGCTATACCGTGTGTGCTTTCATCATGAACATTTTAGTGTAAACAAATTTCCTTGCCATACCTTGTGTGCTTTCATCATGAACATTTTAGTGTAAATAAATGTCCTTGCCATACCTTGTGTGCTTTTATCATGAACATTTTAGTGTAAATAAATGTGTAATAAATTTCCTTCAATTCGAGTTCATGAAAATGTTTATTAAAAAATGTACTCCTGGCAAAATACATTATATGTCTGAAGACACGTGCGTCGACAGAATTGTTAAACCCATTGATGCTTGCTTGCTTGCTTGTGTTCGCTGGCTGTGAACTCCAGCGTGAAGTCCTGTATGTCGGATGGTGACATCCTGTTGTCCAACATCAGTGTGATGTCACACAGGACTGAGGTTTGCGTGAGTATCCGTTGTCCCATGTCTGCCATGCAGGCAGATACTCTCCGGCTTCGGAGGAATCATCGATCCTACTGATGTTAGCCAGGACCCCGAATGGACCTGTTGCCCAGGACGCACGGCGTGGACGTGTCAGTAGGTCTTGGCCAGTATAGATCCCGGCCCTGGTGCCTTGGAAACACCTCTGTGTCCCCTAACCCGTTGATGAACACGTACATTGTTTTGGTATGGTTAAAAACACCAAGGAACCAGTCATGAGGAGATAAGACTGAACAGTCAATGTCTCAATGAGATGTTTGATACGTGAAAATATGCTAATGAAGTTATTAATAGAGGAACAAGTTGTATAAACATCCGACAGTGACATAAGTATCATCAAATACATCTTGTAAGAAACAGCTGTTTTTCTCATTCTTTCAGAAATAATAGCTACAAGAATCCATATGATTACAAATGTTCAAAAACCCAACAAACCTTTCAAAATCAATCTATCAATAACATATGTAGAGTAGAAGATCGGATCCAATGTAGATATTGTGCTATATAGCGATGGCTTTGACATGCAGATAAGAGCTCAGGACCATCCCAAAAGAGCAATTCACAACTCTGGTGTACACATACTCCCAAATCCAGGAGGGTAAATTTACATTACAGAATGCGGAAAAAATATACCTGTAGAGAATCAAATAGCGGCATCTGTCACAGCCAGTGATGCCACCATGATGTTGGCGATGGTGCGGAGACATGCGTTATGTAGAATAAAAGTGGTCACTATCACGTTAGCAGATGTGATGACGATACCAATGCAGGCGAATGTCACGTGAGACCAATTCCATAGCCAAATTGAATACTAGCATCCATTGCCGGGCTGTTCATACTGTTGCCTGCATAGAAATAGAAGGAAAATTAACAGCAGCATTAAGGGCAAATTTAAACCATGATAGTTTGAACTGAAACAGCTATTGACCACTGTAAAATTGCATAAGATGTGACTTTCATTTCTTATACGGGTACAGACAAACGTGCTCCAGTCTCCTCACACAGACTTTAGTAACAGCAAGGATCGAGATGTATTTACAACTGAACTGCGCAAGCTATCAATACCAATTATGTGCATGAAGTTTCCACATTGAAATTGGATATTCAAATGTGAATGGATATTATTTTACTTGCACAAAGTCTACATGAATCCTCCTAGTTTTTAGCCCTTATCAGAAAAGGCTTGCCGCCCTTTCCACTACATCGGAGCTATGAGGTCGAGTTGTTTCACACTCTGTGAAAGTTCGCATCGTGCATCATTGTAGGTGTGACTAAACCTGAGGCAGACATCGCACATGAAACCATACAATTGGCACAATACTCCAATCTGCACAATCACATGTGGAGTTGTAGCCCTTGTCTTCAAGAATGTACTATCAGTAGCCATTTCTGGTGGTCTATATTTCTTGATATCGGGAGCTCCGGTAATGTGGTGGCCAACACACTTACCTGCGTGTCCGGAGGTGTTGTGTTCAAATCCTCATCAAGTTTAATTGTTTTTGTTTTTCTTATCCACCTGGGCTTCCACGCACACTCAGCCTGAAATGGATAAAAGAAAATGCCCTGGGAAGTGAAAGTGGTAACTTTCATACTGACCACATGACCCACCGAGTGTCCACTGATCTATACAAACATGGGGCTCGCTCTATACACCCAGCACTCCTCAGTGCGAGGTAACGGGTCCTGTACTATGTAGTGTATAACTCATGGCGCGGCAGCACTGAACGTGAATCAGTGAAATATAGGAGAGCTGTGGTATAGATGCTGGCACACCCGCCGCTGTCTAGTACAGACCTTAGTTAGTTAGTCGACAGATCATCCTCATTGTACATCGAACCATTCAGTCCATAAGTGCTCGGATCCTCTCCTTAGCAAATCCCGCAGCGTGTAGCGGCTAATGACACCAGTTATGTGTTGGTTTATCAATCTTCTTTGGCTTCCTGCATAGTGTTCTTGTTTGCCCATACCTATTTTAATTTGCTGTTCTCGCAGTCTGGCCATGGTTGTAGATTCACAGTCATCACTTGGTTCTCGCAAAAGACTTACTTCTCGTAGAGCATTCAGAATGTCAGCCTGGCCCATGGCGCGTTCGCCCTCCACAGTAGCCTCACCTACGAGCTTGTCAGCCCGCTCATTTCCGTGTACTCCCGCATGCCCTGGCACAGAGATGAAACTAATCTTTGCCAGCCGAGACCGCTCCAGAGACAGCAACCACTCTCTCGGATCCACCCATCTCAATCCTCCTGAGCATGCTCATTGAGTCGCTAAGGAAACATGCCATATTGAATGTCTGTGTCTCAAGCCATGTTACTGCTTTACTTACTGCCATGACGTCCATAGTCAGGCTACTTGAGGTCTCAACAAAAGCACCAGAGTCCTCCTTCACAATTCTCGCTCCGGCCTGACCCATAAAGGCCCATGAGCTTCTCACATGTCGAACGACCGACCCATCTGTGTAGATGACAGCATCACCGTCTAACGAATTCTCGAAAATCAACGCTTGTACTTCCGCCTCCACAGCAGCCAGATTTTCGTGTCTGCATCTTCTGTCTAGTTGGATGGAAACTAAAAAGGACGTACAGAAATATGTTGGCACTTGTACCCACTCCTCACCAGGTTCTAAGTCCTCAAGTGCGGATAGTACACACCTGGTTTGTGTCACGGTATGGTCTGTGTGGATAGTTTATACACTGAAAACAAGATAATGTACCCCAGGCCTCATCACCCACCATCCTAGAGTACCCGATAGGACGTCTAGCATTCTCGGAGACAAACTCCTTGGTCCGTTTCCACGTTACAAATCCAGTGGCGGTTGAGTATGGAAAAGAGAAAACCCAATATTCTGCTGCTCGTGCTAATTTCCAAAATTAGAAAATTTGCCCACCATAGCATATGTGATTCTAGATTGTATAAATCTTTATCTTCGTCGATGACACGGAGTTCGTGCACTGTGGGGACATTCTTTCTGCGTGATCAATGAAGTGAGACTGGGGCACTTATGGAGTTATCTGTGTCCAATTCAAGTGATGCTTTATCTAAATCACGTGAAATATTTATGGGCTAATTTTGATTTTAAAGGATAACTTAGTAAATGATAAATGTTACACCCTTTGAAGAGTATTCGGCATATACTGTAGCTTTATATTTACATACACCAACCAGCATTCGAGATGGAAGAGTGGGATGATGAGAGTAAAATCAATAGTGTGCCGTTACTTTCCAAGATATTTCTTGGTAACTATTTCAGACAACGTGTGCCTATAATCCCAGGTCAAAATTGAAAAAAAAAAAAAACGCTGCCTCGATGCGCATTCGAACCCATGACTACCAGACCGGAAGTCTGAAGTCAAGCGTTTCTGGTACTGCACCACCCCGGCTGCCTAAATGGTACTTACAACTAGTGAAATATGAGGGGGTAGGAAAATGGTGGAAACGTCTTCCATTGATGGCGGTTAGAATCAAATATTGATGGGTGTTTGCCATAGGGCCACTTTGATTAAGCAAGGATATTCATTTAGGTGCTCTAGTGTATATATAATAGGTATCCATTCATTAATGTGTAGAGAGGTATTTCTGGCTTATTGTATCACGACTTCCAGCATGAGAATAGAGGTGGAGGCGGTATGTGTAGCGTCTGGATAGCTGGAGAACAGTACAGAACAATATGTGGTGTGTGTGTGTGTGTGTGTGCGTGCGTGTGTGTGTGTGCGTGTGTGTGTGTGCGTGTGTGTGTGTGTGCGTGTGTGTGTGTGACAGACGGACAGACGGACAGACGGACAGACGGACAGACAGACTTGCAAAGCAAATAAATACCGGCATGTTACGCCTGGAGAGGATTGCATAGCCGGAAAGGGAGAAGGTCAAGAACATATCATGCATGTTAAGAGGGAGCAATTGAACAGGCTGTTAAACTGGCTGCGGTGGAACTTTGGGGCCCGAGCTAAATTATGGCAACGCTGGTGTGGTGAAGGCTCCTTAGGGATGAGTGGACAGTGCAGCAAACGAAACGACCACATCTGATTCATTAGGAAGTTAGCAGAAGGTCTGGATGACCCTCAACCCGTAGAGGAAAACGCAGGCGGACGTTCTGTCAAGCCCCCGTTGTACCAACAGCATGGGAGCTCTTCGTTGGCTACTGACCAATGGGGCACATGTGGCAATGCCCTGAGTGCAGCCATTTTGTTTGTTGATTTCAGATTTCAATAATTAATTCACATAGTAAGCTCTGTCCAGAGAAATGAAAACAGATAGGCACGTGTAATTCATACTAAAAAGTGAGATATACTAACTACGGTCATTGTGTGCATACATTATAACCAACTTCACAATCATCACCATCATCATGTGACATACCGCTAAGAGTGGGTGGTCATGTTTAGCCATCTCACACGATGACAAGAATCCTGGATCCGCTCTGTGTTCTTGTCTCGCCATACGAATTGGCTAAGTCATCCAAGTGTTTAGTTCTCTGCCTTCCCGTTCTTCTTTTATCTCAATCTTCCCAGTTGTCACTAAGTTCTCCATTTATTTCTTTTCATTGTTTCCAACACATTATGACTGACTATGTCTAATTTCTCTAATCAGTTTACGGTTTTCAATTGTTTCTTGTAGGACTTGTTCATTTGTTGTTTTGTCTGTCCAGTGTGTTCTTTGTATTTTCCTCAGAAACCACATTTCCACAGCCACCATATGTTTTTCAGCTTGACTGCTCATTGTCCACGCTTCACATCCATGCAAAAGTACACGTTCTATGTAGCAGTTCAACACTCTTTTTCTCGTTGCAACTGACATCTTTTTATTGGTCAGTATGTTTTCCATCTTACAAAAGGCCACCTTTGTCATGGCGATTCTTGTTCTAACAACTCTACCATGGTGAGGATAAATAACAGGCCGGGGGTGGGGGTGGGGTGGGGTGGGGAGGGAGCAAAAAAATAATAAAATAAAAATAAGTATTCTTCAACACAACGAACAACGTTTCGGTTATATTAATCTTCATCAGCAACGGAACAACATAAACAGATCTACAGTAACACGTGAAATTATAACATTTAATAATTTTAAACAACTTTACAACACAATCTTCCTCCCAACTCTATGCTACCAATGCCATACCTGGACAATGACAGAAAAAGAGAAAAGAAAAATCACAACAACAGAAATGAGGTTCCTGAGAAGAATACTCAACGTTTCAAGATGAGATAAGATCAGAAATGAAGAAATCAGGACTAAAGTGGGGGTTATAGCTGCACTAGATTTTATTAGAAAGCAACAAGTCAAATGGTTTGGCCAAGCAAGTAGGTTACCAGTCAACAGTATACCACAACAAGCAATGATGTACAGACTACAGGGAAAAAGAGGAAGAGGCCGACCACGTAAACGTTGGACGGAGGGAATAGCAGAGTCCATGGGAATATCGATATATAAAGCCCATAATCGGGCACTCTCACGATGTTTATACTTCACCTCGACACCGCAAGGTACAAGAGGAACATGATGAGATGAGAATAATATTAAAACACAAACCCTTCGTTGTTAGGAGGAGGAGGGGCGTGGGGGGGGGGGGGGGGTGGCAAAGGTTCAGTTGTGAGAGGTACCGAATAAGAAAATATTAAGCCGAAGGTGTGTAAACAGTTGGATATGGATATGTAGAGGGAAGTCAGTAGAGTTATACAGTGGCATCTACAACAGTAATGATTCCCGTGTCACTGCCCGCACAAATGACTCTCCATCTCTCACCAGTTCCCCTGCCTCAAGTATTGTTATGGCATATACATCTTTCATGTCCTAGATCCACCTTGGATAACATTTGCCTCGTTTTCCATGAATGAAGCCTTCCATTACGTTCTATCAAAACCACTATGACGGTTAATACGGTCTAAGCCTGTAACACATGCTGCTCATGAGCCACTTCCCATCGATGTCGAGTCCTTGCAGTATAGTTCTTCTTCTTGGCCCATGGGTGTCTGAGGATGTTACAGAAACATTTAAGTTCAAAAGTACAAAAGCCCTGATTTTCTTCTCTAGAGATTGCAAAATAGTCTTACACTCGCAAGCGTATGTTTCAGCAGGAAAGATGTGTTTCCCGAATGTTTCATTTGTTTTCTGGTGTCTTTCAGTACTGTTTAATCGTTAGTTAGTTAGTTAGTTAGTCGACAGATCATCCTCATTGCACATCGAACCATTCAGTCCATAAGTGCTCGGATCCCCTCCTCAGCAAAACCCGCAACGTGTAGCGGCTAAGGACGCCAGTTCTGTGTTGGTTTATCAATCTTCTTTGGCTTCCTGCGTAGTGTTCTTGTTTGGCCACCCCTCTTTTAATTTGCTGCTCTCGCAGTCTGGCCATTGTTGTAGATTCACAGTCATCACTTGGTTCTCGCAAAAGTCTTACTTCTCGTAGAGCATTCAGGATGTCGGCCTGGTCCATGGCACGTCCGCCCTCCACAGTAGCCTCATCTGCGAGCTTGTCAGCCCGCTCATTTCCTTGTACTCCCGCATGCCCTGGCACGAAGATGAAACTAATCTTAGCCAGTCGAGACCGCTCCAGAGGCAGCAACCATTCTCTTCGGATCGATCCCTCCTCTATCCTCTTGATCATGTTCATTGAGTCGCTGAGGAAACAAGCCCTAGTGAATGTCTGTGTCTCGAGCCATGTTATTGCTTTACTTACTGCCATGACTTCCATGGTCAGGCTACTTGTGGTTTCAGTGAAAGCACCAGAGTCCTCCTTCAAAATTCTCCCTCCGGCCCGAGCTGTAAAGGCTCATGAGCTTCTCACATGTCGGACGACCGACCCATCTGTGTAGATGACCGCGTCACCGTCTAGCGAATTCTATAGAATCAACGCTTGTACTTCAGCCTCAACAGCAGCCGGATTTTCTTGTCTGCATTTTCTATCTAGTTGGATGCAAACTGAAAAGGATGTGCAGAAGTCTGTTGGCACTTGCACCCACTCCTCGCCAGGTTCTAAGTCCTCAAGTGAACACACCTGTTGAAGAATGTCTTCGGCTTGACCCATCCACGACCTTCCTCTTTTTAACCTGCTGCCCTTAACCTTCCTAATTTCACTATGCAGTGGATGTTGTGTGTTTGCGTTAATTCTGAGGTAGGCGCGTGCCCTGCAACCTTGTATTCTCTCTTCAATGGTTGGAAAATCAAGAAGGTAGCGCATCGCCCTGCATGCTGTATCTCTTGTACATCCGAGAATAATGCGCATAGCTTCATTCTGTATCCTTTCCATCCTTTCTATCTGCTTATGGCTGAGAGTCAGGATTGCCATTGCATACTCCAAAACAGACATGACCAGCCCCTCGTACAGAAGACATAGATGGCGCTGCTCACAGTTTGCTGCTGCCATCACCCGCATCGCTGCCAAACCCCGCTTGGCCTTTGTTATCACCTGGTCTATGTGCACATTATAAGCAAGGCTTCGATCAAACCGTATCCCCAGGTAATTCATTGCCTGCGTTCTTTCCACCGTCTCTGAACACAGCATTACAGTTGGTGTTGGAGTGTTGATAATATGATTATTCAACGAGAACCAAGTCACTGTTGCCTTTGTTGGGTTGACCATTGCCCCAGCTTCATCACACCAAGTACTTATGCGATTGAATTCGGTTTGTAGTTCCACAGCAACCTCCTCTCTATCCTTACCCTGACGATACACTAAAACATCATCGGCATATGACAATGTCCTGCCAGGTCCAGTGATCTGCTCACTGGAGATTCTCACTGTGTAGGCGTTGAACAGTACCGGAGATAATGGTGATCCCTGTGGTAGGCCAGGATGTATTGTTGTTGGTTCCGAAGTCCAACTGCCACATCTAAAAACTACTTTCCGTTGGAAGAGGGCTGCAGCGAACCAACTAAGGAGGAATGGACTTACGTTTAGTTCGAGAAGCTGAAACATTAAAAAATCCAGTGGTACTCTGTTGTATGCGTCCTCAAGATCAATCGCTGCAGAAACGGTTTCAGTGCCTGAGTGGAAACCTTCATAGACATCCTGGGCAAAGACTGCTGCATTGGTCCAGGTTTCTCTTTTTGGACGGTACCCACCCAGGATGGGTGGGAAAACACCTTGCCTCTCTAGTTGTTTAATCGTTGCGTTGCTGTAGTCATTCATTCTTCTTCTGACGTCTTTAAACAATCCACATTGTTTTATTATGGAGCCAATATTTGTGAGATGTGATACTGAAATCTGAAATGTTTGTTCTACAGTTTCAGTACATCAATGGTAATTCAATAGAGACCATTATTTTCTGACTTTCTCTTTGTGTAATTAAGAACAGACTCATCAGGCCTTCATAAAATGCATTACTACGACAACTGGCTATTTATGTTTGTACCTTAAACTTACTTGTTCAAGCTTGCATAGTGACACAAGAACACTTTCTTCACCGCTTGTCTAAAATCAGAATACATGAAAATATTGATGAAGAAATTGAACCCTGACTGCAAGGTTGGCAAGAATACAATGATGTTTAACACGTTGCCGTCAAATGTAGGATGATATCTGTAAATGAAGCAGCCGATTGCAGTTAGAACTGTCATTAAAGCAAACGATCCGGTCACAACAAGAAAAAAGCGAACAGTTTTTATCATATTTGTCCAGTTTTCATTGCTGACTGTAATATTATCTTGTTGATTTGGCCTAGCTGAAGACAGAACAGCAATATTAACCGAGGCAATCTTTCGACGATGTTTTAATGAAAGAGCTGCTATTCTGAAATACACGGTTAAAGTTAACAAGGCAAAGAGTAATGACAATATATTCCCGACAAAGACAAAGTCTAGAGGTAATAAATCCTTGATTAAACAAAAGGTACTTCGTCTAATGATTAGCACAGTAATCACAATAGAAAGTGTAGCCAAAAACCATAGACCCAGTAAAATTTTGATAATCAGTTTGTCGCTGACATAGGTAGAGTAAAAGAATGGATGTACAATATAGATATACCGATCTATGGCAATCACAGAAATATGGAGATAGGCGCTGATCGTGGCTCCCAAGTTACAGGCGACTATTGATATGAAAAAGTATCTAAACAACTGATCTGTCGGTTTCACGAAAGTGAATACAATACCCAACATGACAGTCATAAATCCAACAATGGCGTCTGTCACAGCTAAGGACGTCACGAAAATGTTGACAATGTTGTGAAGTCCTGATGTTCGGATTATCACTACTATCATCAGAACGTTCTCAAATACGATAATTATCCCTACACTTGTGTATACAATTCTTAACCAAACAGGCACTGAGCACTTTTCGTAGCTTTCATTTATACTTTCGTTCATTATTTTTGTTTGGTATTGCACAAATTACGAGATAAAAATAAATAATCCAGTAAACGCTAATGTTTTAAAAACATGTATCAGTTATATTATAATCCATTGAGAACACACGTCGTTTAAGTTATATCGCAATATAAATGGCTCATGATTTCTGAAAGTCTAATTGGTAAAGTCAATTTTAGCGTGAAAAATTTGTAATATTTTGACTATTTCACGTACACTAAACAGAAATTATACGATAAAACTGAGACTTGGTTCATCTTTAGCAACAGTTGAGCGATCCCGACAGATAACAATCTGTCCCTGTGATGAATGGAATGTAAACCTGGTATTGTTCATAGCAAAAGTTTGTTATAGTGTGTAAGTGCTATCTTAATATAACCGTCAGACTGCAACTGATTCTGGTATCAGCAAATATGTCTGGCAGCAGAAGTGAGAGCCTGGCGTCACTAATCGAAGTCATTACGGGATACAAGCTTAGGATAAATAACTGTTTTGTTTGTTTAATGAAGTGTTTAGAATTGGTTACAGCTGGTTTAGAAACATTGCTAGCTTTGTAAAAATAGTTGGTCTCTCTCTCTCTCTCTCTCTCTCTCTCTCTCTCTCTCTCTCTCTCTCTCTCTCTCTCTCTCTCTCTCTCTCTCTCTCTCTCTCTCTCTCTCTCTCTCTCTCTCTCTCTCGTGACTTAACATTTATGTAAGCACAGAATAATGACCTCTCATTTGCTACCAGACAATCAATTGTAGTACATTATCAGTGTTTGCTTGAACTATAAGCCCCGACAAAGCGACACTGCCTGTGTATTTTTGCAGGATAAAATCTTTTATTCAGGATTTTAACGACACAATGACTGACATTTCTATTACAGTTGGTACAGTCGGACGTTTACCTTGTCAGCTTTCAACACTGACAAATGTGAATCCACATACCTCGGTTTTTTCTAGGAGAGACTGAACTTTTATAAGTTTGTCGCCAGTTCTGTATGGATGAATCTTTATTATAAATCATACATCAGTTCCTGGTCTATTATTCTTTTAGGGCATATTAAGCTACTTGGGAAGGCTTCTTTTATGTTTCAAGGATATGAAGGGTTCAGAATTATATCGTTAGAAGTGTAAACATGTAATATTCTAAATTAATCATTTTTAACATTTAGTTGTGTTGTTTGTAACTAGAGTGGATGAAGCGATGTGAGTGTAGATAGTGTGTTTGTAGCAAGTGTGTGTGAAGCGATGTGAGTGTAGATAGTGTGTTTGTAGCTGGAGTGTGTGAAGCGATGTGAGTGTAGATAGTGTGTTTGTAGCTAGAGTGGATGAAGCGATGTGAGTGTAGATAGTGTGTTTGTAGCTAGAGGGTGTGAAGCGATGTGCGTGAAGATAGTGTGTTTGTAACTAGAGTGGATGAAGCGATGTTAGTGTAGATAGTATGTTTGTAACTAGAGCGGATGAAGCGATGTGCGTGTAGATAGTGTGTTTGTAGCAAGAGTGTGGGAAGCGATGTGAGTGTAGATAGTGTGTTTGTAACTAGAGTGGATGAAGCGATGTGAGTGTAGATAGTGTGTTTGTAGCGAGAGGGATAAAGCGATGAGAGTCTAGATAGTGTGTTTGTAGCGAGAGGGATAAAGCGATGAGAGTCTAGATAGTGTGTTTGTATCTAGAGTGGATGAAGCGATGTGAGTGAAGATAGTGTGTTTGTAGCAAGAGTGGATGAAGCGATGTGAGTGTAGCATGAGTGTATGAAGCGATGTGAGTGTAGATAGTGTGTTTGTAGCTAGAGTGGATGAAGCGATGTGAGTGTAGATAGTGTGTTTGTAGCTAGAGTGGATGAAGCGATGTGAGTGTAGATAGTGTGTTTGTAGCTAGAGTGAATGAAGCGATGTGAGTGTAGATAGTGTGTTTGTAGCTAGAGTGTGTGAAGCGATATGAGTGTACATAGTGTTTTTATAGCTAGAATGTTTGAAGCGATGTGAGTTTAGCTAGAGTGTGTTTAGCTAGAATCTCCCCCCCCCCCTCCATTTTTTTACTTCGTGCATTTTCCCACTATACAGCAACACAATTTAAACATTACCTACAGGGTCCTTTGAAAGCAAACGCAGTTAATGGTCTGGTATCGATCAGCACAGCATTCAGACACCATGCAGGTATCACGTGCCAACAACACCGGCTTCCCCATATATACTCCAATCTCTCGGGCACAAGATCTTTAATCTTACTGTCCACAATGTTGGACGTTCCTGTATTTTTGTTTGTAATTGCAACTTGTCTCAAATAACGGTGAAACAGATCGAATGTAATTATTTATTTGTTTGACAACTAAACCTTGAAAACTTCGGTTGATCACGTGCGGAGTTCACTAGGGCTACAAATCTTTTCTGCAAGTCACTTCGGCCATACAAAAAGACAAATCATCATTGTGTGCCTTACCTGTAAACGAGGAAGATGATGGTTTACCATCACACACGATCATCAGTGTCTTTAGTCTGTCCAGAAATGAATGCCGTTATTCACGATCAATTATTTTGAACACTGTCTGTTGTATCGTTATGAAATTTGTCCTGCCGTCTTATATTTACCCCCACCCAAGGAATATGTCTTTGATAGGTCCAAAATCAACTTTCAACGAAAGCGGCAACATTTCTTTGATGTTTTGGCAAAAATGTAGTGAATTCACGCTAACAAACTAGTCTTACAGTAAAGCACGTCATTTCGGGTAACGACACAAGTACAAGGCGTAGCTAGATTCGTATGGGAGTGGGTGCAATGAAAAAGTAGTTTAAAAGTCGACAGGGTCGACTGCATTGCACCGGGTAGTTATCCCATATAGCTCAGTCTCTTTCCGCAACGCGGAAAGCGTCGCACAAAGCACGAACTCCGTGGCTCCAGCGATGACCCTCGGGAGTCTCCGAAAAAATGCACTCGTGATATGAAGGACGCGGCCCGGAATCGAACATGCAACCTTCGAATCCCGAGTCAGACGGCTTGACACCTTCACCACGGATACCCCCAAAAGGGTGCAATGTGTAATATTAGTAAAGACAGAGAATTTACAGAGGCATGGGGTAAATAATGTGTAAATTGACAGGAAAGTAGAAGGAATATATTTCTTACCTTATTTTTCATTTCCGTCTTGTTTCTTCAGCTGCTGGTTAATAATTGGACACAAGTATTCATGTTACTAGGATGCATTTAGTTTTTTATATTGAGTTCGTGAAAGCTTCCAAATAGTTGTGTTTTAATGTGCGTATGGAGTGACCATAAATGATACAGCAATTTAGTCATCATGTGTCCATTTTTAAGGATCTGTTCAGCTGTCTGTGTAGTTTGTTCACACGTACACATGGGTGTTAGACCCGCTTTGAGTCTTCGTGGAAAATTGTCTACTCTGCTGTTTACCGTTCAGAGACGGAACATGATTACCTGTTTTGCACTATGAAAATAGTCGTCAGTGTCTCTGTAGTGGGCTTTCTTCTTAACGACCAAGATGTTGGTCTTCTTTTCATTGAAGTTTATAGACTGATTCGTATGCACGTGTGTTTTCCCCTAATTTGAAATTTGACAACGTGTTTGCTCTCACGTTTCTTGTTATGCCATAATATGTTAGTTTCCACCGCAATATTACTCTTCTGTCGGTATTCAATGCGTTTAGTGTGTGTGTGTTTGTTTTAATACCAGTTGTTTGTCACCGCTGAGAGCTTGCAATATTTAATAGCGCGGACTGGATTAGTATCTTGACGTCAGACAATTTGAATATAGTATTGTCAGCTGCCACCTGTCCTTTAATTTTAGCCCACACAAGTTCTATAAGGTTAAAATGAAAATGGTACGGCGGAAGTCTCAAGCACCCATGACGATGCTCTTCTATCAACTTGCCGATTTGATATTTCTTGTTTTTTGGCGTCTGTTTTACAAGGGACAACAATTCTAGCTAGAAATACGTTTCTGGAAATGGTATATTTTCCATTCAGAGCCATATATTTATTGCTCCCTTTTTGCTCGATGCTGTAGGTATTTTGTCTTCTTGAGCAACAACATTGATATCATACATTGTCCATAATTGGACACGACGGTCTATCTAGGGATAGAAGCACTGTATTCTCCAGCTAATCTCTAAATACATTACCATTCATCTTATTATGATACGAACACGAGCCCAGCATTCTGTACTAAGTCATTACGCGTATTACCAGCGTGGGCCATGACCAAAAGCTGTCCTATACTACTGGGCACATATCGCTTTATCTGTCCATCCACTTATTGCCATTCCTTATCACTTGTGTGGTGCGCATTGATCCACGTTTCATCCAAATACACTATGCCATGATTTTCTTTGCGCACTTCCCTTTCTTCACTTAGGTATCTGCTTCTCATGGCTCCTAAATGCGGTTGCTCGCAAAGGATATTTCTACCTCCCTTGTACTTTTTGAAAGTGAAGATAATGTCCTTATAATTTTCCACAAAGTTGTTTTGGATAGCTCTATGTTATTGTTCTTTCTCAACCAAACCCTAAGTTTTCTTACAGTCACTGTTTCTTTGGCATCCAACATTTTTATAATGCTGGATAATCCTGGATATAAAATCCAAAATGTTTATAATTTTAGGAGCCTCCGTGGCGAAGTGATAAATCCTTTTGACTCGGGCTCCAAAGGTTGTGGGTTCGATTCCGGGCCGCATCCTTCGGTTCACGAGTTGAATTTTTCGGAGACTTCGGTGGGTCGTCGCTAGAATTGCTGAGTTCGTGCTTTGTGCGATGCTTTCCGCTCTGCTGAAAGAGACCGAGCCATATGGGATAGAAAATCGGTGCAATGAAGTCGACCCTGTCGACTTTTAAGCGACTTTTTTAAAGCATTTTTATAATAGCTCGCCTTATGACATCCTTGTCAAAGCTGTCTACAATAACCTTTCTACCAACTTTTTGGTTATTGCGTGGTGGTTTAATTCCAGATTCTTGCACCCATCGTCGAAATGACCGTTTACTCAAACCCAATGCATGCACTGTTCTTTTTTCGGAATTTGTAATAGTATAAAACAGTTTCCTGCGATCAGCTTCTTGACAAAAATATGTGTACAACTTCATAGCAATGCTTTGAAGTGTACAAAATTTCACTTTCATTCCCACTTAACAATATTCACACATTTAAATTAGTTTTAGTTTAGTTTAGTCGATGGATCAACATCACGGCACACGGGTGTAACCCATAAGTGCTCCGTTCTTCTCCTAACTCAAACCTGAGTTTGGAGAAACTCAGCTCAGTGCACGATCTCCGTAGCACGGCGATGATCCTGAAATTCTTTGGGTAGATTTTTAACTCGAAATTTTGCCAGGGCAGCGCCGTTAGGCTACTCTTTTTCGATTTCCAACTGCCAAGGGATTTTTCACGTGTGCAACAACACACACGGGTGTCCGATCTCACTACCCAGAGACAGGGGGAAATTTTGTTACTAGAAGTCCAAGTGAAAAAATCCCGGTCCATACCGGGGCTTGAATCCGGGACCTCCAGCACTCGAGGCGGATGTTAGCGATAAGTGGTAAGATTAAAAAAAAAAAATAATCAGGTTTCCTGAAAGAAACCACACATTGACGACACCTCTGAACACTCCCAGTTTAAACAGCGCAAGGCTCTTGTCATAAGGCCAATCCCGTGATGATAATTATGATGTTAATTATAACGAAGATGATGAGGATAATGATGATTTTGATTATGCCAATAATGATGATGATGATGATGATGATGATGATGATGATGATGATGATGATGATGATGATGATGATGATGATGATGATGATGATGATGATGATGATGATGATGATGATGATGATGATGATGATTAATCTTAGTAGTACCATGCAGACATGTGGCATAATGTACACGATGATTTTTTGACAAATTAATTGTAACTGTAAATATAGTGAATTTAAAAACAATACGGGATGCTGAATTTCAGATTCGACATCTGAGCACAGCGGTAATTCCCACACATACTCCGTCCAGCACTTTACAAGTCACAGAAGTGTTAATCATCATCATGTGCCATGCCGATAAGTGTTGGCGGTTATGTTTCGCCATCTCACACGATCACCAGAGTCGCCGATCAGCTCTGTGTTCTTCTCTCCACAAGGCCATGTGGTCAATTCATGCATATATTTACTTTTCTGCCTTCCCCGTGTTCTTTCGCCCTAAATGTTGCCAGTTGTCATCAGGTTCCCTAGTTTATGGCTTCTCATAACGTGCCCAAATATGTTCACTGTCTGCATATAATTTCTCTAATTATTTTACGGTTTTCATTTGCTTTTTATAGAACTTGTTCATTTGTTAATTTGTCTGTCCATGGTATTCCTTTTCCTTACAAAACCACATTTCCCCTAACATTAGATGTTTCTCAGCCCTTCTTCTGATCATTGCCCACGCTTCACATCCATACAAAGGTACAGTTCCTATGTAACACTTCAACACTCTTTTTCTCGTTGCAGGTGACTTCTGTTTATTGGTCAGTATGCTTTTCATCTTGCCAATGGTTACCTTCGCCATAGCGTTTCTTGTTCTAATCTATTCAAGGCGGCTACCTTCGCCATAGCGTTTCTTGTTCTAATCTATTCAAGGCGGCTACCTTCGCCATGACGATTCTTGTTCTAACCTATCAACGCGGCTACCTTCGCCATGGAGATTCTTGTTCTAATCTCTCCAAGGCACCTCCGAATAGTTCCCATGCTTATTATTCCGGTATTGATTTGATCAATTCCACCTGGATTGTATGGATGAGAGAGTTGGAAATCAACGGTAGCTTTAGATAAAAATCAGACAATTTTGAGAACACATGTCTTAGAAGAATTCTAACCCTCTACTGGACAGATTTCAGAACCAATACGCAAATAAGACAAGAGACTAAGCAAGATATTGTATCCAATTTTATAAGAAAACGCCGTTGGAACTACATCGGCCATGTACTCATAATTGACAAGGCAAGACTCCCCAACCAAGCCCTCGTATGGTCACCAGTGGGAAAAAGAAAACGGGGAAGACCAAGAGAGACCCTGCGTAGAATCATCATCAGAGAAGGTTCATTCAACGGCCAAGTGAACATCCAGGATCTACAACAGGTAGCAGCAAACCGCCAGCCATGGATAGCCATGACTTCTGCCCTATGAGCCGCCTTAGGCTCAAGAGGAAAGACTAACTAACCTGGATAGTCAATCTGACCCTGTACTCAAAGACTTCTGAGTCAGTCGTTCCATATACGGGTGGTCCCATCTGCTCAGCTGCATTCCCCATGCGATTCCAGAAGGCCTTCACCACACCACCTTTGTCATAAAGTAGCTCACCATCCATAGCAGCAGAAGCAGCTTATCTACCAACATGTTCATTGCTCCACGCACCTGCATGCCTTGAGCAGAACATGCACGAATGTCAGGCCTGCCGAGCCAGCATAAGACGTATGTCAACAAAGCTTGAAATATCTTTGCTGCCACACTGAAGTGTGTTGTCATCTGTCATCTACTGCCTATAGTACCTTGCGGTGTAGGACAGGGGGGTCTTGAACCTGAGAAATTAAGGCCGCCTAGCTAATGCAGTCGCCGCGAACTGTGCAGTTTAAGGTTTTTCTTTTTGACCCCTACAGAAAAAAATCGACACCTTACCGACGATTCTATCCTGGGTCTCCAGAAGGAGAGTCCGGCATTCTTGCCACTCGGCTAGCCGTTCCCACTAAAGTTTATTCATCATCTCATCATCTCATCTCAGTTTATTAACAAGCACAAATCTTTTTTTAAAAAAATTAAAAATAAATAAATAAAGAGTAACATTAAAAAAAAAAAACCTGTGCCTGAATATTAAAAATAAACTTTACTAGCTACCTGCGAAGTTGCATATAAGATAGCTAGGTGCTAGAATCCCCCACGCTATTGAAGAAGTCACAACTTTTCCAGCTTCGATTGATAATGTGGAAAACATTCTCGGAGAATGTTTAATTAAACAACAACAGTGTTATTGACGTTGTTGCTGGCGAGGTAGCGATTTTGTTTAAGATAATGTGGCAGCAACTGTTGTCTAAGCTTTGTGATCAAGTATTCTCAACTCAGCTTCCCGATTCAACAGACATCTCAAAGCTACAAGGAGTGTCATTTGATTGCTTATGTTCGATTTTGCGATGAATTATCAGCAGTTGAAGAGTTTTGTAAACCATTAGAAAGTCCAGCCACAGAACATGGATTGTTCAACATATTTGATGAGTTTATATATAAGACAAACATTCAGTGGACAAATTGCGCTGGGATTTGCACTGGTGCTGTTCTAGTTATGTCTGGAAGGTTAAATACGAGGTTACACGCCCTAGTGAGGGAACAATCCCGACAGTGCTTTCAGTCACATTATGTAGTTCACATGTAAGCTCTTGCTCTACAGTCTGGGACTACACGTTGTGTTAGCTACAACTATAGCCATGGTGAGTTACATAACGTTGTGTTACACGTTGTGTTAGCTGTAACTATAGCCAAGGT